>OX246742.1:26399521-26487021 GCA_945910005.1 Isoperla grammatica | reverse complement strand
ATAAAATAAAATAAAATAAAATAAAATAAAATAAAATAAAATAAAATAAAATAAAATAAAATAAAATAAAATAAAATAAAATAAAATAAAATAAAATAAAATAAAATAAAATAAAATAAAATAAAATAAAATAAAATAAAATAAAATAAAACAAAACAAAACAAAACAAAACAAAATAAAATAAAATAAAATAAAATAAAATAAAATAAAATAAAATAAAATAAAATAAAATAAAATAAAATAAAATAAAATAAAATAAAATAAAATAAAATAAAATAAAATAAAATAAAATAAAATAAAATAAAATAAAATAAAATAAAATAAAATAAAATAAAATAAAATAAAATAAAATAAAATAAAATAAAATAAAATAAATACTAACTATAACTCTATAAGTAACGTAAAACGTGTTCAGATTCCATCTGAATTTTCTTTATCACGATCCGTTTTATGTTGTTTTTAGTGCCGCGAATACAAACGATGCACTTTTTGTTGTTTGTAGGCCTACTGACGCGAATATTTACGATGCAATTCAAAGAACGGTTTATTTATAAATTACACTCGGACCGGCTTTGAAGTACCAATGAGAGACGGTTCTACAAACAAACACGGAGACTGTTTGCAAAACAATGCTACTGTTTAACCCCTGCTCTTCCGGGCCGGTGACGTCAAAAACTATGTTGTGTGCTTGCTGACGTGTGCACAACAGTATGTCTTGTTATAGACTTGCTATGGACTGTTTGTTAATTTTTTGTTGTTTTTTTTATCTCGCGATAGCGGTCAAACGAAAAGTCCGATCAAGTTAAAATGTAGACCATCTACAAGCCTTGATGTGGATTGAAGGTGTGTAGTTTCGTGGAAAAATCGTTCGAAAAGTTAAAAAGTTACACAATAGTTACTGAACAATATTTTTTTGAAACGAAATAGCGTCAAAATGTGAGATAGCCATATTTTTATAAAGATACTTCCGGTCATGAATATGTTTGTTTTATGGCGATCTGATAAGTATTGGTAAAGTTACACAAACGTGGCTCGAAAAAAGATTTCTGAAACACAGTAACAGCAAAATGTGAGGTGGATATATTATAGCAAATGTTTGTCCGGTCACGAATATACTAATACGAACGCGATCTGATACGTATTAAAGACAGAAAGTACATTTTTATTGCTGTCAATAATGTTAGTAGCGGTGGCGTCCATTTGTATCGTTGACATTGTTTGAAGTCACGTAACATGTCAAGATATCAGAGAGAATAATGTTTTAACTGGACCGGATCGAAGCCGGAAAATGATAAACCGCAACGTTTTCCCTCGAATCAAAACTCGTTATTTGAAGTTCCTGAATCGTATAAAACAGAAATTAAAATTAATCTTTTCTATCTCCGGGTTCCGGGGCAGTGCCTTTTATTTCTGGCTGAAATGTGCGGAAGTTTTCCCATTAGTATTTTTGTAGTAGTGTTTTACTCGTTTATATTAGCACTGATGGCCTAAATGGTATTTGTGCCTATGAAGTATAAAGAGTAATAATAATTACTCGTTTACCGGCGCACTTAACAACTGGGTCATACAGCGCCAAACACACACATTGCTGGGGTCGTCATAAGGGAAATATTGTTGGGTGGCAGAGGGTGGGGGGGGGGGGGGGAGGATTACGGGACATGAAAGGGGAGGACGTCCTGGGATGGTGGGCGCAAAAAATATTATTATTTATATTAGTATTATTGGTTTATTGCTATTATTATTATTATTATTATTATTATTATTATTATTATTATTATTATTATCATTATTATTATTATTATTATTATTACTATTATTATAATTATTATAATTATTATTATTATTATTATTATTATTATTATTATTATTATTATTATTATTATTATTATTATTATTATTATTTTTTATTATTATTATTATTATTATTATTAATACTATTATTACTATTATTATTATTATTATTATTATTATTATTATTATTATTATTATTATTATTATTATTATTATTATTATTATTATTATTATCATTATTGCTTTGCCTTAAACCGTACCAAAACCAAACCAAAAACTGTTATTTTTATAATAGTTGAACCGAAAAACCATAACTGATGGTTCGGAATCAAATGCCAAATAGAAATAATAAACTTCATTTCGGATTGGTTCCTACCTCGCAAACGGTCGATGTGTAGAAACTATACCGCCTATAGTTTAGGTGTCAGGACAATAAGTTTACAACTACTTACACAATAGTAAATCATGAGCGGTTGAAAGAACACTTACAACTTACAAGGCTGGAAAGATTCCAACAGACTTAAATCACGCGTCGTGTGTTGCTGTGGGTCATATTTATTACGAGGCTTCTCGAGACAAACAAACAGTGGGTTCGAGATTAATTAATTATATAATTAGGTTGGGGTGAACGGCCCATAGTGCAACGAGGCTAATCGTGAAGACGACGATTATTGCAGCAGTGATTGTGATGGATAGACTAATTGAAGTGTGACAAAAGTGCGCTTAGCTAAAGTTGCAAAAATATGGGACGTAAAATCCTAACATCTATCTATCTATCTACGAAAGTGTGATGGTTCAAATTTGACGAAAGTCGAAGTGTGACGGAAGTGTGATGATATAAGTGAGATTAATTCAAGAGTGACAAAAGTGCGAAGGTAGAATTGTGACATTAAGTGCGATGATAAAAGTGCGATTAATTAAAATTTGGCGAAAATACGATCATAATAAGTGTGATTAATTAAAATGTGACGAAAGTGCGACGATAGAAATGTGACGTAAGTGCGATGATAGAAAGAAGTGCGATGAAAGTGCGATGGTTGAAGTGTGATGAATGTGAGATATTTGAAATGTTATGGAAGTGATATGATTGAAGTTCAAAACGACTCACCACATTCCGTGTGCAAGTCCTTCAGTTGTTGAACATCCTAGCTCTAGAAGCATTTGTTTTTCAAACAACACCACGTCAACAACTACTGTCAGCCGTTTTTCACAGACGAAATAACTCAATCTTACAAACAACACCTATAGCAGCCGCCACTTTTAGTCGGAACCTAACCGGAAGCTGAAGACGGAGCATTGAACGCAAGCGACTTGAAAACTGTCCTCAGTGTTGCCCGATCCACCCAGCCGCCCTTAAAAAGACGTGTGCATTACGATGCATCCCCCCCCCCCCCCCTACTGTACTGACAAGAGAAATGCGACAACACAGCTTTGCGAGAAGCTCAAGAAGGTATCCTAATTGATTGGTCAGGTAGTGCCCCTCACCCCTCGGGACCCTTCGCCGACCGTCGTGACCACGTGCAGCGCACAAAAGTAGCCCTTACGAACACTATTTTCAAACAACCGCGTAGGCAAACCCAGCCCACCTCATAAAGTCGCTTCCGGTTTGGTTCCGACTAAGAGTGACATGTATACCTCAACGTATAGTTATGAAATACAAAAACAGGAATATCTTTCGAAAAATAGGTTGTCCACACTGACTGTTTTATGTAAATAGCGCTTCCCATCCCACATTATTATCATGTTTACACTTTGCTCACACTATACGACCACTAACAGAAGTTAGCTACTAACTGCTGTAATGTGAACGTAGTTAACAGCTAACAGAAGTTAATTTAACACAGCCTTCTTATAACATACGAATATCACTTAACTACTGTCAGCCTAACTGATGTTAGTGGCCGTAACGTAAACAAATGGCATTAGGAATAAAATAATAATTATCCCTGAAATAAAGAAGTCGCTGTGCCTACTTACGAATTTAACGTGTTGTTTTTCGTCGCATAGAGCAGCTATAGATACATGAGTAGCACCACAAACTAACTTCACTTTTAAATATTACACTTTATATTTCTGACGTGTGTCACACAAACCACGTTACAAACATTGTAAATTGTAAATGGCACGAATAAAAATGAAGAAAAAAATCTGAAAGCACTATGTTGTAAGGAGCACACAATCATACACTCGTCACGGACGCGCGGTGTTGTAGCATTTGTCTGCTATTTACCTTGACGACGACGCGTCTAGGAATCTGCCTAGTCTGCGTAATAGAAGTGCGTCACACAGGCTTGTTGTCTCGTGTTAGCGTAGACTCTTCTCAAGGTTGCTACGTAAGGGAGGACGCGACAAACGCAAACAAACAATACATATTGCGCATGGTGGCCACATTGGAGGCCACAATGGCATGTGATTGGTAGTTCATTGTTACTATGTTTCAGCTGGCGTTCGATGCAAATTCAACTGTTCTCTAACTTTAGGTTGCTCATCACTTAAAATCAACATAAACATACTCTTTTGTCTCGATTACTCTTTTAATCGTTTACAAAAGCATACAATAATCATTTTCGTACACTTTATCGGGGGATATACGTGTTCAAACTTGTCATATTTCCCCGTAAACAATATTATTCGTTTTTTTATTGACAGCTAAATGAAACTTGAAATAGTACTATAGGCATGGCCTCCAATATGGCCGATGTGACGTCACGTGGATACTCCCTATAGAAGTGCGTCACACAGGCTTCTTGTCTCGTGTGGTAGCGTCGTCAACTCTTCTCAAGGTTGCTGCGTGAGGGAGGAGGAGGACGCGACAAACGTAAACAAACACAGCGTTCCCTTTTCGGAGAAGCACGGTTTAAAGGTCGTACTTTGTACGTGCCGGTATCACTACAGTACTACCTACATGATACAAATACATGAATGAGTGTTTTGATTTTGTTTGTTTGTTTATTGTGATTTATAGCTTACATCAGAGGAACGAATACTGCCGCGGGAAATCTTTTTGATTTTAAAGATCTGATCTGATACTGTTGTCATTAGTCATTAGTCACGCCCGCTATGACAATGCTACGAATTTCCAGATAACCAACCAAAGATATTATATAGAATTATCCCTTATTGACCTGTTTCAAGTATTTTGGTAAGAAAGTGAGAAGTAGACAGTTAAATCGGTACTATTTTGGATAATTGGACTCATTTCGTAAGCATTAGAATACTTTAATACTTTAATTTCGGTAATAACTTATGTTCTAAAGTAAAGTGGAAACCTGGATTCGATTCCCAGCGGAACCAGTTCTTTACTTTCGTTCTTATCCAATACAATAAGTGATTCGTCCTTGTGAAGAAAGAGACAAAACATGAGAAGAATAGAACTGGGTTATATGAGACGGAATACTTTCTGCCTTGTGATTACAAGACTCTCCCCCCCTCCCCCTGGCCTATGAAATATTGACCCCCACCCCCCGCGAGCACAGGCGTGACGTCAGTGCTACATTGCCCTAAAAGAGGATGACGTCAAAGACAAGTGGAGTGGATCCCGCTGTGAAGGGAGAGAATTAGGTCGATGGCTTATTAATCTGGTTGGAGAAGATTCGATCACGACGATAAGAGAAGACGAGCGACGGATGCGTTTTAACAAAGGCTGTGGCGGAGTTTCCTCATAGGGAGTGTTCTATGACGTCACGAGGCTATACCGGTTACTATAATTGTGTTTTAAGATTTAACCGTCGAAAGAAGGCGAATCGAAAATGCTTACGTTTTGTATCGAGTGTATCCGCCCGTCAAGTGACTGACAGTCGTCTCAGGGTGACTATGCCAGTCGTAAGAGGCGACTTAAAGAGGCCCGGCTGTTCCCAGGGTAGAATAGGCTCAGAGTGATGACTCTGCCAATCGTAAGAGGCGACTAAAAGAGACCCGTCCGGTCCCAGGGTATAATAGGCTCAGGGTGACTCTGCTAGTCGTAAGAGGCGACTGAAGGAAACCCGTCTGGTCCCAGGGTAGAATAAGCTCAGAGTGATGACTCTGCCAGTCGTAAGAGGCGACTGAAGGAAACCCGTCTGGTCCCGGGTAGAATAGGCTCAGAGTGATGACTCTGCCAATCGTAAGAGGCGGTAAAAGGAGACTCTCCTTTTTCTTCCCACTGACCCACTGAAGATTCCTCCTCCCACTTGAGTCGTTCCTCCCTTGCTGGGGGGGGGGGGGGGGGGGGAGGGGGGCTATTCCTGAAAGATTTCACGGTAACAATATATTCACTTTGAGTGTTTTCCACGCGGTCCGCCACATAATCAGCCAAAAGCGAGTCATAACTATATGTAGATATCAATTAAATTGAGTCACCTTGTGACAACTTTCAGGAATAGTTCCCCCCCTGGTCTCCCCTTAAACGACCCCCGCGATATATAATGGATCTGATGCCCAAGAAGAATGCATATTGTGCTCCGCTGTAGTTTAGTTTGGTTCCCATTTGAACCGATGCTGGAAAACACCAATGCAACAGTTAAGGCTGGTCTACGTAGATTTTTAAGAACATACAACTTGCGATTTACAAAGTTGAAATATACCAACCACATGAATGCGTTCACATAAGAATTAAAGACTTGTCACTTGTTACTAGTGACCAACAGAGTTGACCAACTTTCAACTCAAGTAACAAATCCTTAATTCACAAGTGCAAAAACGGAGTCAAATGAGGTTCAGTACACCACCAGGGTCAAGAGAGGTACTACTAAACAAATTCAAACCTACAAATAAAGATGGCCGCGGATTCGTCAAAGAGCTCCAAAGGTAAAGATACTAACATTGCTTTAAGTGTCTCATCTTCGTCCGAAGTCTTTAATCCTAAAGTTGTGTGTGTACCACCAACCTAAATAACAAATAGTAAATCACAAATTCTTAGTTCTTTAACATCTACGTAGACTAGCCTTCAATCAAACTGTTCAAAATACTCAACAAAGAATTCCAAATCGAACGCATACACAAAGGGCGTTCTTGGTTCTCATGGTGGCCACGTGTGTTTGTTATATTCTCAGAAATATTATTAAAGGAAGACTGGCATGTAAACTAGAAATTTTAATATGGTGTGTCAGAATATGAATTTAACGCATCATCAGTGTTAACATTTCAGTTGTCTGTCGTCACGTTTGTTAGTAATATGAGCTTATCAGTTCGTCGGCGGTGAATAGATGACGTCACAGTACATACTAGGAAAAGAAACCGCTTAGCAGAAGAGATTTGTCGACACAGCGAATTTATATATACTGGCGACGCCGTAAAAAGCAAGGTGCCCCCTAAAAATCTGAGAAGCGCTCCACACGGTCTATTTCAACGATATTCAACTCGAGATTGCCCGATAGCTGCATTGTTATTGTCCACTGTATTGACTGCACCAACCGTGAATGGAATGCGACCCCACCACGTCTGACAACATTTGGGCGATATTATCACTATAAAATACCTGAGGCAGGAGAACGGGATGCAACTAGATTCAGGTTGGAAGTTGTCACACGCGTCACTTCACTATTACATAATTCGTGACGACAACACCTTGTAAGTTAACGCGACGCGACTATAGGCCTACTAGTCTTCACTTAACTGGTATCATACCGACCTCGGATCCTTATCTACTGCCCCATTAATGCAGCTCTCTTTCAATGAAAATCCACAGATTCCTTGCACGTGCTTTCACACGCATTCGTAAAACCATTCTTCCGTGCATTAGAGTGCACACGCCTCATTAGTCACGGCCGCTGTGTTAGGAATTTCCAGGTAACCAACTGGGGCCTCATTCCTGTACATTTTTTTAACTCTCCTTAACTCTCGCTAACCCCATGTTAAAATGACCCCGGGGTTAACTCCTTCCAAGGCTTCCCTGCATAATTCGGAGGCAAATATGACCCTGTCTGATAGTAGGGGTAAGAAGAGTTATCTCAACAATACTTTGAAATGCCACCATTTTGTCAATGCCCGTGTGTGTAATTTCACAAATGTCACATTTCAGTTCTTTATTGAGGATATCCTATTTCATGGATACGTTACTTTATGTGTTTATTGAAGTTTATAAACAATTTGATGTATTTATTGTACATTATTTAGGTCCTACATATGCAAATATGTAGTTTTATTGAGTATCTTGTCGACGTTTTGAGGTTATTGGACTGTTATTGTATGTTATTGTTTTTATTTTGTCTTGTTTTTTCAACAATGTCTTCCTTCGATCGACGTCTCAATTGCTGACTCCTGATTGGCTATTGGCTAACACCGGGGTTAACTTTGCTAATGTACTGGAATGAGGCCCCTGAAGGGCGTAAATAATTCGTAATGAAACATTTTCAAGTAGACGGTAGGAATTTGAGAAGTAGACAATTCATTAGGTACTCTATGTTTTAGACTTTCCCGGCCGTAGTCCAGTACACTGTCGTGGGTTGCCGGGTATAACCGTGACTAAAGGTGGAAACAATCCAACGTTTCGCCCGTGTTGCAATGGGCTTCTTCAGGGACATTCAGAGAGTGTCGACACAGAAATCAACCACTTTCACAAAGGGGAACTCTGGATAGTGTTAAAAAAAACACGCTAGTGTAGTTCGTTCGGTTCTATTGTCAAGTCTGTCATAGTTGAAACGAAACGTTTAGAGGCAATGCCCCATGTTTCTGTATTGAATCATTATAATCGGCTTGTAGACCAAGATTTACTAGAAAAACATGGTTGCCAATTTTTTAGTAACAAAGTCGAAATAATGTATTGCAATGAAATATCCGAGGAAATGGCAAACAGCGCGCAACCTGTTGGCCCTTTAAACCCTGTTTCAAGGTCTATTAGACCGACATTGGTCATTTACTCCAACTAAACGTTTCGTTTCTACTATGAGTGGACAGGCTTCATTCGGCATGAGACTAAATACTTACATCTTACATTCGGGCAACTGTAATTTCGGTAACCGCTTTGCTTTGCCAACAGAACACACGCCGCCTTACAAGGAAAGAGTTCATTGTTTACTACTTGAGAAACCCATTGGCTGTCGGGTACTGAGCACAGTAATGTCCTCGGTATTGCCGCTCAAATGGTCACAGATAAATTACATTATTTTAATGTGTTATAGACGCGACAATAAAACTACAACCGCATTAGAGAAATGGGCCCAGATTCACAAAAGTGGCTAAGTACTCAGACGTCCTAGTTTCGGCAAATCACGCATATGTCGTTATGCAATGTCATAAAGATAAAATATCGTAAACATCAACAATTGAGTAACTAATAACATTTTATTTGTGAAAGTGTAGTAATTAATACCTAGAGATGTTTTATCTTGATTTATCTAGCTAGGATTTGCCTAAATAGAGTTAGGCATCTTTGTGAATCCAGACCCTGTATCGTAGAATTCGATATATAGTAATGTATATTTTTCGGTGGAATGAATACTATCACTTAATAACCAAACAACGTAGCAATTCCCGGAAAACAATGTACATATTACAATTTCCGACTAAATTTACGATTTTTTCGTTTTGTTCTTTGTGTATAGGCCTATTTTTATTTACCTTCCTTTATTTACCAAATGATTACACAATATGTAAAGTGTTATCGAATCAGTTAAATAGTGACCCTGAACCGTCGTGTGTATGTGTAAGTGAGAGCGTTAGCACAATTCTATATGAATTAAAATTACTATTCAGCATTACAGACGTTTGCCAGTAGGAAAGGGAAACTGACGTGCGACGACATATGAGCTTTGGTTCCATGTACACCTTCTGCAACCTATATTGGTATGTTATGAAAGGTATTTGGTTTACATTTGAGGGTTAAGAGCGAATGGTACCACTACGTCAAAAACGCACAACATTTTCATTTTTAAATTATACTAAAGAATGAACTTCGAAATCGAAAGTCTTAATCAACAGCGCACTGTGGTTTGGTAAGTTCTACGCACTGAATTCTCTTAATTGTGTCTTACATTATAATCAGTATGGTTTTTATTTCTAATTAATTTTAATACTCATTTTTTATTTAATAATTAAAATAACTACGCTAATGGTTATAATATTTTATTCAGTCTGTAGGGCTTACCAATACACAGTGCGCTGTGGCCTCAAATTTTCGGTTTCGTGTAGCAATCTTGAGATATAATTTAAAAATGAAAATTTTCTGCGGTTTTTGACGTAGAGGTAGGTACCCTTCACTCTTGATGTGGAAGAAATGTGTGTTTGATGTAACTATTCGATTATCTTAATGTTTGAGGACGATTGAGGACACGTTCAGTTATTTTTGTGAATGATCGTGACTTTATGAATCACAGTTAAACTAAGGACGAAAAGAAATATATACGAAATTGGGAAAATGTAAAATTATTTCGTATAAACTTTATTTACTTCTTGTCACCACTGTAAGTAACGTTATGAATAAATACACATTAATTTGATCCAAGGCAATGTCGAAATTTATCTACGAAACTATCTTGCTTTTATGAAAGCATTAATCTATAAAGTGTGTAAATATGTGTTCTTTCGTGTACATATAAAATTAATACGCTTCATTGTTTAAGTGATATGGATTTTAATCATAATTATCTAAGGTTCTTCTTTGTCCTGAATTGAGGACGTCACAGTCCAACTACAACAATGGAACACATGAATTGAACTGATGGACAAACAACAATCTGACAAAATAATAACATTGCGAATAATAAAACCAAACAAATGTCAAGACAGTGGCTGCTCACCACTTAAAATTGTTAATGATTGACAACCACTTGTAAAAGCACTTGTTAAAGTTTGTAAACGTTTTGAAGCTTTATTTTCCAACGACAGAACATTCTAGTTTTTGACGTGGGTTTTGTTTATCCACCGGTTTAATTTATTTGTTTTTTTGTTGTATTTTGGTGTTGCTATAGTAGCCTATGCACATTGTTATATTTTTTCCTGGTGGATATTTTTTGATATAATATTTGATATTTGATTATTGACTGACTATGACTATTTGATATAATATTAGATAGCGTTTCTTTCTCTCAGAGGTAAAGTGTTGTAATATTTTCGACGGAATTTAATTGTTTGCTAACGCTAAATTATTTCTGAAAAGAGCTTGTTTAAAAATGCTTTTAATCATTATCATAGACAACCCAATTCATTATCACGAAGGTATTGTATAGCTAGGGTTGTTTTGTAGGTGGTGGTTGAATGCTATTGTCGTTGAGCTACCGTTAATCTAGGTATTTCTAATATATGTTTACATGTTGATACTTGGAATATAGTATCTTCTTCACTCAAGCTGCTTGCGGTTTACCTTTAACCGTACACAGGATGATTCGGTCATGTTTATTGATAAATATAACAGCGATACATAGCTTATATTTCCTATTGTGTTTTTGTGTTTCCTGTTTTTGTTATTAAAGTACATTGTACATTGTTTAGAAGATTCGTTTTTAAAACAAACCTTAAAGTACAAACTCAAGGTCGTGAAGACATAATATTATTATCTTAAAGGCCCACTAAACCTAAACATTCATGTGGAGTCATTAGACGCTGATGCTTTTACGTAAGCAGTGATGATTTCAGGCATATCCCGGGAGGGGCTCCGCCCCCCCCCCCGGCAGTTGTAAATGCCCCCCCTAGCAGATTGAAAAAATCACATGAAGTAATGTAAATTTGCAAAAAAAAAAAATGCAAAATACAAGAAAATGAGGTATATTTATTTTTCCACCTCATATAGGACTAGGAAATAAATCGATTTCCACGAAAAACTCAACTACATAAATGTTGCAACATTTTATTTTCTATTGAAACGATGTTAGGTAAAGGTAAGAATGGCAAATAGGAATCCCCTCATATTCGAAAACTGAAAGGATGGCATCAACAGAAACCGTAACCCCCTCCACCCCTGCCTTTTGTCACGGCGCATCCCTTCTTCCTCTTGTCAACCAAGTTTTGGGTAATTACGCTCGGAAGAAACCCCGTGGAATCCGATTGCTCTAAACTGTGTAAGTAAATACCTGGTATTTAAAATAGCCTAATAAATAGAATTGTTGATTTTATGATTATCTACACAACTATAATATGGCGCTAGATTTCACAATTCGTGTGTATCAGGCTACCCACTGGTTTTAGTATAAACATCACCCATTTTGTGCATCTTGTATCCCACACACAGGAAGACAATTTGTTTCTTAACCCTAAGCTATAAAATGAGTTACTAATTTAGCAACACCCCAGATTTGTATCAGTCCTCCCTAGAAAAATGTCTGAAATCATCACTGTACGTAAGTCGAATGAAAAAGTCCCACCGCTCAACGATGCTACGTTACTGCTAGTTAGTTAGTTACAGTAAAAGTAACTGTAAGGTAGTCTTGTTAATGAGTGGGTAGACTCTATAAATACGAATGTATTTATTATATTTCATTTATTTTTTATTTATATGATTTTGCCAAGTTGTCAAAGTGGTAAATTACAACGATGGAGGGGACCGTCAAACTAATAAAATGTTAAGTATACATATACACATAGGCCTATACATAAAGACACGAAACACCGGCAACCCAAGACTACCTTACATATGCTTTCGTCACAGGCGAGGTATTCGTAGCCAACCAGCGAACCGCCCGAGACAAGCGCGCGCAAATACCGATCGCTGATTGGCTACGAATACCTCGCCTGTGACGAAAGCATGTGTAAGGTTGTCTTGGGTTGCCTTTACTGACATCTGCTCTTTGTTTATGGTGTAGTAATCAACTATACCTAGAAATCTTTTGATTACATTTCATAACATGCCGGCACGCCCATGGCACAGAATGCGACGATGCAGTGTCAGCTTATTAGAAACACGCGCGTTTAGCCATGTTGCTGACGTACCACGGTGGGAATTTACCCCGAGTTCTTGGTACAGTGATTTGAAGTTATTAATAATATCCATATTGCGCCGTAAGGTTTATTGGTGAATGGCGCCTTGTTTGGAACATGAAGCAATTGAGCGGACGGTGTAGTTTCGATGACCTGACGACATTCGTGACGTAGTGATTACTAGAACTCTGTCGGTAGTTACTAAATCGACAGTTTTGCTTCGTACTAATGCGCCATACTGGACTGGCCATACTGGAGGCCACAATGGTGTATGGTCATTGTTACAATGTTTTGGATGGCGTTCGATGCAAATTCAACTGTTATCTAACTTTTGTTTGCTATTATTACTTGAAAACAACATACTCTTTTGTCTCGATTACTCTTTTATTCTTTTACATTGGCGTATTATAATCATTTTCGTAATCTTTAAAATTCTCATGTTTTGTGGTAGGCCTAAGCATATTCGTCTTCTTTTGACAGCTCAGATGTCAACAACATATACATTTTGGTCTCCTTTATGGCCACTGTGACGTCACGTGGTCAAATACTGTAATATATATATATATATATATATAAACATATGTTATTCTGTAGGTTTTCGCGGACAGAAGAAGATGAAGTAATAGGTTCTCAGGTTGCTGTCCACGTTGCTTGCTCTCTTGCGACTGGTTGCTGGCCCAGAAATGGGCCATTGTCATTGTCTCGACGTTTCGGCAAGATCGAATTTGCCATCTCCAGGATTCGAGACAATGACAATGGCCCATTTCTGGGCCAGCAACCAGTCTCAAGAGAGCAAGCAACGTGGACAGCAACCCGAGAACCTATTACTTCATATTTACATATATATATATATGATTTCTTAGATTTTGTTGGTTGCAAAATGTATAGTACGAAAAGATTTTAACGGTAAACCCAATCCAACGTTTATTTTCACAAAAAATTGATTGGGTTTTCCGTTAAAATGTTTTCGTACTATATATATACACAACCTATTGGTAGTTATAGAGGACAGTGGCCTAACTTTGAAGTGACACGTATGTTGGTAGGTTATGCTGGTAGGTTATGTAGGGTTGGTTTAGTCACTTTAAATTAAAGTCCCCTACTGCATATCAGTTTAGTTACTGAGTGGGTAGACATGCTAAATGTGAATTTATTTTTTTATTTTTTTTTATGGAGAGATTAATTTGGTTATACAATTACAGATCCGACAGAAATTGGGAGTTCCGCAGGCTGGGTGGACATTGTTAGCGCGAAGGAGTTTTTAGCCCAACCTTTCATTTGTAAATGTCGTTAGGCGGACATTGAGTTGAGCTCACTCCTATAGTCCATTATTCATGCGGAAGAAGTGACGGACTTGTAGCTTTCTTGACGCACCAAATGCGCAAATTAGATTGACACTTAAGCCACTTAGGAGTTCATGTATAAGAAAACACCTCCACGCGCCCTTCTTTGTAGACTAACTGATAAGGGTTCAATTTCATCCTATTCAGGTTAAAACAAAGCGCCCTTCTTTGTAGACTAACTGATAAGGGTTCAATTTCATCTAATTCAGGTTAAAACAAAGCGCCCTTCTTTGAAGACTAACTGATAAGGGTACAATTTCATCCTATTCAGGTTAAAACAAAGTGCCCTTCTTTGTAGACTAACTGATAAGGGTACAATTTCATCCTATTCAGGTTAAAACAAAGTGCTTTAGACGACTATTATGAAAGTAGTTCGTTGTCAATTCAGCAGATCGTGAGAGTTTAAGTTCTCTGTTCGTATAGCTTTAAAGGCTGGTCCACACAGATTTTGAATGCATAAGGTTTTAAGACGTTGTTTTAAAAACAACAATGAAAACAACGTCTTAAAACTAAAACTTTGTGTGAACGCCAGTACGTGTTTCCTATGATCCAACTTTACGACTACGCGTTAAACCTTAAATCGTATGTCTTAAAAATCTGTGTGGACCAGCCTTAAAACAACTTTTAAAATACTAGAATTGGGGCACACATTTGCACTTATAATTGTTTTGGTTATCTCTAGACCCTGATAAAATCTGTTTGTGTATCCTTCCACAATTTCAACATGAGAATTTTTTTTAAAGATACTAACAGAAAACGTTAGATTTTCACGATTTGCTTCAGGGTTTCACATTTGTGAGGCTCGTTGGTCTATTCATAGTGGGTTATTTCTTTTTCCATTCTAGAAGATCTAAGTCACGATTCACTGATCGGGACGGGGTTTTAAAACTTTACATTAATATAAATCGAGCTGTATTCGTACATGGTGACTTTATATCCGTCATAGCAACAAAGCATAATATAATGAATAGGCAACCCCCAACTGACGTCACGTCAGGTTTACAACAATGGAACAAATGAATTGAACTGATGGACAAACAATCAGCTGTCAAAATAATAAAATTGCAACCATAGAAATAAAAACAAGTGTAGCAATAGTAACTGCTCGCCATTTAAAACTTTTAATGATATACAACGACTAAGTGAAAGTTTTGTATGTGTATTTGTTTGTTTTTTGTTTTGTTTTCCAAAATCAGAAGAAATTATTTTTTGACAGCTTGTTGTTTGTCCATCGATTCAATTCATTTGTTTCATTGTTGTCTTTTGGTGTTGGCTATAGTACCTTATAGTATAATGTCCCTCTCTGAAAATCAGCTCTTGTAACCGAATGATGGGTAGACTATAAAAACATTTTTATTTATTTATACATCGGAAGTTAAAATAACAACACCCCGAGTCACTATCACCTTTCCAATTCTTTCAACCACTCTAAGGCCATCAAAACAAGCTGGTGGCAGGAATCAGGAAGGAATCATGTTTTGTAAAAGGTACTACCTGGTTCCGCCTCTCATCCTTTCACCAACATTGTCTCCACTAGATCAAAATAATAATATTTTTATGAAAACAAGAATTCGTCCTCATAGTTAATAATAACAATAACTAGATGAATGTTTTGGAAATCATAATAGTCAAGACGACGAGTGGATTGACGAATGAAGATGTAAAATTAAAAAAAAAAGTACGGTGGCCAAAAGTCTTTTTTTATAAATGGCAAGAAACTGTACAATAGTCTACTACTTGCTGCTAATCTCCATAGGTATCTGTAGCCAACGGTTTAGCCGCGGTCGCTTAGCCGGTTCCCATACGAACACCGAAGTTAAGCAACCTCGGGCTAGGTCAGGAGGTGGATGGGTGACCCCTCACCTCTGAAACACTAGTTACTGTTGGTTAGAGCAGATTGGAGGGTTCGAAAGCTTGTGTAACAGCTTCGTTTTTCTCGTCAACTGCTCGGCAGTCCAGGTTAGTGGAGGAACCTATATGACTGGTCAAAGTTACACTGTCC
Organism: Isoperla grammatica; assembly: GCA_945910005.1. Taxonomy (NCBI): domain Eukaryota; kingdom Metazoa; phylum Arthropoda; class Insecta; order Plecoptera; family Perlodidae; genus Isoperla; species Isoperla grammatica. The sequence continues at coordinate 26,471,058 of OX246742.1, read as the reverse complement.
TTTCGGATGGGACGTAAAGCCTATGGTCCCCTTGGTACTTTTCGACAGGAGTAGGCTACGTGCCGGTACCAGGCTTCCCCTCCTCCCTTCCTCATTATCATTCATCAATCATCACTCGTCAGGCTAAAGAGGGCATTGTGCCCTACACTGGCCTTAATTACAATAAAATACAAAATAAATAAATAGGTATTTGTATAGAGCTGAATGTACGCATTGTCTAATGATAAAAGTACTCATACCATCAATGTGTAACCATGGATTTACAATAGTGGTTAAACCACGCAAATTTAACATTACTTTATTGATATCTTGGGAACGCTTCAAGATAGTGAAAAACAAAAAAAGTGATTCTATAACCGTAAGATTTGGTTTTGAATCAGCTACACAATGAATGTTAATACTTTCAAAATATTGACATTTTTGCTATTGTTATTTATCTGTTCTTAATTAAATCATTTATAAATAACGAATAACAGATATTATAACAACCGTGACAATTATAATATTTTAAACTTTATAAATTCTATTGTTTAGCTGATTCAAAAAACTCTTTGGTTAGAATCACTTTGTCAATATCAGTAAGATCAATTTAAGATATCAATAAAAGATTAAAAGAACATTAAACTTTACGTGGTATTTCATAATATGCGAGCTAATACTGCAATCAGTTCTCCCGTATATTTTTTATCGCAGGAACTAGATTCAAAAATCGTACCTAAATATCTGAGGAACTTACGAGCAGTTTTCCGCTTAGAAACATGAAGTAGCCTATTATGATTTGTCATCACTCATTTGACGACAGAAATGTGTTACACATAAATAAATTCACATTTATAGTCACCCAATCAGTAACAACACTGATTTTCAGTGGAGGATTTTAATTTAAAGTTACTATAAACCAAGCCTGTAGGCTACAACCACGATCGACGAGTGAGTGATAACCAATCAAAGATCGATTTTTCAAATACGAAACATATGAATCAGTGATTGGACAGTGCGAACACCTGCGGACAAATTGCAGTTTCAACAAGGCCGATTCAGAACAACTTTGTATTTATTGAGTGCTTCGTTGCTAGGACGGGTCCAAAGATGATTGTATATTTCGTTTCGACAGTGGGTATTCGGTTTCGGTAGCTGGCAAGTCCAAGTAATAACCATATGAGTTCTGTACTGTATCCATCGTTTAGTGATGTAAGGATCGGTAAACTGTTAAACGGTAAACCGATTATCTTATTTACATAAACCTATACCTTTACTGTATTTGGGTGATTGGAAACCTGTCACTGCTAATGCTAGCCGGTAATAGAGAATATATATATTTTATTAAGTAGAATACTATTTTCTAAATACAATTAAATTTGTATGTTTTGGAGTAAATTTGATGGATTAAAACTACCTGAAGCTTGGCTTCAGTTAAGAATGTGTTGTTTAGATGCGCTTCCTACATTCCTATGACCCGTGTTGTATAACAACGACGTATTTCGGTTGCTTCATAGCGTTCCTCGCTACTGTAGGCCTATAATGCGTCGGAGATGCTGGCAGAACACACAAATTAGAGACTTTATTGCAACACCGCACATAATACGGCTGACTTACCGGAGAGATTATTTCCGAGCAAGTCAGCTTATTATTGGCGCAACAGTCGAATCTGACCTCTGGCCAAAGATTACAGTCTTTGCTCTGGCTGACAGTGACTGAATTAACAAAAATGGAGCCAAATTTAAATTAGTATTCACACATTTATTTATGGACCAAAAAAAAAAATGGCATGAAAATGGTCTGAAATGAAATGAATAAATATTTAACAATGTAGTTTCAATGTGTACAAATTTATATATTTTATCATTTTTTTATATACTCTTTCAAGATAAATATCTTATGTTTTCGTAATGAAAGTCATCAATTAATTTGACACTTTTATACTAGAACGTAAAGTAAGAGAGAAATCCTTTTATTGGTTTAGGCGTGATCGAGGAGTGTAAGTTTAGACGCATGTTTTAGCGGTAAAATTACTACTTCCAAACGCTCTTAAACAAGAGAATAGAACCGTCCATAATACAGCTCGGATTCGAACCTGGGACGCCGGCATGAATCGTGGTTTACCATCACCAACGATTAATCGATCGCTGGCATTACCCCCCCTCCCCCCCCCCCCCAGGTTGTACTTATTACAACACAGCTGGTATGTTATGTACATGACTTGGAGGACGGTAGGCCTAATTCGCGAGGCACTCGTTCAATCCTCACTACTGGCAATGTGACGAGTTGTTTCGAAAGGCGCTTGCTTGGACGAAGCTCGTTCTAAAACTAGTTCTTGAAAATGCCGTCGCAATTTTCCCACTGTCCTAATTATACACAATATATTACGCCTAATGCAACAATAATGGGTATGTAGAAATAATTAATGAATAATTTTTCGTATGAATCCCTGTTATAGGGATGCACATTGCACACTAGCTTTACCTGATGTGTCCCTCTTCAGGTGACTAACTAGGTAGGCCTATATTAGGGTGTTTGGATAGTTGGGAAGGAATGTCCGAGGGCTCATAGATAGGATTGTAATGACTCAGTCTCAGCATTCGCCTTTACGATTGAGGAAAACCTCGGAAAAAACCTTCACTCAGAACTGCCGGTGCCGGAATCGAACCGCGGCGACCTCCCGAATTAGAGTCTCGCGTCTTACCGCTGAGCCACCTCTATCGGTTATGTAGAAATGAAGTCTGATAAATACGTAAAACCATTGATTGATTTCAGTATATGATAATAGCGGCACCTACAATAGGTGTTTATAATGTATATGTAAAAATAGTAGTATTACCACATATATGATTATAGGCCTATTGTTTCACTGAAAAAATTATATGCTTCGCGTTGCTACATACTCAAACTTCTGATATAACCGATAAAGGTGGCTCAGCGGTAAGACGCGAGACTTTAATTCGGGAGGTCGCCGGTTCGATTCCGGCCACCGGCAATTCTGACTGAAGGTTTTTTCCGAGATTTTCCTCAGTCGTAAAGACGAATTCTGGGATTGAGTCCTACTAATAGTTCTCGGACATTACTTCTCAACAATCCAAACACCCTAATAACCTAGTTCTGAAGAGGGGCACATCAGGTAAAGCTGGTGTGCACCTTATAACAGGGATTCCCACGAAAAACTATTATTGTATACTCCTGATAAACTTGATATGTGTTTAGCGTTAGCCGAATTAGCCATGTTGTAATGATTACATGACACCGCATTCGTTTCAAAATCGAACATTTCGCATTTGTTCCATTTGTCAAACACTTTCCCATATACTCCCAGCATGCCCTACTTCTCGACACACTCTGGCAACACAAACTACCTATAACATGTCTCTGATAGGATGGAACATTTAAAAATAAATATTTTAATAATTAAGTTTATCTGTAAAAAGAAGGAACATGACACACGATTCTTCTGATGTCTTCGAAAATACAAACAAAATACAATAATTAATGATAATTAAAATAAACATTCAGAAAAATAAGGAATAACACGTAAAATAAGAAGAACAATAAAACAATAACAATAAACAATATTAATAAATATAATAAAAATAATACTTATAATAATCATAATCATAATAATAATAATTTAATAATAATAATAACAATAATAGTAATAATAATAATAATAATAATAATAATAATAATAATAATAATAATAATAATAATAATAATAATAATAATAGGCCCTAATAATAATAATAATAATAATAATAATAATAATAATAATAATAATAATAATAATTTTTTTTTTTTATATCTGCTCCCTGTGTCCAACAATGAAGTCGGGTAGGGGATAGGAACTTAATCCCATCATATTCTGGCCCCTAGGTACATCGAAGCCGGCTGGCCATGCCTGACGCTTCCCTCATGTTAACTTCCTCCGACTCCTCCTCTTCACTTTCTTCTTCCTCTGCTCTTTCTACAAATTCTGTCCATACTTTTCTATCTTCCCACCATCGTTCCTGATTGACCTCTTCCCAAGTTGCATTTCTTCTTTCCACGTCCATTGCTATCACTTCTTCCCACCTCAGTCTTGGTCTTCGTATAATAAAAATAATAATAATAATAATAATAATAATAATAATAATAATAATAATAATAATAATAATAATAATAATAATATAATATATTAAAAATATTATAATAATAATAAAAGCAATTATTTTGAACACGTGTAGGATAGTGTAAAAATTCTTGAACTAAGAAGAATGAAGACTTCAAGAAGTTCTCCATCCTGATAGTGGTTTTCGTGGTTTTCCACCGTACGAAGAGCGAATGCTGGGATGAGTACAAATCGGCCACGACCGTACATAGCATCGACAGTTTGGTTTGGAAAAAATAATATGGACAATGATATATTTAATTAGTTATAAGTAGTTTGTAATAAGGTAAACGCATGGAAATACTTGACATTTATGTCCGTACAACATGTTTATGCCGGTTTTGACCGAGTTTGTATGTATTGCAACAATAAAATAACAATAATAATAATAATAATTAATCTAATTCATTATTTAATTAATTATATTCATGTTTTATTGAGGATTTTGAATAGTTTTGAAGGAATGAATGTCAAAGGGGAAACTTATAGATAGGATTCATCAATACCATCATTTGCCTTTTCCAAACCCACAGAAACAACCCTTCTGTCACGATTGCCGGTAGCCGGAATCGCACCGATGACCTCCTGAACTAAAGTGTCACATGTTACCACACCAATGTATTGCATTTTATAAAATCATTATCACGAAAACTTCTCCATCCAAAAGAATCACATCTTGAACGAATATATGGCTATAATCTACATTATTACGTAAAGAGTTATACGTACTTGTCGATCTATTTGTAGGCCGCATTTTTCGCAACATGTTGTTCGCACAATCCAACACCTTCCCTGAACAATCAGTCTATTTCCATTCCGAACGGGTTTCACCAAAATAATAAGAATTTCTCGATAACATTCACGGACTTGAAGGAATATTAAACGAAAGTATTATATTATTACACATACAAAACGATGAACTCACAGTGACAGCACAACAAACACTGACTTCCGTCAAGAAAAACAACAAAACAGAACTAGTCGAATTATTTACAAACGGTTCAACACAAAACAATGCGGCTCGTGAGAGTTCGGCCGGCGTTGCGAATCACTTCGTAAATGTTCGGCTCGCGGAGTCATTACTACGAGTAGGCGTACGGGGCTGCCGCACACACAGACGCCGGCCGGGTATTGACTTGACTGTCAGAATGCCGGCAGTCCGCCACCCTACCCTACCCCACCCCGCGCTCAGCTGATGGCGTTAGGCGCATGCGCGCTGCGTTGTCGAGCGCACCACAGCTGATTTGCGAGAACTGATAGGCGGTGATGTTTATTTGCGGGATGTTTTGTTTTGAATTTGTGTGTAGTGGGAATGTCTGGAGTGGACTGGCTAGGTCGGGGGTTTTATAGTTGTTTGCAAAACTAATCATCAGCAGATCTCTTTGTTGTCTGTAGAAGTTGTTTGGCGACCTTTGAAACAAGAGATAACATTATGATGAGACGACATAAGAAACCAATTTAATGCTTAGCCCGAGTCGCCCATGTATACCATATACAACCAGGCGCGTGGGAAGTAAGAGGGGGGGGGGGGGGGGGGGTGCACTCTCTCTTATTAGGACGAGCGAATATGACGAAGATGGGATATGGCAGGAGAGAAGTTCTAGAGGTTTTCTCTGTCGTAAGTACCCGGAGCTTCCTTGGGGGTTGGAGGGTAGATAATATCCCCCCCCTCCACCTCCCACTCATGCCTGTTATGTTTAAACCAAGGATAATATGTTGAGTTTCCACATGTCTGAAAATGTAAATTTGCCAATTAATGAATTAATTGTGGCGAGTTTCATGTCTGCAAACGGGTGGTCAAATTAGACTGGATGCATTCTGGTGGCAAGAAAATAAACTATGGTGAGGAGGAGTTTAGCTGTTCATTGTTGTTTTACTGTTAAATCATCAATGGCGCAGATAAGAAGCTGTTTTAAAGTCGATCGATGAAGTGAACTACCCATTCAATACAACAACTAAACTATTCAAATTAAATGGACATGAAAAGATACTTTTTTTATTCTAAATTATGAATTTTAAGAATTATTACTTGTGAGTAGCATTTAATACTGAACTTCTTGAAATTATATATTTTTTTTTATTAATAAAGTATATTTATAGTTTCTGATTTGAGTAGATTTGACGTAAAATTGACACACCAACGCGAATATCTCGAAAACGGATCGCGTTCGATCATCTTTTTCAAACGTATTCATGTTAGTCATGACGTTATCTACATTTAAGACGAAAATTTGTTACAATATATTACTTTTTGAAGGTGCTACGCAAAGTTATACGATTGAAAGTGTAGGTTTTTGTTCAGTTGCAATGTATAACATAGGGAATTGCAACGCATTTCAACACTCAATAAATAACAAACTAATAGCGGTAGGTGCATATTTTTTTCTACAATATTCACAAGCTTAATCTCAACTTGCAGTACATACAATTTGAATGATTTATATTACATGTGCAGTTATCATCGATCGACTTTAAGGCTGGTCCACACAGATTTTTAAGACGTACGATTTAAGGTTTAACGCGTAGTCGTAAAGTTGGATCATAGGAATCACGTACTGGCGTTCACACAAAGTTTTAGTTTTAAGACGTTGGTTTCATTGTTGTTTTTAAAACAACGTCTTAAAACCTTATCCATTATGTCTTCAAAATCTGTGTGGACCAGCCTTTACTTGAAACTCAATTAATTGTCAAAGGCGTTTGTTTTCTTGTGGTAAATAATAGAATGTACTTAAAAACTGTTCATTGTTGTGTTACTGTTAAATCATCAATGGCACAGATAAAAAGCTGTTTTACTTGAAACTCAATTAATTGTCAAAGGCGTTTGTTTTCTTATGAAAAATAATAGAATGTACCTAAAAACTTTTATATGGCCTATCATAGGTTACAAAATATGTACAATGTATTTTAAAGTAGATTAAAATATGTAATTTATTAATGTATACTGTCAAATTTACTACTTTCAAGTTTTATAACCTCATATAGCATTAGGCATTTAATTCATCCCTAGTGATTTAGAAAAAGGTAACAACCCTCCCTCAGCTGTAGAAATGAATTTCTTTTTTAATGGCTCATATGGGTATGTACCTCAGTAACGCGGGCATATAGTCCCATCATGTGTACAAACACATCCCTTCACGACGAGCATAAAAATAAAACCCCCCCTTGGGAAATTCCCCTCAACCTCAAACACGTTCAGAGTCGTCAGTGTATTTACACAACAAACGCCCTCCCGACCTCCGAGAGTCGAGACCAATGTCACTAGGACAACATTGGACCATATTGGACCACCTCCAGATTCCAAAGGTATTTTCAGCGCGAGTTCTATCTGTTCTCCTCCTGGTGACGTAGTAGTGCGAATGACGCAATTCACGGTCAAGCCAATAGAAGACAATTAATTGTTGGGGTTTATTTTGATCCATCGCGAGCCGTAATTAATTTCAGCTGTGGTTGCTCCGCTAGGTGGTATAAAGCTTGTTATAGAAAGAGGGTTTGCGGCCAAGGTCCAGTTGCCAATAGCGTTGGTTTCGAAATAAGGGGGTTGTGACGACATAGGTCGAACAGGTAGGACAGTTTCACTGTGGTATTTCTTTGATTGCGGCGCACTTTTGAAATAAAACACTGTGGAGTGACCATGGAGTTGTAACCGTAGGTACTACTATAATAAATCCATGGAGTGACTATATTCTTGTATTCGAAATGTTTGCTATACCTTGTTTTCAGATGGATATGACGTAGGACCAGGCGCGTAACTAGGCATCGGTAACCCGGGTAAAAATTCCCTAAGTATAAGTTCCTTGCATGCCTACAGCTATTACAATTCCACTAGGACCAACCGCCCAAACCTAGCACCAAACTTAAACCAAACTTAGCCCCAAAACTCAATAGTACTCAATCATTCTCGTCCATTTTTCCATTTGTGTTCAAGTTTTTTGGTTTGTGCACTACACAAACGACAGTATTTCAGTTTTGCATTCAGTCCAGTAATTTTTCTGAAACGCTCAGAAATCACTCTAAAACCCCGAATTTAAAAAAATCGCATCCGGCGCTGTTGTTGGGGGGCTCGCCCCCCAAACCCTCCTGCTATTTTTGCCTGAAGTCCCTATCTCCGCATCTTACCCGGGTAATATTAGTACCCTGGTTACGCCCCTGCGTAGGACCCTTGGGTCCCAACTCACCAGCACCGATTTAGTAAGCTCGGTTTGGTATCCAACCATTCTCCACCATCAGAGGGGCCTTCCCTCTCATCGCAGATTCGCAGATTCGCGAGAGGAAAGGCCTCTGATAATGGAGATTGGAGAAGGCCTCAAATGATGGAGAATGTTACGTCTCCGAAACGTCGGTCAGTATTGGGTGAGTCGAACACTTTACTATATCCGATCACTCGTGTGAAAAAGACCCAAAAAACGAACAACATAAAGTTGAGAAACTGTAAGAATGACGGCCTCCTCCTTATCCCCTCCACAGCTACTCGACCCCCCTCAACTCCGTGACAACCTGACAAAATGAAATACGTCACTGAAAATCAGTTGGTTTCAGTTGTTCAGTTTGTTGTTTCACGGAGTTGAGGGGGATCGGGTAGCAGTGAAAGGGATAACGCTTACAGTTTCCCAACTTTATGTTGTTTGTTTTTTGGGACTTTTTCACACGAGTGATCACAAAGTAAAGTGAGAGGCCGTCATTCTTACAGTTTCTCAATTACCGCGAAAATATGAGAACAAACAAATATGTATACATAAATTAATTCAATAATAAATAATTAATAATATAAAATAAATGATTAATTTAAATTAGATATTAATTTATTATAATATTTTCTACTATCAGTATAGTGTATTTCCTTTGGAAACAGTAAAACTGAAATTGAATGGAAACGTTTCGGACCCAGTCTCCAGTTATTACAAAACCCTTCACATTTTTGTGAAAACGTTATTTGCCCTCGGTGTCAACCCTCGACTGCAGCGCCACCGAAGAATGCGATTATACTGGCGCGTTCGTGTTGGGGCCGAACCGAGTCGAACCGAGCTGACAGGTCGATATGGTAATTTTAATTACTTGGAGGAAAATCCTTATCGCTAAATGAAAACATTCTTCGCTTGCTGTGGACGAAACCCGTGGTCGCCCATATTACAGTGCATTCCTATGACACAGTGGCGTATCCAGGGGTGCTGCGGGGGACTGGGGCACCCCCTCCCCCCTGAACATATGAGACTAATAGCACTTGTGGTATGGTAAGTACAGTGAGAGGTACTTTTTCAGTAAGAGTTGACCCTGGGACTGGGAGGTACTTTTTCAGTGACTGACCACAAAATTTTTAAGTTTTGTGCAAATAGTTGAAATGTATAATACATGTGAAATAATTTTCACTGTGCAACAAAGGCACGTCTTTCTCAGTTGTTGGCTTTTTTAAAGTACTAGCAAACAGTTAATGAATTTTCTAATTAGACTTCACTCGTCTGTAATCCTTTCTACAATGATGTGGGATTTCAGGTTTTGCCTTCATTTTGGATTCATTAATAATTCAGTATTTTTGTCATTCGCCAAAATAAAAATCAATATTTTTATGTCCAAAATATGACACGTCTATAAGAAAAATGCGGAATATATTGTTGTAATTTCTCTGCAATTATAATTTTGATCAAATAGGTATTTGCAGCTGCCCGCTCTCATCGGTTCCATGGTGTAATGGTTAGCACTCTGGACTCTGAATCCAGCGATCCGAGTTCAAATCTCGGTGGAACCTGAATTTTTTATCTCATTTCAGATCGAACTGATAAATCGTCACAACGATATAACGTGTGCTCGTGCACAACATTCCATTCATAGTGTCGCATAATCATAATTATTTATGTCTACGGAAATAGTAAGCCTACTTCATTGATTGCACGTGGAAATGCGGTTGAGAGAACACCCGCCCGATAGCGCCACCGACTTCAGTTACTAGCGCTCGCGCGGAGGAGGTTGGAACCGTGGAGCGATGGCTCTGTTGGTAAAAGCAACGTCACGCGGTAGAACTTGAAATCCGGTTTGAAGATGACAGTAAATTATACCAGACGTCCCAGTTTTACCGAGATCATTCCGTTTTTTTAAGTCTGTCTCAATGTCCCGAAAAAAGTTCTCGGGACGGCAAAATGTTCCGGTTTTCAGAATTCAATCAAATATTTATTTTTTCCTTTAAATTAATATTAATTGTATACGTTTTCAAATGAAAGTTGATATCATTAATTAATAACAAAGATAAAATAGAACTCAGCAAGTAAGGCATTATTTCATGTTTATGATTAGTGTGAAGACCTCGATGTCCCACGCTACTTGTAACCTCACTCCCTTTTCCCTCTCCGGCCTCCCCTTCTCACTTCCACTTAACTAATAATGCACACGCACATGCAGTTTAAATGGTGCATCATAAACTAGATTTAGGATGGGTGGTGTTGTTCGCTTAGTTTGGTCCCATAATTTCAATTGACACAGCTTCCTATACCAAGGGATGTACAAAAGTAATTATGGGTTCCTGACATGAGTACAGCGCGTACGTCGAGTGCACTTCAACGCCACATTCAGATTCAATGCTCTGATTGGCTCGTTGGTGGGCGCAGCGTTCGACGTTGATCCTCTTCGACCCCCATGTCGGGAATAAAACAATTAAAAAAAATACAGGTGATGTAGTTGAGAGCCGAGCACAAATAACGGCTTTTATCTGTGGCTGAAGCGACCAATCACGATGAAGCAACACTGAACACTCGGAAGCGCCGGTATGCGTAAAAGTTCGTCGAACCATATCATAAAGCTCGGTTTACATTTATTTAACATCAAATCAAGCTAAAAGCATTATAGCGTTCACACATTTTCTTAAGTTTTAAGAAACCATAGAAACGTTAGCTCTTACACCTAAAATTATTAGCCCAGCCAATGAGAAGCGATGTTTTATATAAATCCGGCCAATGTTAGCGATCCTTAGGTCCAGTCTTACAATGTCCTAATAACTACTTATTCGTCGAATAGCTTGTTTTCTCCATGGCAACCACCAATCAAAACCCTTGAAATCCTCCAAATAGCTTAATTGCTACAAATAACTTTCTTATTAGGAGATTGTAAGACCGGCCCTTAGTGAAACCAAAGATTGGTGAAACAGTTAGGAAAATAAAACCTTGAACCTTAAATTTTAAATAAGCGACCTGCCCGTTTTAATTTTATGCATTTACAAACAACTAAATGGCCTAGCAAAAGCTTGGGAAACCCTGGTAGTTCAATAAAGAAATTCTTAAAACTTTTCTCATGCCTACGCGAGCACTAAGCCATCAATCTGCACAACCACTTGGAATCGAAAAGGGTTGTATTATAATCGAGGTCCATCATATAAATAACATTTTAATTACAATAAATATATAGTTACATTTTTAAACAACATCAATATTTTAAAAAGTGCTAATCTGTACATTATACAAACACGGTTCATTGTAGGCTTTAGAATAATTTGGACGTAATAATATTTTCACAGATCTAGATTTATTATTCGTTAGGTATAGACATTGTTTGAGTATATCTTCACAAGATACTATTGTTATAAGCCTCAAACAGTGCAGTATTATGGAAGTCAAACAACTGCACTGTTATCGTAAAATGTCGTAAAACGAACAATGTATGACAAATGCATGTCAGTTACGTTCTTACAGAACTAAAAATAAGTGTAGAGTCTTATAAGAAATTATTTGTTTATTAAATTAACAACAAAGTTTCGTTAACTTTGAGATAGTGTCTTAATTTCTTAACAAAAAATAAAACTAGTAACAATTACGAAATTTGTTAAGTGTGTAAATGGTATATAACAATCTGCAAGTCTTGCTTGATGTAGTACAATTGCCATAGAAGAGTGTTCAAGCTCCAATTGTTCTATCAAAAGTTAAGAATAATTTGTTTGTCACGTTCAGTGTACCATTTCTATGGACTGTTATAAATACTAACAGCAATATGTGGTCAGAAATCGTGGCCGTATTGGTTTATCTTCAATTAAGATAACATTTCTCTTAGTATATTATTGACATTTTCATTAGTAGACAATAATAGTTTTCAGGTGGGCGTTACTTTAGGTTAAGACATACCCCGTTAGTTACATTCACTTGAATTTCTAGGAATTCTTCAGAAATATTTCTTGTATTCTATTGGCAGCATTTTCTCAGCGAAAAAAAAAATGGTGTCCGCCTCAAGTCGTTACAACTTTTTCATTTAGTCTTACAAAATAATATACGATAACCACAAAAGTTATCATTGTTGTGCTGCCACTTCCTTCAAATCCGCCGATTACGTTTCCATAATCTAGACATCAATATTATCTTATTCCCAGCCGTTCAAAGTCGCGAGGTGGGGCAAGAAGTCTGCCGGTCATACAGCCGTGACGTCATGGCAACCAATCGCTACGACGCTACGTTGACGGGGCTGCTCGGGCGTGAGTACCTCTCTCTGGGTACCCCGGCTGCCAAGGCGAGCTCGTTAAGTTGCTGCAGGAACCCCGACGCCAGGACGGAATGTTGGGGCGACAGGAGGGCGTCCGACATGACGCCCAGTTGGACGGTGTCACCGTAGCTCATCACCGTTAGCGACAAACCTGGGGACAGCAATTACCGTTAGCGACAAATTTGGGGGCATTAATCACCGTTAGCGACACACCTGGGGGCAGTTATCACCGTTAGCGACAAACCTGGGGGCAGTAAAGACCGTTAGCGACAAACCTGGGGGCAGTAATAACCGTTAGCGACAAACCTGGAAGCAGTAAAGACCGTTAGCGACAAATTTGTGGGCAGTAATTACCATTAGCGACAAACCTGGGGGCAGTAATCACCGTTAGCGACAAACGTGGGGGCAGTAAACACCGTTAGCGACAAACCTGGGGGCAGTAATCACCGTTAGCGACAAACCTGGGGACAGCAATCACCGTTAGCGACAAATTTGGGGGCAGTAATCACCGTTAGCGACAAACCTGGGGGCAGTAATAACCGTTAGCGACAAACCTGGGGGAAGTAATCACCGTTAGCGACAAACCTGCATCACAACAATGATCAAATAAATTGAACTCGTGGAGAAAAAGTTGTAACAATGGAGACTGCCACTTGTTGAAGTTTTTGATTTCACGTGTAAGAAGCCTATTATATTTTAGGCCTATGGTTTTCAGAAACCTGAGGCAGACAAACTTGGCTAAGTTGCTTTGGAACTCCTTTACAACACAACAATAATTGATGAAGCCAACAAAACACCACACTTCGTCAACATATATTTGTTTGGTACTTTGTGTGTTTTTATTCAAAACATTGCTTGTGTGTAATTTAAAAAACAAATCCAGTAATCGTCCAGGAGGTCAGGTTATGATAAGACCAATATGGTGGCTGTGACGTCACGTGAAAACTTACCTACGTTTATCAAGCGGACTGGGTTCGGACTGACTTCAGTACGCATTGAGTTCGGAACCCGTTTAGCAATCATACTTCAATCCGGGCTCCTTCTATTAAACCATCACTACGTTTATCAAGCGGACTGGGTTCGGATTGACTTCAGTACGCACCGAGTTCAGAACCATTTTAGCAAGCATACTTCAATCCGGACTCCTCCTATTAGACCCTATCCCTGTCCTATTAAACCGGGCTAGATCGGCTTACAGAACTGAAATAAGCTCTAGCTGAGGTGTTTATCAGTCGAACTCGGTGCGCACTAAACTCGGCTCGCACCGCTAAGTGCAAGCCCAGTCCGCTTGATAAACGTAGTGTATGAATATGTTGGATGTAAAAATTTGTCCACGATAAACATCGAAGTTGAACAGCATCCCTTATAGGCTGCCAATGGTAGCAATGGTTCAGGTTACCACAACCTGACTTGGTATACAGTTAATAACCCTATCGTGTTGTATTATTTGTAAATACTTACAGATGTTGGACTGCGGCGGCCGCCAGTACATCGCACTCTCGACTTCTTGGCCCCAGAGTAGTTGCCGCTTGGCCTCGGTGCCGCTGCCTGCTGCCACTTCCGTGAGGGACACGGCATACCTGTTGCACAATATGTGGCGTTACTTTCAGGTTCTAAACGCAACTTTATACCGCTTGGCTCACATGTTTTCTTAAAATAGTAGGTTATTCTTAAATCGGTAGCTCATAGGTGAAAGTTTGTAAGGACATACGCTACAAATAATATTGTTTCGACGCCCAAACCTAAAACTTGAAACAGTTGTTAATTTCAATCCTAAAAGACTAAATAACTTGCATTTTTGATACTAACTCTGCTTAAAAATTCTTTATTAGATAACATTTTCATTCAAATAACAATTTATTGAGAAACTTTAATTTACTTGATATAATGACGTGATCTTAAAATTGGTCTCAGTTGGGAAAATGTAGAAAATGACTGCAATGTAAAAAGAAAGAAAAATTTAAAATTTGAAGATAAGTCGGCCTACCTGAAAATTTAGTACAAGACAAGTACACAACTTTCTCTTTCTACATGATTAATTACGAAGGAAAGGACCTACCCCTCTGAACTGTCAAACTAAATTTTAGGGTTTTCTATCGACAGTGAAGTTATTTGTAATAAAATCCTCCTAAAATATCTAATCACAGGATGTGAAATACTGAAAGACATGACTCCTGAACACAAACACCCCCGACCCCCCAATAAAACAACCCTCTTATAATCTCCAATAAGAGTAATATCTATTCCTTAGGTGATAACCTGAAACTAACGGTTATTCTTGTGATGGAGCAGGAATGAAGAACGCTTAAACCTGTGCAAACTCAATGTATTTTCAGACTTCTGGAAATTGCTCCGATTTTGTTTATTACCTTCTCGTGAGGTAATTGAAGATGAGTCTAACGAAGACTCCGGGAAGTATTTTGGTCAGCAGCCCCTTCTCGAGCTGCCACAGCGACATCAGATAGAGAATGGGCTGCCTCTTCCTCGTCTGACTCAGTTGTCGACTGGTCTCGTGAAGGCCTGCATGGAAGCAGAAGGATTCATTCGTCCTTACCAGTCAACCTCACCATTCCAAGAAAATTTATTTTTTGCTATGTTTTTTTTGGATATTTTCCGAAACAAAAGGATATATTCGTCATCCTGATTTAGAGGGTTAGTCGGTGTCGTGGTGTACACTTTCGGGAACTGCCCGCTATACTCACTAACCTGCTAGCCAACATAGCACCTGTATTTTGAAATTCGGATAAATATTTAAAAGGCTACAAACTTGTTGTTACCATATCAAAAACCAATGGGAAGCCTGTTTGCCCTGGTGAAAACAAAGTCAGTAGCTGAGTAGTTTATCAAATTGAAATTATTATCCGAAGTTCATACTAATCTTTGCTTCATAATACCGGGCCTTGGTATTCGAGCCCTAAGAAATGCACATACGAGTTTAGTTTAGGAATTGTTGATGGTAGCTACTAGCTAAAGAGTTTGTTTGCCTTATGAAAAATATCATGCATTTAAACTTCCATAGCAACAAATCCCAAACTTATCTTGAACGTTGACTGTGCATCTGGCCTTTAGTTAGTGTAACTATACTTGTCGGCTAGCACAAACATGGTATAGTTTTGTTAGCCGAACGGTTCCCCGACGAAAGATAACATTCAGAGCTAGGACCCTATCTTCTTTGTTCATTGAATGCTGTTGATGTTTCACGACATGCTCTTTTCATCGCCTCATCGCGCATTCTCTCTGGCAACGGAAATGTTTCAAATTTACTCTTCTCTCAGCCCATTGGTGGGTCACTGGATATAAGCCTTCTTATTGGCCGCCGTCTCTAAAAACACGGCTTTCTGTTTGACGGGTACTATTTAACTCCACGTGGAGCGTTTTCTCGTTTTGGCGAAACAATTATTATGGCAGGTAAGATAACCACAAAACAAAACTTAATTGGCGGAAGATTCGTAGATCTTACGGAGGGGAACCGTCTGAGCAACTAATCTATACATTGCAAGATGTCCTGGGCTGCGATTCTAAATGGGCATCGATAAGTTTAACCCGAGTTTTTGTCGTTAAAAGAAGGCGATGAGCCAATCACCGCCTTGCATTTGCGTACTTAACGACAAAAAGCATGCATTAAACTTATCACGGCCATTCAGAATCGGGCTCCTGGACCTCTACACTGACTGCACGCACCTGCTAAAGTGTCGCCGGAGCGCATACTGCTGGTGGGCAGTGCCAGACACAACACACCGCCGCCCGTACTGGGACTGATGTACACTCACTGCACGCACCTGCTAAAGTGTCGCCGCAGCGCATACTACTGGTGGGCAGTGCCAGACACAACACACCGCCGCCCGTACTGGGACTGTTGTACACTCACTGCACGCACCTGCTAAAGTGTCGCCGCAGCGCATACTGCTGGTGGTCAGTGCCAGACACCACACACCGCCGCCCGTACTGGGACTGATGTACACTCACTGCACGCACCTGCTAAAGTGTCGCCGCAGCGCATACTACTGGTGGGCAGTGCCAGACACAACACACCGCCGCCCGTACTGGGACTGTTGTACACTCACTGCACGCACCTGCTAAAGTGTCGCCGCAGCGCATACTGCTGGTGGGCAGTGCCAGACACCACACACCGCCGCCCGTACTGGGACTGATGTACACTCACTGCACGCACCTGCTAAAGTGTCGCCGCAGCGCATACTGCTGGTGGGCAGTGCCAGACACAACACACCGCCGCCCGTACTGGGACTGATGTACACTCACTGCACGCACCTGCTAAAGTGTCGCCGCAGCGCATACTGCTGGTGGGCAGTGCCAGACACAACACAACACACCGCCGCCCGTACTGGGACTGATGTACACTCACTGCACGCACCTGCTAAAGTGTCGCCGCAGCGCATACTGCTGGTGGGCAGTGCCAGACACAACACACCGCCGCCCGTACTGGGACTGATGTACACTCACTGCACGCACCTGCTAAAGTGTCGCCGGAGCGCATACTGCTGGTGGGCAGTGCCAGACACAACACAACACACCGCCGCCCGTACTGGGACTGATGTACACTCACTGCACGCACCTGCTAAAGTGTCGCCGCAGCGCATACTGCTGGTGGGCAGTGCCAGACACAACACACCGCCGCCCGTACTGGGACTGATGTACACTCACTGCACGCACCTGCTAAAGTGTCGCCGGAGCGCATACTGCTGGTGGGCAGTGCCAGACACAACACAACACACCGCCGCCCGTACTGGGACTGATGTACACTCACTGCACGCACCTGCTAAAGTGTCGCCGCAGCGCATACTGCTGGTGGGCAGTGCCAGACACAACACAACACACCGCCGCCCGTACTGGGACTGATGTACACTCACTGCACGCACCTGCTAAAGTGTCGCCGCAGCGCATACTGCTGGTGGGCAGTGCCAGACACAACACACCGCCGCCCGTACTGGGACTGTTGTACACTCACTGCAAGCACCTGCTAAAGTGTCGCCGGAGCGCATACTGCTGGTGGGCAGTGCCAGACACAACACAACACACCGCCGCCCGTACTGGGACTGATGTACACTCACTGCACGCACCTGCTAAAGTGTCGCCGCAGCGCATACTACTGGTGGGCAGTGCCAGACACAACACACCGCCGCCCGTACTGGGACTGTTGTACACTCACTGCACGCACCTGCTAAAGTGTCGCCGGAGCGCATACTGCTGGTGGGCAGTGCCAGACACAACACAACACACCGCCGCCCGTACTGGGACTGATGTACACTCACTGCACGCACCTGCTAAAGTGTCGCCGCAGCGCATACTGCTAGTGGGCAGTGCCAGACACAACACACCGCCGCCCGTACTGGGACTGATGTACACTCACTGCACGCACCTGCTAAAGTGTCGCCGCAGCGCATACTGCTGGTGGGCAGTGCCAGACACAACACAACACACCGCCGCCCGTACTGGGACTGATGTACACTCACTGCACGCACCTGCTAAAGTGTCGCCGCAGCGCATACTGCTGGTGGGCAGTGCCAGACACAACACAACACACCGCCGCCCGTACTGGGACTGTTGTACACTCACTGCACGCACCTGCTAAAGTGTCGCCGGAGCGCATACTGCTGGTGGGCAGTGCCAGACACAACACACCGCCGCCCGTACTGACATGTACACTCACTGCACGCACCTGCTAAAGTGTCGCCGGAGCGCATACTGCTGGTGGGCAGTGCCAAACACAACACACCGCCGCCCGTACTGGGACTGATGTACACTCACTGCACGCACCTGCTAAAGTGTCACCGCAGCGCATACTGCTGGTGGGCAGTGCCAGACACAACACACCGCCGCCCGTACTGGGACTGTTGTACACTCACTGCACGCACCTGCTAAAGTGTCGCCGCAGCGCATACTGCTGGTGGGCAGTGCCAGACACAACACACCGCCGCCCGTACTGGGACTGTTGTACACTCACTGCACGCACCTGCTAAAGTGTCGCCGCAGCGCATACTGCTGGTGGGCAGTGCCAGACACAACACACCGCCGCCCGTACTGGGACTGTTGTACACTCACTGCACGCACCTGCTAAAGTGTCGCCGCAGCGCATACTGCTGGTGGGCAGTGCCAGACACAACACACCGCCGCCCGTACTGGGACTGATGTACACTCACTGCACGCACCTGCTAAAGTGTCGCCGCAGCGCATACTGCTGGTGGGCAGTGCCAGACACAACACACCGCCGCCCGTACTGGGACTGTTGTACACTGACTGCACACACCTGCTAAAGTGTCGCCGGAGCGCATACTGCTGGTGGGCAGTGCCAGACACAACACACCGCCGCCCGTACTGGGACTGATGTACACTCACTGCACGCACCTGCTAAAGTGTCGCCTGAGCGCATACTGCTAGTGGGCAGTGCCAGACACAACACACCGCCGCCCGTACTGGGACTGTTGTACACTCACTGCACACACCTGCTAAAGTGTCGCCGGAGCGCATACTGCTGGTGGGCAGTGCCAGACACAACACACCGCCGCCCGTACTGGGACTGTTGTACACTCACTGCACGCACCTGCTAAAGTGTCGCCGGAGCGCATACTGCTGGTGGGCAGTGCCAGACACAACACAACACACCGCCGCCCGTACTGGGACTGATGTACACTCACTGCACGCACCTGCTAAAGTGTCGCCGCAGCGCATACTGCTGGTGGGCAGTGCCAGACACAACACACCGCCGCCCGTACTGGGACTGATGTACACTCACTGCACGCACCTGCTAAAGTGTCGCCGGAGCGCATACTGCTGGTGGGCAGTGCCAGGCACAACACACCGCCGCCCGTACTGGGACTGTTGTACACTCACTGCACGCACCTGCTAAAGTGTCGCCGCAGCGCATACTGCTGGTGGGCAGTGCCAGGCACAACACACCGCCGCCCGTACTGGGACTGTTGTACACTCACTGCACGCACCTGCTAATGTGTCGCCGCAGCGCATACTGCTGGTGGGCAGTGCCAGACACAACACACCGCCGCCCGTACTGGGACTGTTGTACACTCACTGCACGCACCTGCTAAAGTGTCGCCGCAGCGCATACTGCTGGTGGGCAGTGCCAGACACAACACACCGCCGCCCGTACTGGGACTGTTGTACACTCACTGCACGCACCTGCTAATGTGTCGCCGCAGCGCATACTGCTGGTGGGCAGTGCCAGACACAACACACCGCCGCCCGTACTGGGACTGATGTACACTCACTGCACACACCTGCTAAAGTGTCGCCGGAGCGCATACTGCTGGTGGGCAGTGCCAGACACAACACACCGCCGCCCGTACTGGGACTGATGTACACTCACTGCACGCACCTGCTAAAGTGTCGCCTGAGCGCATACTGCTGGTGGGCAGTGCCAGACACAACACACCGCCGCCCGTACTGGGACTGTTGTACACTCACTGCACACACCTGCTAAAGTGTCGCCGGAGCGCATACTGCTGGTGGGCAGTGCCAGACACAACACACCGCCGCCCGTACTGGGACTGTTGTACACTCACTGCACGCACCTGCTAAAGTGTCGCCGCAGCGCATACTGCTGGTGGGCAGTGCCAGACACAACACACCGCCGCCCGTACTGGGACTGTTGTACACTCACTGCACGCACCTGCTAAAGTGTCGCCGCAGCGCATACTGCTGGTGGGCAGTGCCAGACACAACACACCGCCGCCCGTACTGGGACTGTTGTACACTCACTGCACGCACCTGCTAATGTGTCGCCGCAGCGCATACTGCTGGTGGGCAGTGCCAGACACAACACACCGCCGCCCGTACTGGGACTGTTGTACACTCACTGCACGCACCTGCTAAAGTGTCGCCGCAGCGCATACTGCTGGTGGGCAGTGCCAGACACAACACACCGCCGCCCGTACTGGGACTGATGTACACTCACTGCACGCACCTGCTAAAGTGTCGCATACTGCTGGTGGGCAGTGCCAGACACAACACACCGCCGCCCGTACTGGGACTGATGTACACTCACTGCACGCACCTGCTAAAGTGTCGCCGCAGCGCATACTGCTGGTGGGCAGTGCCAGACACAACACACCGCCGCCCGTACTGGGACTGTTGTACACTCACTGCACGCACCTGCTAAAGTGTCGCCGCAGCGCATACTGCTGGTGGGCAGTGCCAGACACAACACACCGCCGCCCGTACTGGGACTGTTGTACACTCACTGCACGCACCTGCTAAAGTGTCGCCGCAGCGCATACTGCTGGTGGGCAGTGCCAGACACAACACACCGCCGCCCGTACTGGGACTGATGCCATTCTCGAAGGTTCTGCACGTGGCCAATAGGGTCTCCTCGGGAAAAAAGCGAGTCGTGGCGAGGACGGTGTCGGGCACGGCCAGGCCGAATTGTCGGAAGTACTCACGCAGGGCGCCAGACGTCGCATTCATCAGGATCTCACTGGCCGAGACACCTGTTGGCAAAACACTGCGCCTTTATTCCAGATTCTCATGCTTGTTGCACTACATGGACGTCGACGAGCGCAGAGCGCCGGAAGTAGATGATCCGAAGAAGTTGGAACCAACGAGCTTCGGTGCTTCCCAGCGCCGCTTCGCCCTGATTGGTCGGATCATCCACTTCCGGCGCTCGGCGCTCGTCGACGTCCATGTAGTGCAACAAGCATCAGGCTAGGTCGGGAAAGAATTGTTCCAAGGTAGCTCTATCTTTCGTAAAATGAGTCTACATGAGCAGACACTAAGGGAACAAGGATTAAGAAACAAGAAGAACCGGCAGCAGGACTAATAAAATTCTGTCGTTAAACAAAAATAATCACCATTAATCCTAGTTCATTTTGTTTCACTCGATTATGCTGGTATAGAAGCATTTGGGTATGTAGTTTTTTAATGATGACGTTCACATTTTTAAATAGTCTTGACAAAGATAATGAAGGATTGAGAAGGGACTGAATAGATAGTTCAGTGTGGTAACTGTCAGATGGTATCTGTATGAAGAAACACCTGAAATATTGTGAATAGAGTTAATAGGATGAGAGATCCAAATTAGTAGGTAGACAATGTGGAATATCTCTACAGGATGGAGAATCTGCAGGGTATTTCTTCTTCCCGTTGGTTCAGACCAGTAGCAAGTGTTTTACACCCACCTGTCGCATCCCTGATCTTCTTGATAAGCTCTATTGGTACAGGGTCCGACCAAGCCACCACCTTCCTGCCACAAAGACTGACGGTTTGCAGTTGATGTTTGTACAGACATTCAGACAGACAGACATACAGACAGACCGGTAGCAAGTGGTTTACACCCACCTGTCGCATCCCTGATCTTCTTGATAAGCTCTATTGGTACAGGGTCCGACCAAGCTACCACCTTCCTGCCACACAGACTGACGGTTTGCAGTTGATGTTTGGGCAGCTGATGAGAGATGATGAGTTCTTCAAGCAGGATTCTAGGGCCGGTGTAGAACATGGTGATGAAGTACCAGGCTTCTTTGCAAGCGCAAGACAACAACCCCCAATACCTAAGGAGACAACATACCTATAAGCACCTGTGAATACTATGAAATATCACGAAGATGTAGTTAGATGATCAATAGATAGAAGATACTTCCAAAAATTGGCATTTTGGTTCAAAGCGAAAGGGTACATACTTTCTACAATGTTATATTACTCCACGTATGCTGACGTAAAGCCGATCTACTTTTTAAGAATAAAATAAGTCTAGTTGCGCATTGGTTTTCGAATTGGTTAACTGCTTCAAGCTCGCTTTGTGCTTTATGCAATGAAAAAACCCATTAATCGTACCTTGATATTTCGGATTTATGTCTAATAGTTTAGCTAGAAATGTTCAAATTGTTATTTGGTGATTGATTTATGAAGATGAAAAATTGACACATAACATACATGGTAAAGCCAGGAGTTGATATAGGAGTGCACAATACGTGTTTGGGCAGACCAACGGCTAACTTACAACGGCTATAGTGCGCAAGTTAACACAATCATCCAACCACCACTTGCTGTACATCTCGAAAGCGCCTGCCCAGGAACTGTCATCGTATCGTGATGGGCAGGTTTGTGTGTCTTGGTGATCCCGAGAGTTATCACCCATCTGAGGCCGGGGTAGAATAGGTCCGGGGTGACTTTGCGAGTCGTAAGGACCGACAAAAGGAGACCCTTCCCCCACTGTCCCATTTATGATTTGTCCTCCCATTTGGCCCTTGCCCTCTCTTGCTGAACTCCCTTTTCAACGACCTCCGCGATGTATAATGGATCCGATTCGGCCATGTGGTTTATTTCATCTTCGTATGTCACCCAGTCATCATCTCGATTAGCCAAGTTGCAAACGTATGACACGTAAAGCCTAAACATCATCATCATTATCATCATCTCACCGAAGCCTATGCCGGCGAAAGCACATGTTTCTGGTAGGGCCACCCTAGCCGGGCATACCAACGTTGACAAACAATCAGATGAAAGGTAGTCCACATCCTCCCATTCCCTTTTCCTCCTCTTTACATCCTAATTATCTCTTTTTCTAAACACCCCCCGACGTGATACGATCAGAGTTGTCGAGTACGTCGTTAAAGAATCAAAATAATGAACAAGTGGTTCTTCGCCAACGTGTAAACATGTCCGCTCTGCCATAGTTTAAGTCAACCGTGATGGCCTCGTGTGTAATGTCTGTCTAAAGCCGCTCCACAGAAACCTTGGTGCTGGGGACGTCACAGATGGGCGTGTCGGAGCCAATCAGCGGGCGGCTTTCACCGATACTCGTGTTAGGTTGGTCTAGCCTCACTCATCTGTGACGTTCCCAGCCACAAAATTTCTGTGGAACGACTCTACCTGTTGATCCACTCCGTCGTTGTGCCCGGATACTCGTCGGCGTTGCCACAGAGGGCGAAACACTCTCTGAAGAGACTGAGCGGAAGACGAAGCGACACTTTGATGAGGATCCACCAGAACGCGCCAGCGGCCACCCTCGCCAGCCGCCTGAGAAAAGAATGAAACACGCAACGTATTACTCGTAAGAATTCACACCCAATGGGTGGGTTTCGTCTTCGCTAGGAGGATTGAAGGATTCAGGGGACCTCGCTCCTTAGAGGGTATAGACAATAAGTGCATACGAATTTATTCATTCATTCATTCATTCACAGATAACTAATTAACTACGTAAGTTAATTAGTTATCTGTGATTCATTTATTCACCATTTATTTATTTATTCATTTATTCATTTATGTATTTAATTGCGCATTCATTCATTTATTTATTTGCACATTCATTCAATCATTTATTTATATATTTATGTACGTCACACAGAGCGTTATCCTAGTCTATTAGTGTGTTGTCTACACTCACATGGGACTGAGCGAGTTCAGCACGGCGTAGAGGAACATGCGTATCGTACACTGGCGCTTCTCAGTCTCGTATCGCACAGTGGCGATATCTATGTACGTCACACAGAGCGTTATCCTAGTCTATTAGTGTGTTGTTTACACTCACATGGGGCTGAGTGAGTTGAGCACGGCGTAGAGGAACATGCGTATCGTACACTGGCGCTTCTCAGTCTCGTATCGCACAGTGGCGATATCTATGTACGTCACACAGAGCGTTATCCTAGTCTATTAGTGTGTTGTTTACACTCACATGGGGCTGAGCGAGTTGAGCACGGCGTAGAGGAACATGCGTATCGTACACTGGCGCTTCTCAGTCTCGTATCGCACAGTGGCGATATCTATGTACGTCACACAGAGCGTTATCCTAGTCTATTAGTGTGTTGTTTACACTCACATGGGGCTGAGTGAGTTGAGCACGGCGTAGAGGAACATGCGTATCGTACACTGGCGCTTCTCAGTCTCGTATCGCACAGTGGCGATATCTATGTACGTCACACAGAGCGTTTTCCTAGTCTATTAGTGTGTTGTTTACACTCACATGGGGCTGAGTGAGTTGAGCACGGCGTAGAGGAACATGCGTATCGTACACTGGCGCTTCTCAGTCTCGTATCGCACAGTGGCGATATCTATGTACGTCACACAGAGCGTTATCCTAGTCTATTAGTGTGTTGTTTACACTCACATGGGGCTGAGTGAGTTGAGCACGGCGTAGAGGAACATGCGTATCGTACACTGGCGCTTCTCAGTCTCGTATCGCACAGTGGCGAACAGGCTCCTCGAGTTGTCCTCCCTGTTGGAGAGCATCTCCGTCGCGACGGCAGCGGTGGTGACGAGGGCGACGAGGACGGCGGTGCCGAGCGTCGGGGCGCCTCGCAGGACGTCGGGGTCCTCGACGGGGTCGTACTTGCGCTTGAACGACGTCCACGCCTCGCTCAGGTAGTCGGCGACGGCGTGGTAGAGCCGCGGGATTGCCGTCGGCTGGGCGTACAGGTCGATGAGGGGTTGGTACGGCTCTGGGTTGACGGGGACGAAGTTCTCGTCGTCTTCGCCCAGGCGGCGCCACAGGAGGGGTTTCTCGTCCCTGAGAAACGAGACATTCCGAACACTTTATAACATGTTCATATCACAGCCGTTAACTGTAGTTAGCTCGTTAACTCCAGTTACCAATGATGTGTAAACGGATCGCAGTTAGACTTAATTACAGTTAACAGACTATAGCTACGACGAGTTAAATCCTAGGTCATTTCTTGGCCACTGCTATGCCTGGTCAGCCATGACAGTCAGCGTCTTGTAAATGTGAATCAGTGCTAAGAAGGCTTTCATTAGAAATCTAATTTAATATCATTCTATTTATTTAAGTTAAAAATTTCACAGAACCCAAATAATTGCTCATTGCAGTGGAGTGGAAACCTATATGTAATCGCATTTAATGTGTTTTCCAGCCAGATTTACAAAAACGTAAAATATTGATGTTCATTAATCATTAGGGATGGGATAGTATACACGTGTAAACGTTTTCATACGTGTACACGTTTACTGTTTTCATCTAAATATTAAACGCATGGACCTGTGCAGGCCGCCTATTCAGGGTTAAACTGCGTGCAACCGGCCACAGCGTCGACCGACGGCGCCACTGAACCAACATAGTACACGAAATGCATGTGAAGTGCACACACTATTCGCGTGCAATATTTAATATTTATTGGGTAGGCAAGTACGAACGTGTACACGCCTTTCACAGAGAGAGGTTAGACGTTTACTGAAGAACACGTTTTTTCCCATCCCTATTAATCATTTCAATATACCCACACTTACGTCTAGGCATCCAATATAGTTAATTAGAACAGTTGTTTCCTACTAATGTGGGTAAATTACCTCAGTAAGAGTAGATCTCCGAGTCCCACTCTGTCCTCCGACAGCAACAGGTGGTGAATACGTATCAACAGGTAGAACCTCTCTTCCTGCGAGGGTAGACTCGGGATGACTGTCAGCTGCCACGGAGAGAATTCTGGTGGGAGGTACTTGGAGACGATATCACTGACGTATTCCTGCAAGAGAGGTGGAGTGTACGTTATACGTCAGTGCTTTTAAAGATGGCTGTGAAATTACTGAAGGGTGTGCTCAGAGCCACGGGGGTGTAAATAACTGAGCGGTTAAGATCGTCTGCTCTAAGCTCCGTTTCCTTATTTACGGTTAACCTGACCAGGATACAAAACGATGATTTGAATAGTTTTTTATGGCTTTTTCGATATGCTGCAGGAAGTTAATTGGTCTGAGCAATTTCAGAATCTTATTCGGTTGGAAATTCTACACAGGGAGATACTGAGGAGGTTGGGGTAGTAGAGAAGAAAGAAGTTTGCTACAAAATGGAATTGCGCTCAAGCCCAAGCCGATATTACCAAGAGTTTTGGTTGTACAGAATGAAATGTCTAATCTCTATCTTGCTCTTTGGATAGTGATTAAGAACAAGAAGCTTTACACTTACCTACTACACGTTTATGCAGATGTGTCTGCTAGTGCTAACTACTAACTATCTCTGAGCAAACTTCGTTGATGGATCACCATGGTATAACATAGATCCGAGCTGCACGTGTGAGTACCACCTCTAAGCAATCACCATAATATGGCAACTTCCAAGCACCCTACCTGTATGTTGATCTCGCTGACTGGCCGCCCCCTGTAGACATTGTTGCCGAGCACCAGATGGTTGTCTACCCTGAAGTTCGGGTTCTTCTCCCAAGCGTAGCGACCCCACCTCGAGGTGAGAAGTGTCCTGAGGTGGGGGTAGCACAGTTCCCCGTTGTCCCGGCGTCGCTCTAGAACGTTCTCCTGAAAACAAGAGTTCAGATTTCAACATCGGAACAAAATATGTTGGTTCTCGGAGCTCCTCTAGACTTATGATACCCTGATCCCTGATCGTTGTGGTCAATGAATCTAAATACGTCGAGTCGCAACTTCCCTTCACTATCTAACCTCCACCTGACTTATGATGCCCTGATCGTTGTGGTCAATGAACCTACATCGGGTCGCAGTTTCCCTTCACCATCTAACCTCCACCTGACTTATAATACCCTGATCGTTGTGGTCAATGAACCTACATCGGGTCGCAGCTTCCCTTCACCATCTAACCTCCACCTGACTCATGACCCCCTGATCGTTGTGGTCAATGAACCTACCTCAAGTTTCTTCATGATCAGGTCAGGGTCGCAGCTTTCCATTAACCATCTAACCTCCACCTGACTCATGACCCCCTGATCGTTGTGGTCAATGAACCTGCGTCGGGTCGCAGCTTCCCTTAACCATCTAACCTCCACCTGACTCATGATCGCCTGATCGTTGTGGTCAATGAATGAACCTACCTCAAGTTTCCTCATGATCAGGTCGGGGTCGCAATTTCCCTTCACCTGCAGCAGCAGTGAGATGATGCCCTGGTTTCTGGGCGTGTCTATTGTCGTTCTAAGGGAGGTGGCCTTCACGAACTCCAGATGAGGAAACTTGCGCTCCAAGATGTCGAGCCATACGTTCTGGAGCGTTTGTACCACTGCAGAAACGAAGAAAGGACATTAGTAAAACATAGTCTACATGATTACATTCTGATTACGTTAGATACCAAAAATAACGATATCACGAAAATACAAATTACATCTGTTGAAGTGTCATGTAACTCAATTACGTTTGGTTAACTTAGGAGTGGAATTTATTAGAATAGACAGAACGAAGTCAGAGTGTAGTAATTTCTGGTTCTTTTGTGGGTAGTTGAATGTCAAAAAGCAGCCGCATAAGATTGTTTTGATTATATAAATAAAAATAAATAAATATTGTATGGAAGTAGCTTAAAAATTGTTATTCTGTGTCCCCTATGGAAAACTTTGTTGTATAGGCAGATATTTTAATAAATAATTAGTATGAGTATTGTTCAGTATGGTTAAAGCTTCAGCAAGGTATGTGAAAATAAGTTTATAGGTAACCCATAATCTATAACCTTATTTCCACATACCTTCCACATACACACTTATTCGTATGTGAACCACCAGAACACACTTGCACATAAAGACAATGATGAACATTTTGCGTATTGTGGAGTCATTATTTGAAATTCGCATGTGTGAACACACAAATATGCGAAACACATGCGAATTTCAAATAATGACTCCACAATACGCAAAATGTTCATCATTGTCTTTATGTGCAAGTGTGTTCTGGCGGTTCAATAACATTGAATTGTTGAACAAGCTATTGTATAAAGGAATTATTGAATAGTAATAATGATGATGATAATAATAATAATAATAATAATAATTATTATTATTATTATTATTATTATTATAGTAATTATTTTTATTTTAGTTATTATTATTATTATTATTATTATTACTATCATTATTATTGATCTTATTGTATTGATCTTATTGTATTGATGTGTTGTTGTGTGATCTTATTATAATTATAATAATAATGATAGTAATAATAATAATAATAATAACTAAAATAAAAATAATTACTATAATAATAATAATAATAATAATAATAATAAAAATAATAATAATAATAATAATAATAATAATAATAATAACCATAGTAATAATAATAATAATAATAATAATAATAATAATAATAATAATAATAATAATAATAATAATAATAATAATAATAATAATAATAATAATAATAATAATAATAATAATAATAATAATAATAATAATAATAATAATAATAATAATAATAATAATAACAACAATTTTGTATCAGGCTACTATATGAGAGAAATTCGATGAGGTGTTTGCACTTTGCACGATTGAAGCGTACATTTTCTTAACAACACTATCAGGGCAGTAGAATCATCAAAGAGGTTTATATGTCATAACCAGAAATGTGATGCCTAACGGAAGACAACGCCTTTCTCACACGCGTGACATTAGAACACTAGAAATATCTAGGAGGTAGTAAGTCTTACCCAGGTATGTGATGGCCGACGGAAGAAGGAAAATGTCTCATGTTTGTAGTAGGAGCAACCAATAACCAGTGATCAGGGTACTAGAACCATCCAGGAGGTAGACGGCCGACGCCGGTATCAGGAACAAAGAGCCCAGGAACGCCAGCAGGGTATAGATATGGCTGACGATACCAATGATCTGCTACCAGGGATCAGGGTACTAGAACTATCCAGGAGGTATGTCTTACCCAGGTATGTGATGGCAGACGCCGGTATCAGGAACAACGAGCCCAGGAACGCCAGCAGGGTATAGATGTGGCTGACGATACCAATGATCTGTTCAAGCTCCTCCAGCGCCCACTGCCCTCTGGCGGCCATCATGCGCAACTGAGACTGAGTTCCTTTCACCCGACTGGCGCTGCGGTACCTGTAATCACACCACGTGACGTAAGCTTACAAACATTTGCCACGAGATAGCAGCACTAGACTATGACTACCCATAGAGTTGTTATGTGACAACCTTTCACCCGACTGGCGCAGCGGTACCTGTAATGACACCACGTGACAGCTTACAAACATTTGCCACTAGATAGCAGCCCTAGAATATGACTACCCATACCCCCCGTTTACGTTACTCTCATCTTACGATCGTAAGACTACATTACCGACCAACCGACGGTCATTTTCCAAGTGTAAACGCTGCACAGTTAGTAGATCAGTCGGTAGGTCTACCAGAGTACAATTACGGCAGTTAGTATACTAGTTGCCATCTAAACTTGGTCTAAAGAAATATCCATTCAATACAACTTGATTGTTTCGCCTAATACGTGACATATGAATTAAATCAAACCTGTTTCTACGCCAATTAAAACAAAACGTAAAAGATAACCTCAATAATACACCAAGCTTCATCGTCCCGCCATTTGTGTTTTTGTAATTGTGTTCAGTATTCGGTGGATCCGTGATGACTGTGTATGAACGCGGGTAGAGTTACGAACGTCAAGCACCCAGAACCTACGATCGTAACGATGAGGGTAACGTAAACGAGGTTATAGAGTTGTTATATGACTACCTTTCACCCGACTGGCGCAGCGGTACCTGTAATGACACCACGTGACAGCTTACAAACATTTGCCACGAGATAGCAGCACTTTTTTACCTTGACATTTTACACAAAGGCGATAATAACTAATTGTACCTGGAATCGCGCTATGCTAATCTGTTTCGCTCATGCGTGGCATTACATATTTATACTCTCTGTCAAGTAGCTGAGTCTCCAATATAATATAATGCCATTTTTGTTACAAACATCAAATATAAAAACTACCCTGTTTACGATTATCATCACGGCCTTCTCAATTTTTACGTGCAACAATGCAAAACAATGACAAATATGGAATCATGATCTAATAAACCTTGATATATTATTTGAAAACTAGTTCTTAATTGTTGTGTATTGTTGTTCTTGAAGATTTAGGGGGCAGTGATGAGACTCATAAAAATGGTCCCAGATAGTTTTTGAAATGGTATATTGTGTAATATGACCTCAAAACCGTTTTACTTCAATATGTAGCACTTTTTCTTACATCAATACGGCCCCGATCTATAATATAATTTAAAAGGATGTTATATTGGAACAATTTTACAATTCGTTTGTAAACAGCTGTTACTTATTTATTATGCATGAATGAGTGGAGGCACTAGAATGGGCGGCTATTGATTCCACTAAGCTGTGATTACATCTACGATTGAGTCAATTAGACATATTATATGATTATAACGAGCGCGCACAGATTTAACGGGCGCAATATATATCACTGCCAGTTCCTACTTGCGGACAAGAATCATCGTCTTCGTCTTCGTCTTCGTCTTCGTCTTCGTCTTCGTCTTCGTCTTCGTCTTCGTCTTCGTCTTCGTCTTCGTCTTCGTCATCGTCTTCGTCTTCGTCTTCGTCTTCGTCTTCGTCTTCGTCTTCGTCTTCGTCTTCGTCTTCGTCTTCGTCACCGTCATCGTCATCGTCATCGTCATCGTCATCGTCATGGTTATCCGTGCAACGGTTTTCCAGATAAATTCCTAGTTTTTAAGCGTTTTGTACCAATTATCTAAACAAAACCAGTAGCAGTACTCAATTTGTAAATGTTTATATTTTCACTGTTCGTATTTTAAAGTTTAGATATTAGCAATATATATCGTAAAATATGTTTTTTTTAGTTTTTAGTTGTAAAATAGTATTAAGTTTTAGAACAGAAATGCTTGTTTATTAAAATAAAGAAGGCTGTAAAAAGTGAAAACTTAAATCTTAAAAAAAGATATACTCATAAGAGAAATTAAAACTTTTCGCAGGAAAAACATCAGTGAGTATGTTTGAATGAAAAATATCCACAAAACCAAGAAATATGGATATATTCATTGAGGTTCATGTTTTATTCATTAAAATTGAAACTTGGGAATTAAAAAACAAAATGTACTTCACAAACATTTTTTCTGGACCGGCCAAGCATGAGCTGAGACACCAATGTTGACTGCTGTACTTCAAAAAGCTACGTCATACTTTGGTTATATATATAGAACATATTTATAATCGATAACAGAAAACTTTACGGTTACGCAACGGTTATGTCTATGGGAACGTTTTCTTTGAAGAAGAAACCCTACACTTCATTGAAAACTCTTACACTGGACAATGGAACAGCGAGTGTGGGTTGAAATAATGTTATTTAACGAACTCATTCCAAGAATAAATTATGAATGGCAATGTTCAAAGTTGAATTGGCTTTTGTGTGAAAATTCGGAGAAAAGTTTATGGAAATATTAATTTACACAATGTTCCTAGAATTACATGTTTGATGAAAATTCTATGGAATATATAATATTATGAAATTCAAAGGAAATTCTTGTTGGCTACACCAATTTGAAAACATTTAGAACATAGCAACGAACACGACACTGATTATGTGTAATTAATGCAATAGGGAGTATTCACGTGACGTCACAATGTCCATATTGGAGGCAAAAATGTGTGTTGACGCTTGTGCTGACAATATTATTGAAAACGTTGATAATAATATACTTACCACGCGAGTTTTTGATGAGAAACAATTTATTAAATTATTAACAAGCAGGATTACATACATTCTTCATAAAATTTCCTAAGCGTGATAACTTTTAACATTTTAACTTAAAATTAAGACAAAAGCATAAGGGTTGGCAGTTCGAACAGACAATATATATTATATAACATGAGGAAAAAAAAGTTGAAAAAAAACCTCTTCGGAAGAGAATAAGACTTAATTAAATTAAAGAACACAAATAATTACAGCAGGTACTCTCTTGAAATGAAATTGACTTTAGTAACATTGAACAAAATGACAGAATTGAAGTAAAATATGTTTCGTACGTTTATGTTTGTACTTTTTATAACATTTAAGAGAATCTAGACTGTAGTCTTCTAGACTAGAAATTAAATTACATTTAGAGTCAAAGCGATCCGTGATTTTATACACAAAATCCTTTATAGTAGGTAAATTAAAAATGTTGTGCAAGTCGAATATCCAGGTGCTTACCACGCGAGTTATATCCACCGATAAAGATTAGGAAAATGACGTTGAGAGACCGGAAAGGTTATTTATGTTCTTTCTTTCAAAGTGAGAACTAGATGTTATACAACAAAACAAACACAGACACAGCAACTTAATATCACGCCAAGGACTTATGATCGCACGTACTCACGAGTCAAGACCAACTGCGCTACTACTGAAGTGAACGTATATTATATAAAGTATGATAATTGAAAATACATATACATAGACTGGAGCTAAAGTCCGGTCGGTCCAACGACACCTAGTATTGTTCTTACTATCTTTAGGAAGATTGTGAGGGGGAATCTAGACGATAATCGGGGACAAGTCCATCATTATGTGGTTAATATTATTTAGATCAAAATAGATTTTTTAAAAGCGTGTATACTTAAATTTTTCTGTAGTATCCATATTCACCTGGTAACTTAATATCGGTACTTTTTATTTTTGCTGTACAATTGAGCCAATAACCATTGTGCAAACTACATTTTTTCATTGTGCCAACTTGTATACCTCTGTGAAAAGGCAATGAAGCCGATAGAGTTTTGGCGCATTGGGAAAATCTAATCATAATAATAATAATCCTAATTTTAAGATAATAATTCTAATTTTATTTTTATTTATTTTTGTTTCTAATTTAATTTAATTTAATTAATTTAAGTTCACTGAACTGTGCTAATGAAATTATAACAAATAGGACTCATGTTTCGAGTATCGAGAGTTTTGTGTAAAGGGGGGGGGTTACAATATAGTACGGGAAACGGTCAGTAAATAAAATAAATGTATTCTGTTCAAGTGTCGTTCTTGCTTAACCTAAAGTGTAGAATATGATTAATAAATTATTAGCGTAATGTGTATGTCCATTAAGGTGGACGGAAGTTAATCGATCCAAGTATAATTTCTAAAATATTCATGAAACTCGACTGAAAGATAGACGGACTAATTAAATGAAACCAGCATGTGTTTGTGTTTGTATTTATGTATTTTTTGTATGTTTTCGTATTTTTATATTTTTGGATGGGAAATGCTCACTCATTTTTATCAATCATTGGTGTGCATTCAGTACTGAGCGCAAAATTAAATACACTTGCAATGGATTTTTGTATATAATTCCTTATCAACACCTTTATGTTCATTGAAAGCAAGCGATACACGGGAAATATAATTTTGAATATAAGTTTTGAAAATATAAATTTCTTTGGTTTGTTTGGCGAAATATTGGTTCCATAACGTGATTCGAATCGGATCAATCATTGATTGTTATTGGCCATGTGCCGTGGAAATGTTTTCTGTGCCGACCGACACCCAGCTAGTCGACTAAGGCCCGGTCTTATAACGCCCGGCTAAATATCGTTAGCACCGGCCTAAATTTAGCCTCGGGCTAAAATTTAGGCCGGTGCTAAACTGTGGACGGGTCTTATGAACTGAATTTGGCCCACCGCTAAGCAAGCGGCGGACTACAAGTTTTCTTTCACGATTTGTTAACGTTGGCAATGGATTTTAGATAGATTTATGTTGGTAGAATGTGCTTCCGCTGTTGTTTATTTACTTTTTCCGCCAAACTCAAGTTGCTTGACAAGGAAACATTATTGCAAATCTCGCTAAACGTGATCGGTGCGTACCTATTGAAAAGAAGATACTCGCAAACGTATGTATAAATCATAAAAAGGCATGCAAGCATTGAAGACAAGAAGACATACGACCTCCATACAGGATAAGGTAGGTTGGATTAAAATTCGTACGATATTTTATGAGGCTGAGCTGATCTAGTTTATCCCTACATTGGCTATTTACATACGATTCTGGACAATAATTATATGCATGAGCCCTACTGTGATTTAGACTGAGTTCACAAGCCTATACACATACTCAGTTGTAGGCCTAGCCTACGCCTACACACTTGTAGGCCTATAGCCTAAATCTACACACATGAAGGCCCATAGCCTACGCCTACACACTTGAAAGCCTATAGCCTACACACTTGATGACCTAGCCCTAGCCTATGCCTACACACTAATGTAGTCCAGTCTATGCCTACACAGTTGTATGCAAAGCCTATGCTTGCACAGTTGTAGGCATAGCCTATGCTTTCACAGTTGTAGGCCTATAGGCAATGCTTACACAGTTGTAGGCCTATAGCCTATACTTACACGTTGTAGGCCTATAGCCTATGCCTACACAGTTGTAGGCCTATAGTCTATAAGCATAGGCTATAGGCTAACACAGTTGCATGTAGATCTAGGACTAAGCCCCATGAGTAGGATATGCCAATGATATTACAATAACAATAATGCTATTGTAATAATAAATTCAATTAACCGTGTTTGAAATTCAAAAGGGGTTACTGTAAGTTCATATGATACATACCTACCTACTGTACTATTGTCACATGAATGGTTTAAAGTTCCGACTATCTTTCCGTACCAAAATTCAATCACTTGTGTTTGTATTGTTACTCTTTTTATTTTTATCATATTCATACCGTAGTCTGCATGGTAAAAACTGTTAAATAATAAATACTACAGTCAACTGTGATACGATGAGACTGTAATTATTGTGTCCAGTGGCGTATGGGGGGGGGGGTGCCCCCAAAACCCCAGCTTTAACCATCTACATTTACGGAAATTTAAATAATTGTATGTATTAATTTCCCTATTTGCCGAGTCAGGCGTTATTGTGGGGGG
Organism: Isoperla grammatica; assembly: GCA_945910005.1. Taxonomy (NCBI): domain Eukaryota; kingdom Metazoa; phylum Arthropoda; class Insecta; order Plecoptera; family Perlodidae; genus Isoperla; species Isoperla grammatica. Next base: position 26,435,889 of record OX246742.1, on the reverse strand, counting down.
CCTCCCCCCTTGCGTTGCTTGTGGAGCACCTTTTTTACAATGTCCTACTCTGGGCAGCTCACACCCCTGAAATACCTTCCTGCATACACTACTGATTGTGGCCAATAAATAAATATCCATGTTTTGTTTCAGATGGGTAGGTAGTTGTAGCCATGCAAGCTGACTGGACCACAAATATGCCAGATACATTGAAGCTGCCAAAACATCCTAAGAACAATACAAATTTATTCTTTAATTAAAAAAACTGTTTCCACACCACTTGAGGTTATTGTGGGGCCACATGTGAATCGAGGACATAATAGGGCTTAAATGATAATACAGTATGCACTATATTTTTATGTTGCTTAATTTTCTATCACTTCTTATTCTATAAATAAATAATAAATTCTTATTCTTTTTTTTTTTTCCTCTTATGCAATGATGACCTTTCAGCCATTCATTTTTCTCGCTATCCAATACAAATTAGCTTCTTGATCTGGCCTGCTCTGGTTGTATAAAATGTCATTTATATCTACTAACCACACACCCAGAGAACAATATTGAATGGATTTGGTACATTTCTGACGAACATAAAACCAAAATACTTATCTGTTTGAGCCGTTTATATTGCCATTTCACCAAATACCACCCCTTCTTGACTCTATTTTTCCAAATAAACGACTGTTATGATTTCTATAAATATCAAGTTTGAAATTTTACATCTTCTGCAGTACAATGCTTCTAAAAGGCAACATTGTCCATAGATTAAATAATATTGGGCAAATTAATTGTGTTACAGGACTTGTCCAAAGACTGGGCAAGTACAAGGCCATCCATTTCACATAATTTGGAGCAAACAATTTCAAACAATTCAACTTAATTCACACTTAGGGCAGATGCAAAGAGAGACTTGGCTAATACTCACAAATACTTATTAATGAAGAAGTAGTCCTATATAATTTTAAAAGAAAGAATCTGGAGGATTTGCATGAACTAGAAGTGATAAATAAAAATAAGCATTCTGATATTATTCAGTTAAAATAGCAAAACACAGAAATGCCATTGAGAATCATTAACTTGACAATCAGTTAAAAAAAAGCTCTAATGGAGTTATTGAATTTAAAATTAAGTACCAAAATAAAACAGACATGCCTTGTGTAATTTTCAATTTTATTTCCAGGCAACACACATTACATAGGAAATATTCCAGACCCACATCCAGGAGTGTGTATCTCATTAATCAAGTTAAATTTTCTTGGGTTGTAATAATATGCAGGAAACAAGTTAATGATCAGAGATGTGGCACGATGTGATGGTAGGAGCACCGATACGCAAGGCCGGATGATCTTGGTCCCGAGTACTATAACAAAAAGGAAATTCATTTTGCATTATGAATGTGTATGTTTGTGCTATTATATACTCTCATAATGGAGGTACATTAGGTTGTCCAAGTCTTGTCAGGTAAATGACTGAAGGACTAAAAGTAAAACAATCTACATTATTTAAGTTTGGGCATAGGCTTACTGGAAAATAATGTTCAATTGATATTTATGGTGTCACAATGCAGCTATGCGAAATAATGCAGAAATATTCATTACACATATACATTGGTAATAACTTGGTACTGGTTCTATTAATATTTGAAAGAAAATATTTATTTGATACAGGGGAACCTAATCATAACTTGTATTCACAAACCAAAAATGTAATGATTTTATTTTGCAGCTTTATTTTCTTGCTGGAGTCAAATTTATAATTTGACTGTACACAAACACTTTAACACTTGCCAATTTATATAAAAAAAAAAAAAAACTCCCTCGGGGTAAACTATCTACATATTATTATGCATATAATAGATACCTACACATGAAGTCAGTGAACCTACTGTAAGTAGATATTACTACCAGTACTGTGAAAAGCACTAGCACTTACTTAGGACCTAGACACCTTTGTAAATAGCCATATAATAATACACAAAAATAACCAGTACATAATATAACATAAAATGTAGGCCTACTGGATAGGACTCACTTCACTAACAAAGGTAGGTCTACAGGGCAATCAGAAAAAGCCCAACAAGTAGACCCTAGTGGCTTGGCAAACACTGAACTGAATTTTAATGTTTAAAAACCATTTAAATGTGTCATGGTCTTTAAATGTGATGCATGTGATTTAAAAATACAAAAAATGGATTTCAAAACAATTGACCTACCATGTTTTATTTTTTTAAATCTTAACCTTGATAGCCTACCTGAATCCTCATTAATACTACAGTAGCTACAGAGTGATACTTACTACCAGTGGGGCGAGAAACATACAGTAGTGACAATCCTCTATGTACCCTCTAAATGTTAAGGATGAGTGTACTTCCACTTCCATCAATGTATGGGTTGTATCAACTTTGCATCTACCAGCAAAGATACAGGGGGGAGGGGTAAGGGAAGTTCATTGAACTTCTTCTTACTAAATTTTGCCATGTCATTAGATGAATTTCCATGCATCAGTCTCCTGGAAACAAATAATTAGGATTATTAGTTCAGTAACAGTTAAAAAAATATGTTTTTTTGTAAATTATTAATTCAGTTTAGAATTCATTTAGCCTAATGGAAGTGGGTTCCTAGTCTAGACGCATCCTGAATGTGTTCATAGCAGTTTAGTGGGCCGATGCGAAAAGGGAAATATGATATTTCCCAATTACGATAGGTAGGTGCCAACCGATTACGGTTTAGTTGTGTGAAGATCAGTAAACTGTACGAGCCATGCAACTATATCTACCGCTATTTAGTAAAGTACGATAGCAACAATGAATGACAATTGTGGGTCTAGTCAGACAGATGCATAATTGCCCGACAATGGTAATGGGAATGGCAATGAAGTTGGATCCTTAGTTATTTACAACACGATGCACAGTATTGAGCTTCCTGTTCCCATATCCCGATTACAAAAACGGCAAGTTCTCTAATGATTTAATGTTCGCGTTTCCGAGCTATATTGTGCACCGACCTTTACTAAGCCCACGATGATGAACGTAGCATTCACCGGGCTGTGGCCTACCTATACTTGATTTTATTCCGTACAGTACAATGAACATTACAGGGTGGGCCCACTTTTTACATGATAAACAACAGATTGTGACAGTATGTACAGGGCACGGATCATGTGAGTCGTGATCACTATTATATCCTCGACATGGCTTGATGGATACTTTAGGGGCTAGGTCAAGGATTAGGCCTAGACCTACCTAGTAGGCCTAGGCCTAGACCATGCCTAGACGTACAGGCCCTAGTCATTGGGTTTGAAGTAGGGACCCAATGGTGTAGGCCTGGTTGTGTAGAGACTTACCTACATGATAAAGACTAGGCCTAGGCCTAGCTAGGCCTAGTCTGTCCACAAGATGAAAGTGATATGTAGGGTTGACAACTACTGACAACTGCCCAAGGGGCCATGCCTTAGGCTAGGGTCCAAGTAAAAAATCACTTTCATTCGTGAGCTACTAGGGCCTACATTCTATGATTCTAATAAGTCCTAGGACTACGAACTTGGCTTAGGCCTAGTAGCCTTGTCAACTTGTCTTACCTGATTTTATTCGAGCGTTGATACCATTGGGTTTGACGTAAAGGAACTCCCATGATGATACCAACAGCGATGACACATGAGGACTCCCATTCTCTGTTGTAATGACAACACCACACTGCGCACATCATTGAAACCACGCGAACAGTTTTATTCGTACAGCATCGTGTAAATACTTTGAAACATTCGGATGACAGAAACTCGTAGTGCCGAGGAGCTAAGCCTCTCTAGAGAACCAAATAAGCCCAGGTCCACAACATCCTAACCTCAAATATTACCCCAGCTGATGAACGCTCGCCGCTAGAGTGCACGGCCGAATGCGGCGGCTCGGGTAGGCCGTGAATGCGGGAATATTTAAACTTCTCTCGATTTATAAAATATGATTATAATAATAAAACCACGTTTCTGATTCTATTTATGTCGGTCGGAATCGGTTTAAAACACTATTTTATGCACAATTAATTAATTTAAATGCGTAGTGATGTGCAAGCCGCCATTTTTTTTCAAAACAACACCAACTTTAGCACTGGACTAAAATTTAGCCGGGGATCGGAGAGCGGCCAGGAAATTTAAGCCGAGGCTAGCATTTGGACCACCGCTAAATGTTAGCCGGGCGTTGTAAGACCCATTTTCAACTTTAGGCCTGGCCTAAATTATTTAGCCCAGGGCCAAACGTTTAGCCGGGCGTTATAAGACCGGGCCTAATAAAGCAATTATCAATTGTTGTAATCAATTAATTTATTTATGTATTGATTGATTTGATTATTTGTTGTTTAACGACACTCGAAAACTGATCATATCTCGTCAGGAGGGTTCTTGGAGGAAAGGGTAAAGTAAGACGTAAAGGGGAGGAAAAGAGAAAGGGAAGACGTGGACTGCCTTTCGTCTGGCTTCTCCCCTTCGACTTGTCCAGTTAGGGTGGCCCTGACCATTAGCATAGGCTACCGCCGGCATAGCTCTCGGGATTACCGAAGCACGCAAACCTGTCCACCACGATAAGGTAACAGTCCCTGGGCAGGTTGCAACTAATTAACACAGATTGTTGCGTTAGTCTTCTAGCTAGTCGATTAGCAAGAGATTTGAAATACGCCCTAATTTATATTGGATCAAGGGCGGTAATTTCTAGTATTTGGGAGCTTTCCTTCCCGTCGTGACACAATCATGAGCATACATTACAATTAAAAAAATAAAGTAACTGATGTATGAACATTCAAAACAATTAACACACACCAAAAATAAAATATAACCATCATTATGAGTATTTATGAAATGCCAAAAAACTGCATTTTCATATTTAAAAAAAATGATATTCAACTATTTGATGAAAATGTACACGTATCAGAGCATTTGTTTATATTTCAATTTTCAATAACAACCATGCAAACTTTGACGTCGAATTAATTCTTCCTGCTAGGAGCAGAAAAGGTGTCAACTCTAACATACAATAAAACCACGTGATTCAATCATTTTGACGAAAGTATTTATGTAACGTTCATTCAAAGCACCCACAAGTACTGATTGGTAACCCCACCCTACCCACCTACCTTCCAACTTCATCCACATTTTATTAAATTACACATTCTCACATTACCATCAATACTTATAATAACAGCTGCTTCTTTTGTTTTTTTCTAACCCTCACCTTTTCCCTGTCAATAATGTCAATCACTCTCATCTTACACGATCTAACGCTAACATTTTCATCCCCACTTCCAACATTGTCCTACCCACCTTTGTACTAAAATTTATAACAAACTCCCCCAATCAGTAAAAAACTCTACATCTCTTCCACTTTTTAAACATCGACTAAAAACTTTACTCTCAATTAAACCATTTTACACTTTAAAAGAATTTTTTGATAACTAACAACTTAAATTCCTGTTTCTCTTTCCCATCCTTATTGTTATTTCTTAAGGTATTTTGTAGTTTTATAGATTTGTATGTATATTTTATTTTGTATGTATAGTTATTTTGTATAGTTTATACCAATATTTGTATTGTGTACAAATCATACGGTGAAATAAATAAATAAATAAATCACACGTTCGTTTTCACAAGACGTCACTTTTCTTCGTGAATCTATTATTCTCACCATAGCAACCACGTACCATTGCACACCTCCCGTAATAACGATCCACCCTCAGTAAACAATGTATATACTATCTATTACAACATAAAACAATGACCTAAGGATGACACTGCTACTCCTTATAGTCAAACACTTCAATAACACCGGTGGGAAACCAAACCGATCCCGAAATATCAAGTTCCGCGTGCGTTACCACAGAACTACCCCGGTTTGTCACGCGTTGCTAATAGTTGACCTTGAGTCCTCGACTCTGTCAACCGTACTGTCGTGTTTATGGTCCCGCCGGCGTTTGAGTGTCCCGTGCGATGACGTTGCATTAGCGAGTGATGTAGGGGCGAGGGAGGAGAGGGGCCAACAATCGAGAAGGGTGGGGGGAGTCGTTTCTAATGAAGCCTATCGTTTACAATAACATCACCCACCGCGGTGTATAGTCTCTACGTCAAAAACCGCAGAAAATGTTCATTATTAAATTATATCTCAAGATTGCAACAAGAAATCGAAAATCTAAATCAGTAGCGCACTGTGCTTTGGTAAGCCCTACAGACTGAATAAAATATTATAACCATTAGAGTAGTATTTTAATTATAATTCGATAATTAGTAATAAAATTAATTATTTATAAAAAAGCATACTGATTATAATGTAAGTCACGACTAAGAGCATTCAATGTGTAGGGCTTACTAAACCACAGTGCGCTGTTGATTCAGATTTTCGATTTCGAAGCCCATTCTTGTGATATAATTTAAAAATGAAAATTGTGTGCGGTTCTTGACGTAGAGGTATCCTTCCCTGAAGCAACGTTCTTCCCGCAATACACAGTCACTTTCATACCTGTCTTGAAAAACCCAACGAGTACGAAATACCAAAGTCCAATATGGAACCTAATTAATTACCTACTCTTCTAGTTCGTACCATTATAATATATGAAACGGGTCCAGTAGGGATAATATTTACAATCTTCCATTGATTACCTGGAATAGTGGGCGTGACCAATGAGGCTTGTGCACTACTGAGGCTGTTGATGATTAAAAATAAAACAACAATGAATAATTGTCCTTCTCATAATAGTTAACTTTCTTGCCGACAGAATGCATCTAGTCTATTTTGAGTGATCAGACGTCAGAAATCACGAATCTGTTAATAATAATAATTTTTGTAGGAATACCCGTTCTAGGGTGCACACCAGCTTTACCTGATGTGCCCCTCTTCAGGTCACTAACTAGGTTATTAAGGTGTTTGGATAGTTGGGAAGGATTGTCCGAGGGCTGATAGTATGACTCAATCCCAGCATTCGCTTTTACGACTGAGGAAAACCTCGGAAAAAAACCTTCAGTCAGGACTGCCGGTGGCCGGAATCGAACCGGCGACCTCCCGAATTAGAGTCTCGCGTCTTACCGCTGAGCCACCTCTATCGGTCACGAATCTGTTGATCTTCGTTGAATATGCGTGGATGGAAGGGGCACAGTAGATAAGGATAGTGGCGTATACACGGGGGGGGGGGAGGGGGGACAAACCCCCCCCCCTTTTGCAAAGGAAACATGGAAAATGACTGTTTACATTTCAATAGACAGTATATCAATACACAGTTAGATGTTATATTTTATAATTATTGTATATTGTTGTAATTAAAAGCAAAAGCAATACGAAAAATATGCAAACTATTGATTGAGGTTCCTTTTATTAGCGGTGCTAAGGAAAAAATGTGTTGCCAGAAACTGAGTAATCTTGTTTCAGTTGGCCGCTGTAAAACGCACAGATTTGCACTAAAATTACCTTGACGAGAATTTTTTCGGGGGGCAAGCCCCCCGGAACCCCAATTACGTTTCGGCTCCACTCGCTATAATATGGGTTGAAAACCCCCCCCTTTCCCAATTCCTGGATACGCCACTGGATAAGGATCTGAGCTCGGCGGTATGCGGCGACTACTTACGTTGGGAGTATTATATAAACACTAAACGCAACACCACTGAACTGCCATTCGTATGAACATATGTGAACGTGCGCCGAACTGCAACTGGTATTAGAAACATACACACACTTCCTCGGAAGATGATGACCACTTGATAACGCGTTCAGAGTTCACCCGATGACGTCACTTCCGTCAACACACGAGACGACCCGAGTGACCCCGAAGGGCTCCTAATCTCAGATTGAGTAAATAGATTGAGATATTAATATGCTCGAGCCGGGCTATGCAGCCTAGCAACAATAGCTGCTGCTGGAGGATATGATATGGCTATATGAATAGGCTAACCACTATACTCTGCGTGCCAACATAAGAAGCACCCTGCCAATCACTAACCTCAAAGGGAGGCGATGGTGGTATTGTGGAGATCATAAATGTCAATCATGCCCATTATTCAGCAAAGCACTCACCTTCTCAGCCGGTACCGACAGCAGACAGCTGAAGGTGAAGAATGTCGCCTCGACTCGACTACGGACAATTTTCAATTGTATTGTTATTTTCCTGCCCCATGAAAGGACAGGATGGCCAGTGTACGGGTATCGCTCCCCTTTTTGTAACATGTGTGTCCACCCCGTTGACTGCCACTTGAGATTTTAGACAAGATTGACATTTACAACTGTCTTCAAAGGAGGCGACGGCTAAGTCGCCCTTTGTGTGTAGTGACTGGCAGAGTGCTTCTTAGGTTGGCACGCAAAGTAGACTTATAGCATTGAGTTTATTAGTGTAGTATAATAGTGTAATGAATGTAGTTAAGTGTAGTTGTACTGTAGTTTATTAGTGTAATAAACTCAATGTTTAGAGATATCTTGAACGACGATGGGTGATATGGCAGATAAGTTCAGGCTCTTCTTAAAATCTTGGCAATTATACAATTGTGTATCAGAAGTCAAAGTTTGTTTCTTTAAGATAACTACTGTTTTTAAGCTCGGGATTTAGAAACTACGCAATGACGCTGCGATAGTCCGATGCGTCACGTATATTTTGAAAGTAGTTCAATAAATAAATTATTACTGAAATATTTAAAAAATAATTCACAGCCTGAATTGTGAAATAAGCTATCCATCCATAGCATCCCGGCTGCCATTCGTGGTAGCCACAGTGAAAACAAGTTAGTCCTTAGAAGCGTTCTAAATACTTCATAATACGGGGCCCAAGGTCTGCTTGACCTCCGACCATGCTTCAACTACCGGAGGCTCGTAACTTGGGAGTTGGACGAGCCTCCACCAGGCGGAGATCAAGTTGACCTTGTACCTGGCCCAAGGTCTGCTTGACCTCCGACTAGCGGAGGCTCGTAACTTGGGAGTTCGACGAGCCTCCGCTAGGCGGAGATTAAGTTGACCTTGTACCGGGGCAGCATGTGTGATGCAAAGGCGATCCTACTCTGCGTGTCAACCTAAGAAGCACTCTGCCAATCACTACACACAAAGGGAGACTAACCGCCGCCTCCTTTGTTGACAGTTGTAAATATCAATCTTGCCTAAAATCTCAAGTGGCAGTCAACGGGGTAGACACACGGTTACATAAAGGGGACCTTCCCCTATATACAGGGAGCGATACCGTCCGTAGTCGAGTCGAGGCGACATTCTTCACGTTCAGCTGTCGGTACCGGCTACGAGGTTTATAGTGCTTTGCTAAATAATGGGGATGATTGACATTTATGATCTCCACAATACCATCGCCTCCCTTAAAGGTTAGTGATTGGCAGGGTGCTGATAAGGTTGGCATGCAGAGTAGACTAATGTATTCTAATATATTCACAATAAATATCTTTTCTCATATTACATGCAATTGCAACTTTGAAGTTTAAATAATAAATAAATACATAAATTTGTTTTGATAGTCTACCCACTCAGTTGCAAGAAATGATTTTCAGTGGGGGAGATTCATACCAATTATTATGTTTTTCGTTACTTTGACGGCTCTAAAGTCCCGGTTAAGATATACACCACAATCAAATCGATAGATTAAAGTCAGGTTACAAAGTTAAGGAACTGTGAAAACGTTGATAACTGATGACTCGAACCCACGCCCCGACTGTGCTGTGTCGAAGTGTTCGTCCTGTAACCCACCGGCTCCGAGCCCACACTCAAAAACATGAGCGATGTTCCATTCGAGTCAACGTATTATTTCGCGGCCCGAAACCAAAGGCTGACCCAGAATCACAATAAACAAAATAATTGGAACAACAATTACCGTATTCTTAGTTGGTCAGACAGCCAAATGACTAATTATTTTCAGCAGACGGCACTAACGTTATTCTGCATTGTCACAGATAAGTTGATAACAAATTAGCTTATCTATGGCATTATACCAATTACATCGAGTGGTCGGCCATTAAAACGGTAGCAGGCTTTACCCCCCCCCCCCCCCCTCCCCCCCCCAACAAAATAATACCATTTGTATTTGGGGGAACATGGGTGTGTACTTGTCCCCCCCCCCCCCGCCTCTCCCCCGCCCCTGTATTTCAGGACCCGTTCATGCAATTCATAACCAATTTTTAGCGTCGCAAAATCGGGGTTAAAAATTTAAAAAAGCCAAACAATTCCCTGCGGGGAAACTGGTAGGTCTCGTCCCCCAGAATGTTTTTTTACGCCCAAATGGATGATAGTGTTCTTTCGTCTTAAATAAAAAATAAAATAAATAAATTCACATTTAGAGTCTACCCACTCAGTAACTAAACTGATTTGCAGTGGGGGACTTTAATTGAAAGTGACTAAACCAACCCTCGAACACCATCGACGAGTGAGCGATAACCAATCAAAGATCGATATTTCAAATACGAAACATATGAATCAGTGATTATAGACAGTGCGAACACCTGCGGACAAATGCCAGACTCAATTAACAAGGCCGATTCAGAACAACTTTGAATTTATTGAGAGTGCTTCGTTGCTAGGACGGCTCCAAAGTCACCGTTTACTTATTCCTAAGCCAAGAAGTAATGGAATTGAATCCATATTAGAAGTTAAAAAACTTCTGCCTGAAGCGGGATTTGTACCCGGGACCTTCTGCATTGGAAGCAGGGATGCTAACCACTGGGCCAACGTTGTTTGGGTATGGGAGGAGTGAGGGGTGGGGGGGGGGGGGGGGGGGTCAGCCCCTCAATCCAACCACTGTATCCCACATTGACATGGGCAGTAAAGTAGAAAGCTTCTTCCAGTTATAAACGACGGGATATTGATCGCGATTATCGGTCTTAATTATTAATTCTCCTTCCCAAGAAATGACCGGCAAAGCGGAAATGACGTCAAGAAAACAACCCAATAATGACCGACCGTTTTACTGGTAACATGAAACTTTGAGTGTTTATAACTTTGAAATATGAGCCTACAAGGAAATCCTAATGGCTTAGCTGCATGTTGACATCCTGCTGAGCCCCGATTTAAATTGCTTTTGAATGCTTTGAAATTGTCAACGAAATATGTCATTCTTTATGGAATTTAATGTTCATTCTTACTAGGAAAACGCTCTGCTTGACGCGTTGATAAGCGAGCGCGTCCATATCTACGAACGTTCTGGCGAAAAGATCTCAAAGCTAATAAAAACAACAATTAACAACAATTCAAGAATGAATGTGCATTTAAAATTTTTTTCTAATTTCCATAGCTATTATACTTCCCGATATTGTTGAATGCAGTGCAAGTGCAATTTGCGTTGCTAAGAATTTTCGTTGTCATTCTGTCTAGTGTTTTCGCGGCGGTCCGCCACCGTTACTAACAGTTAATGAGTGTAACTTTGTAACTTTTCGAACGATTTTGCCTCAAAACTATACACCTTCAATCCACATAGAGGCTTGTAAATGGTCCAAATTTCAAGTTGATCGGACTTTCTGTTCGACCGCTATCGACAGACATAAAAACAAAACAAAAAACAAACAGTATGAAGTGCCATAAGAGTCTAGTACACAAAAAACAAAAAAAAAACAGAACGAAGTGCCATAAGAGTCTCGTGGAGACGCTCGCTTCGCTCGCTTAATCATTGTTTCATTGTTACAATAAATACTTCCGTTTTTTAAATTTACTAATAACAACACACCCTTCGCTATCATACAAATAAAATATTTATCGGTACCACCATAGAAAAATTCATAAAAAAAACTTTAAATTCTCCCTGGAGTGACATAATTCATTATCTTTTTGACAATTTTAAAACAGTATACAGTAATTTTGACCGTTCCACATGGTAGACTAGTGGTTGGAATTCATAGTCGGCCCCTACACCTACGGGCGCCCATTGTTACCAAGGTTACAATTGTGTGCATGTTATTTCCCATAAACAAAACAAATCCATAGCAACAATGGGTGTCCCTAGGGGTAGGGGCCGACTATGAATTCCAACCTCAGAACAGCAAAAGTTATTAAACATTCATTGTTGGGACTTTGAACAACTATCCACGAGATAAAATAACAATTTTACAAATTTAAATTCCCTATTTTCCATACAACTCAGATTTTCGATTTCGAAGTCCATTCTTGAGATAAAATTTAAAAATAAACATTCTGTGTGGTTTTTGACGTAGATGTAGGTATACTTGCACCAATTGTTGACTCACCGAAATAACTTCAGCTTTCACATATTAATAGTCCAGTCACCGCGACTTGGCGACAAAATGTCTACATACACTGACATATTTATCATATTATGAAAAATGAATAGCAACGTGCACCAGTTCTGTTCCTCTGCTCTACACCGTGTGTCCTGCTAGCCCAGCTCACACTCGGCCATACAGTAAACCTTATCGGATCGCGTGATCGTTAACCTCTCTTTTATTACCATCGTTTGAAATGAGAGTTTTTTGTTGCCTTCATTGTGTGCACAGCTTTCTGCCGTGATAGATAGTTATATGACGTCCGCTTATATATTAGCGACAGAGGCCAAACCACACAGTGTCCATGGCAAAGCCAGTGATGATTTCAGGCATATCCCAGTTGTAAATGCCCCCCCCTAGCAGATTGAAAAAATCACATGAAGTAATGTAAATTTGCAAAAAAAAAAAAAATGCAAAATACAAGAAAATGAGGTATATTTTTCCACCTCATATAGGACTAGGAAATAAATCGATTTCCACAAAAAACTCATCTACATAAATGTTGCAACATTTTATTTCCTATTTAAACGATGTTAGGTAAAGGTAAGAATGGCAAATAGGAATCACCTCATATTCGAAAACTGAAAGGTTGGCATCAACAGAGACCGTAACCCCCTCCACCCCTGCCTTTTGTCACGGCGTAAAAAAAAAGCCATAAAATGAGTTACTAATTTAGCAACACCCTAGATTTTTATCAGCCCCCCCTAGGAAAAATGTCTGAAATCATCACTGAGCAAAGCGCAATGGCTCACGCACACACACAAAATAGTGCTAATAATAATAATCATTTTTCGTAGGATAACCTGCAAGGCGATTCTGTATGGGCGACGATACATTTATCACCGGTTTCAGTTGTTAGAAGAAGGCGATGAGCCAATCACCGCCTTGCATTCGCCTTCAGTAACGACTAAAACCGCTGATAAATTTATCGTCACCCATACAGATTCGCCCATCTGATCCAGGTCCTGGTCAGTTTTTTTTTTTTTTTTTTTTTTTACAAATAATACTTAATAATGAGTTCTACTTTTAAACAATGCACATACTTTAAAAAGAAATACCTGGGGAGAAAAACAGTCATAAACTTTCAACATGAAAATAAAACATAATCAATAATATTTACATAGCTACTATAATTAACTGTAGGTACAGCAGCAAAACTAGCAGAAAAACGTTAAATTTAAAAAAATCTGGTAAACAATTACTAACAGAGTATTGCGGTATTGGGAAGGAGTGTGCGAGGGCTGTTTCTGACTGAGGAAAACCTCGGAAAAGCCTTCAGTCAGGACTGCACGTAGCCGGCCGGTATCGAACCGGCGACCTCCCGAATTAGTCTCACGTCTTATTGCTGAGCCACCTCTATCGGTCACAAATAGTGCTATTCCATTATCTTTGTATAGGCCTATTCTTAGTATTCGTTTTTGAGTCGTCATGAAATTTTATCTTCAACTGTGCATATAGCAACGAAAATTCTGACAAATCAGTCAATAAATAATGTGTCTTATGATATAATCGCGATTTAATTGGCAATATGTATGGGTAGCTCGCATTATTAACCATCGCTAAATGAAGGGTATTTTAATTTTTAATGATATCTTTAGAAGTAGGACATACAAAACTCTTTGTGTTTGGAGCTATGCTCTTTTCTGCCAACCCTATTTCAGTATTGTAAATTTGTTGTAATCTTTAGAGGTAGGACATAAGAAAATCTCTGTGTTTGGAGCTATGCTCTTTTCTGCCAACCCCTATTTCAGTATTCTAAACATGAATACGAATATTGAATAAATAAAAATAATATACTATACGAAGAAAAACCTTGAATTTTCATGCAAACTCTTTATCGACTCTGTGTTTACCGCGGTCGATAAAGAAGTTTCCCCTTTGGGAGAACTTCTTTATCGACTCGGGAAATAACTTCTTTATTGACTCTTGTATTACTGTCTAGTAGTGCTATCTCGCGGCAACCCATGTAAGGTTACATTTGCCGCGAGAGAGAATGGGCGACCGTAGAATAGGGAATATACCACATTTCCCGATATTGGTTCGATCATGTGAAGTTGACAGGCCCTCATCTACAAATACCGGCAAACTACTTTTCGCACTTCAAAACGTCACAGTTTGATTTTTATAACGTTACAAAGTATAACATTTCTTCTTTCCCGGGCTTTTATCGTGAAACGGATGGTTACGTCATAAATGAGTAGACATCATTGTGTATGAATGTGTTTGCCAATCACCGCCTTGCAACACTAGACAATTATCTGAAAGACAACGTATATTCATTGTTGTCCGATCTCTTCACAAACCTATTATTCACTGAAATAATGTTTCATTATTACAAAATAATCATACCAATAGGCTACTTGCATAACACAATTTTATTACTCTACTTTGAAGATATTACACGCCTAAGAGCAATGCAATTTAAAACAATTTATTTTTTCCTTTTTTGACGGAGAAAATAAATAAGTAGTTTTCCCTCCCTTTACCGCGCTCGAAAACGATGTTTGAACGAAGCGCCATCTTTATGACGTACTCGGCCTCTACGCTGCCTGCGAGCGCAGGCATTGGCGCAGGCCAACAGTCCCACTCCCAACACAGCTGTTGCATAGCTGTTGCGATGGCTGCATCGCCCGAGTTGGATTGCAAACGAAAACGCAGGTACAAAATTCCATACAAGTGGTGTTTTGTTCCACTATGTACGAATACGACTGTAAAGACACCAACTAAAATATTTGTTAGTGTTCCGAAAGATGCTAAGAGAAGAAAGAACTGGATGAAAGCAGCCAAACGAGATGTCCCAAAATCCAAGTCAACAATGTATTGTTGTCAAGATCACTTTAACGTACGTATACAGATAGTAGGCTAGAACAAATCATTATGCTATATTAGGCCTACTTATTTTGAAGGATGAAATGTCTTGAGCTTCAATAACGGAAGCTTCAAGGACGTTTTGTACACAGCTAGGCCTGTAATAGGCCTAGGCGTAAAATGTACATTGTACAAGGCGTAGGCCTAGCTTAGGCCTAGGCCCCTAGTAGTTCTGTCACAATGACAGTTCGTTGGTTCAGTAAGGATGTTTTGGTAGCCTATTCAATAGGCTAGGCCTACTTAAGTGTAGGGGTAGGCCTAGGACCTAGGCTAGACTATTCGTAGGTATTTTCTAGACTGTCATAGAAATTATATTTATCAATACCTATATTTATTCAATAAATTTTATCAATTTATAGAGGCCTACTGTTTTACCAGACTTTGTTTAGGGCCTTATCTCTTTATACTGCCAGTTCTTTGCTGACACTTGCTCAAATAAAGAAGTAAATCCATAGCTCTAGAATGTGGACTACAGTGGAAACCTTTTACGCCCTACGTATGTTTATAAAATACGGATACTGTCATTAGAGTCATCATATTATTATTTTATTTGAAAATTACTTAGTGCATTTTCTAGTTTCACATACACATGTGACACACAAAAAGAATAGTATAATAGATTTAGCTACTAGGCCTACATTTAATTACACAATAGCCATATTGTCACATAATTAGTACTAGGCCTAGATCTATGTGCCTTTGTAATAACAAAATTGCTTTATTATTTTTAGATGGAAGTTGATGCTGACAACTGGGTGCATTACAATTTAGTGGGTGGTGCCATCAGAATGAAACCCGAAAAAGTACCTCATATTTTTGATTGCCAACCCAATAGAAAAGCAGCACATTCGTCAACACCCAGATCAGCTGTTGTACATAAACGGTACATAACACAAATTTTGAGCATGTCGGAAATACAGGGTGCAAGAGAGCTTGAACTACTTTCCACAAGCCAGGATACAATCATGCAAGAAACACATAGTGAATCTTTGGATTTAGAAGTTGATGGAAATAATATATGCTCTATCGCTACACCAACTGGTATGTTTCATTAAGCCTAATTAATTAACCACAATAAATAAATAAAATAATATATACCCGTAGGTCTAGGCCTCCCACCAATTATAAGTAAGCACCCCAATCAGTGGTTAAAGTGGACTCGGAGAAGTGACGGTATGCACTAATGCTGTGTAAAGCAGACAAAGCGGGTATGTCGGAGGGTCTTAGTAACGGTATACATACATACCGGCTCATACCGCCCCACTTTAACCACTGACCCCAATAGATTCATTTGCATGTTATAATACATGTACATATTTGTATTTATTTGTATTGGATAGCAAGAAAAATGAATGGCTGAAAAGTGAAAAGTCATCATTGCATGAGAAGGAAAACAAAATTTTGAAAATTCCCTAGTAGGCCTACTGTGAACCATGGCTCGACCCCAAGGCCTACCAGAGTTATATAGGCCTACTAATTATATCCATATTCAAGTGCTAAACAAATTTGCACCTAAAAACATATTGTTAGTAGGCCTACCGTAAGGATAATGTATATAGGCCTACATTTATATTTGCTATGAGCCATTTGGCTTGTACAGGAATAGTTCAATGGGATCATTTGATTTAAATTTAAGAATGGAGGTTAGGTTTAGCATCATTCATAATCAGTTTTAAGGCGTAAGGTCTAAGGCGTAAGGTCTTAAGTCGTAAGGCGTAGGAAAAGCCAACCGTTCACAATAGAATGATTTTGGAAACGCCCCGTTGTTCTACGCATGCGCAACGGACGCGGCAATGACGATGCACAGCCTTTTGTATGTTCGACCACGGTGTTGGACACATGACTGCATGGCAGTGTATCAGCTGTGTATGGTAGGAGAGGGAGATACCTTGTTGGGATTGGTTCGTCGTAAGAGTCTCGTCGTAAGAATTGGATTTTGGGCAATTCACTACAACTTGCGCCTTACGCCTTATAACATACGACGCGTTGTGAACAGTTACATTGAAACATACGCTTGGCAATATTAAACCATACGCCTTACGCCTTAGACCTAACGCCTAAAAACTGATTGTGAATGAGCCTTAAGCAGTATTGTCCCTTGGCCTTAAGATTCACTTTTTCTTGAGCTAAAAACCAAAGAATTAGGGTGTATTATGCTAAGGTTTCCTTAAAACATGTAAATAATAATATAAAATTTCATTTCTCAAGTTTATTTGATAATTTGTGACACACATGTTGTTAGAGTAGCCGTCATTTTCGTAGAGCGCTAGCGGTTCCTTTCAGTTCTTCTTGAATAGAGCTCGCTGTCATGTACTCGTCACAGCTACAATAAGGCAGACGATTGCTTTGACACCGGTCAAGAATTTGTTTTGTAAATTTGTGTTTTTGCCCCTTTTGGTGACAGTAGTAGCATCTTTGACAGTGCGCCCGCCCGCGGAGAAGCTCATTGTGCTAAGTTAAACGGGCATGTAACCCTTCGTGAATAGAGCTCGAGAAAGCGCTCCACAGAAATGACGGCTACTAACAAAAAATACCAATTTAATTTTTAATAAAAACAAATTAAACCTACAAATATCTCAAGTAGGCCCTAATCATTATAAAAATGAAAATAAAAAATTAATTGGATTTTAAATAAATAAATCATACATCCTAGGCCTACATGCATACATTTCTAGATGCATAATAATGGTTTCATGATAACAAAATCAATTGCTAAGCAAACATTAATATAACATTAATTAATGGCCTGATTAAGCCAAATGTGGGCATATGATTAAAAAAAAAAAAAGTTTGTATTTTGCTTGGTTAGGCCTACCGCCTTCTAATTATTAATTAAACAACTAGGGCCTAATGTTATTTTATTTATTTTCAGCAACATTTGTAGACAAGGGTGTCCAAGCAAGGCCAACCTACCGTAGTAAAGGTACTAGCATTGATGTATCTTATCTAGAAAGAGACACCTCTACTGCCAGCACAGCATGTTTGCCTATTAAACCGGGAATCAATGTCCAGACTTCTCCAATCAAGTTCCAGAAACAAGTTCTAGTTAAGAAGGTACTGGAGCTGCCAAGTGATACTGATTCGTGTGAAAGTAGTGTCAATGCAACATATACGTCAGCCACATGCACTGACACAAGTTACATGGACTCGGATTTTGAAAAGTTTGCCAACGATGAACTGCAAATGCTAAGTTTAAAGAGAACATTGTTATTGATTGAAAAACATCCTAGGCAATACTTGGGTTTACCTGATGATTGTTGGTTTTTAGTTGATTTGCTGTCAAAAAGGCTACATTCCAGAAAAGCTAGGGAAAACGTCTTGCTGACATTAAAAAAGCTTCGGCTTAATGCTTCACTTGTTACATTGGGACATGACTTTGGTATTTCTCTCTCTCAGGCAAGCCGAATTTTTAAAACCACATTACCAGAAATTTCCAAATATATGAAACAACTTGTGGTTTGGCCAACTAAAGAAAGTATTCAACAGTTGTTGCCAATATCCTTTAGAGCAAGGTTCAGTAATGTTCAGTCAATCATAGACTGTTTTGAAATAGAAATCCAAAAACCATCAAATCCAGTAACACAAGCACTTACTTGGTCTGAATACAAAAAGGCTAATACTGTTAAGTATTTTGTGTCGTCAACTCCTGATGGGTTAGTTAATTTTATCTCAAGTGGTTACGGCGGTCGAACAAGTGATATTACAATAACAGAGCATTGTGGATTTCTTGATAAACTGACTCCTGGAATGGCTGTAATGGCTGACAGGGGCTTTAAACATTTGGATGCACATTTACTTAGAAAAGGTTGTACCCTTATTCGACCTCCAAGTGTGTCGGCAGATACAAAATGTACTCGTGAGGATGTCATTCAAACGAAAGTTATTGCTAGCCTACGTATACACATTGAAAGAGTAATTAGAAGATTTATAGAGAGTTTGCATTCTTAGCACCTCATGCATGCATTGATACTGAATCTGTTTATCTTGCTGATCATGCAGTGATAGTTGCTGCTGGGATTGTTAATTTGCAAGGACCATTGATTAAATAGGTAGATATAACTGCTCGTCAGGAATCACTTTCTTGTTAATTTGAACTTGGGCTACAACATTAAGTATGTTACATGACACAGAGTCTTCATGTTTATTTCATGTCTTTTTCTTTTATTACATGCCAAAAGACAAACTTAGGCCCACATTGTATGTACAAACTCGTAACAAAGTAAATTATAAAATGAAGAAGTAACTGACAATCATAATATGGATTTAATTTAAAAATGTGTATGCTACATTTTTACATTGTGTGCTATGTATAAATGTAATATGTGTATAGGGTACGCACAACACCAAAACACAACAATGAAACAAATGAATTGAACCGATGGACAAACAAGCTGTTAAAAAAAATATGAAGTTCTGAAGTTGGGAAAACAAACGTTCAGAACGTTTACAAACGTTTACGTCAGATAGTTGCTGTCCATTAATGAAAATAAATTTAAACTGGCGAGCAGTTACTATCGTTACAACTAATTGTTTCTCCTCATTATTTGCAAAGATATTACTTTGACAGCTGGTTGTTTGTCTACCAGTTCAATTCATTTATTCCATTGTTGTACAGTAGTTCAGCTGTTACGTCAGTTGTGCTAACCTATAGGTTATGTTGATATCAATCGGTTGGAGTGGTTTAGTATTGAGTACCGGAACTGGTACTACATAATTAAGCGAGCGTCTCCATTAGACCTTTATGGCACTTCGTTGTTTTTTTTTATGTCTGTCAATAGCGTTTGAACGGAAAGTCCGGTCAACTTGAAATTTGGACCATCCTCAAGCCTCGATGTGGATTGAAGGTGTTTAGTTTTGTGGCAAAATCGTTCGAAAAGTTACAAAGTTACACCATAGTTACTGCAAAATATTTTTCTGAACAAAATGGCGGCAAAATGTGAGATAGCCATATTTTTCTAAAGCTTTTTCCGGTCACGAATATGTTCATTTTATTGCGATTTAATAAATATTGGCAAAGTTACACAAAAGTTACTCAAAAATATTTTTCTGAAACACAGTAACAGCAAAATTTGAGGTGGCTATCTTATAGGGCTATCTTATAGTAAATTTTGGTCTGGTCACGAATATACTAATTTAAATCCAATCGGATACGTATTAGAGGCAGAAATTACATTTCTATTGCTGTCAATAAGTGTTGGTAACGGTGGCGGACCATGTTGAAAACATGACAATGAAAATTCTTTCAACGCACATTGCACTGCTTTCAACAATGTCGGAAAGTATAATAGCTATGGAAATTAGAAACAATTTTGCAATGCGATTCTTGAATTGTTGTTGTGGTTTTTATTAGTTTTGAGAACTTTTCGCCACAAAGTTCGTAGATGGACGCACTCGCTTATCAACGCATCAAACATACCGTTTTCCTAGTTTATTTCAATACGCCTTCTACATTTCCACTCGTATGTACACATATGTATATATACAGTATACTACTGTGTACCCTTAAGAAGTATTGGAAATACAGCTTTTTTCCAGAAGTGTATACCATCTTCAATAATTTGTTCAATAAATTCTTGATCATAATTTACCATGTATGTTGTTACTTGTCTTGTTGATTCAAAAGTGTGATCTGCGATACAAAAATATCCCTTTTGTTTTCCAGCCATGAGCATTTGGAGGTTAATCTGTGCTAAAAACTTTGGATTAATTTTACCATTATTGACATATCGTTGTACTGATTTCTCAGAAGTAGGGCACTTTACTTCAACTACCACATCATCTCCTACAGCATCCGGAGAAGCTCCTAGCATTGGCCACTTAGGATTTAAAAGAAGGCCTTCTCTTCTTAACTTTTTTTTAATTTTGTTTGCAACAACTTCAATTACCTCTTTCTCTAGAGTTCTCCCACGTTGCATTGCCTCTGTGTCCTTTATCTTTTTAGCACCAAGTATGGCCTCCACCAAGGAACCTTTTAGTGTTTTGCACCTGGCAGCTTCGTAAATTTTCGATGCCGTTATTCTTCCATAACGCAACTCATACCACAACTTATTGTCTGCCTGACCTTGTGTCAATGAAGCCGCTTCATGACATAAAGATTCAGACATTAAAACACGAGATGTATTTAAGAAATTTTGATATGTTAAATTTTCACTTTGTTTGTAGTGTGAAATTAATGAATGCATTGAGAGTCCTTGTGCAGGATTTTGTGGGTTGCCACTAAAATGTTTGATTAATTGACTGTTCACAGACCTTTTGGTACCCTCCTCAATAACTTCTCTTAAAAAGTCATTTTCAACATCATTTTCCTCCTGTGTTAGAGGTTCTTTATTAAATTCCTTAACTTCAATAAACTTCAATCCAGTACCTACTGTTGCAAGTTTACATTTTTTCCAGTAGCACTGGACTGAGGTGCATGCAGGTTCTTCACTCCTTCGATGCAACCACATCAAGAATGCAATAGAATGTTTACATCCTCCTGCAATAAAACACACAATATTTGTGTCAGTGAACCGTAATATTCCATATTGGTAACAGACCAGTAGGTACTAGATCTAGCCAGTAGCCACACATACCTACAGACGCCGCACAATCGTGACATTCTACGCTGATAACTTTTTCGTTTTCTTCGTCGAGTGTCAGTGTCACAGAATATCCTTTGGCTCGAACTCGGTGTTCGGGACACACTCTCCCTTTCACTGTACAGAGCGACTGCACTCTTCGAACCTGCACATATCCCACTGCTGCATCTCCGTAACTTTCTCTACCTGATCTGCAGAAATGGAAAAAATAAGTTTGAATGGCAGTGAGAGAAACTCTGTAGGTAGGTCTTAAAATTGAATTTACATTTATGGCTATAGGGCTGTATAATTGGGGGTGGGGGGAATAGGTACGTGATTGTGTCACAACATTTATGGATAGTGCTATATCCTAATTCCTAAATCAATTTACATATACCTTTAACTAGAAGACTAGACCTAGTTGTTTAGGGTTATCCTTATTCCCTAAATATTAAGGTAGGGTCTAGTGTGACAGGCACGGGAATTGGACATTTAGTTTACTAGTAGAAGCCGTATGAAGGCCTAGGCTTATATACGTATACGTGGCATAGGCATTGGGTTCACTTTAAACAATAACAAATTGTCAAACACAATTTCGGACAAGGGATAGGCCTAGGCCTAGGCCTAGTACAAGGCCCACATTTGTGATGTTCTACGGCGCCTACCAAGGTCACCTGACGGGTGGAGGTTGATTATTAGTGACAGAAAATAGTAATAAAGAACGGGCAAGACTTTATCACACACTAATAATAATACAAGACTAGTTAAAGTAACGCCGAAGATATAACTGATTAGGCCTACCATCTTTTAGGCCTAGGCTATGAAAATATAGGTAACAAAGTTCATAATATTATGTTACTTACCTCTCTGCTTTTACATTCTTCATTTCAGCTCTAACATGGTTGTCACTGTTGCCTAGATATTCGGCTACCATGAAACTATCTATTCGACATAAATTATCCGATTGACCCTTTTTAAATCCTTGTTCCGTCATTGTCACGCTCACCTCACCGCTGTAGCTTTGAAGGCGCGGGCTAGCGTGCAGGCCGATGACGTCAAAAACGCGTCAGCCAATCCGTGCGCGTTTCTCAATAGTGAGGAAATTCAAATATTTACTGCTTTTTAACTCTGTTTTTACTCACTAGGTAATTATTTTTTTTTGTAAAACGTATTTTTTTCGGATTCTGTACACAAAAAACTATGAACCTACATAGTTTAAAACCATATATGGAACTTATGCAAGTAGCCTATTGTGTAAATTAATTGTTGCAAACAATTATTATTCATTATGGAACCAAATAATACTATAACCACTCTAATTTGAGTGAAATATTCGGCACAAATACAATCTTTGATTATCTTTGTGTGATAGGCTGATTGATGTTAGTCAGTTCTGACGTCATGACCTGTTTTTCCCGCCATGACTATTTGTGAAATTTTCAGCTCACTTTCTTGAATGAAAATGTTTACGAAAATGGGAAAATGAAATATTTTTGACTTCATAACATCGTCATTAATTTGGTAACGTCGACAAAAATTAACATGCATATTCCCTATTCTATCTTTACTTGGTTGTTTTCACTTTTTCGAATTTCGATTCTATTACTTAGTATATCAGTCTTAGAATAATAATTAAGGACTCCAAATTAGTTAAATATTGGAAAAGAGACCTCAGATCCTTATCTTCAGCCCCTTTATGCATGCTGTTTCAACGAACATTAACCGATTCTTGACGTTATTCATACATTTGTAAAAGCGGTCTCCCTGTTACTAGAGAATCAAGTCCAATGTGATTAGATTAGATTAGATTTGATAAGAATAGATTACTTTAGATTAAGTTATCACAATTCCAATACATATAATGGATTTGCTACAAGAAGATGTTGGGAACCAGGGCCCAGATTCACAAAAGTGCCTAGTGCTAAGACGTCCTAGTTTAGGCAAATCTTAGTGAAATTAATCACGCATTTATCGCTCTGCAATGTCCTAAAGATACAATATAGTAAAATAACAACCATTTAACTAATAATATTGTATTTGTGAATGTGTAGTAATACCCAAGGATGATTTATCTTGATTTATCTATCTAGGATTTGCCTAACTTAGGACAACTTAGAGTTAGGCATCTTTGTGAATCCAGGCCCAGATGTATGCCGATGCGTCTAGTAATACCTAACAATTAATTTTGGAAAATAATTAGCGCAACATATTTTCATAGAATATTATATGTCTTCTTCTTCTTCTTCTTCTCAAATGCCCACATTTGGCTATTATGCCATCATGCTGGATCTGGTCAACCAGTAGAGACACGCTTCTTTCTCCACCCTCTTCATGCCGCTCGGCATTGCGTCATTAGATTATATTAGATTAAATTAGATGTTGCAATTAATTTTCTAAGGTCCACTTGATAGAACAACTTTCAGCAATAAAAATGGTGGAACTATTTCCAAAGAGCTATGATTTTACCTATTGGTTGTTATGTTGCATTGTTACGTCACTTTGCACCTTGCAAAAAATAACATATTCGTGACCGGACCAAAATGTAAATATTTTGCCGTTATTGTGTAATAGGAAAAAAATCATGTACATTTTGTGTAACTTTGCCAATGTTTATCAGATAGTAATAGAAATATCATATTCGTGACCGGAAAAAACTTTAAAATATTGATGGGTATCTCACATTTTGCCGCCATTTTGTTCGGGAATATAGTTTTCAGTAACTTTAGTGTGTGTAACTTTGTAACTTTTCAAACGATTTTGCCACAAAACAAATGGCGTTCAATCCACATCGAGGCTTTAGGATGGTCCAAATTTCAACTTGATCGGACTTTTCGTTTGATCGCTATCGCAAGAAAGAAAAACAAAACAAACGAAACAAACAGAACGAGTGCCATGCCATAAAAGTAGAATAGAGACGCTCGCTACGCTCGCATAATTATCTACCAGAGTCGATAAAGAAGTTTCCCTTTTGGGGACGGGGAGAACTTCTTTATCGATTCAGTGTTACCTACCGTATATCCAAGGATATTATAATAAACCCTACGTGTGTCTATCTTTTGATGTTTTTTTGTAAATAATTATAATTTTTGTATTGACCATGATTTGAGCTTTTCCGCTCTAGTAACATAGCATTATGTAACACAGCACGGTCTACTGTTATCCGTGTAACACAGTCTATATAAACATAAGCCTAATGCCTAAACACTAATTCAAGGAAGCTTGAACGAAAATAAATAAAATAAATATAAATAAATTCACATTTAGTCTACCCACTCAGTAATGAAACTGATTTTCACTGGGGGACTTTAATTTAAAGCGACTAAACCAACCCTGTAGGCTCGGAACACCATCGACCAGCCCACCATCGAGTGAGCGATAACCAATCAAAGATCGATATTTTAAATACGCAGCATATGAATCATTAGCCATGTTTACATGGAGGATTCAATACGGTATTGAGTACGATCCGGCTGTTCAATCCTCCATGTAAACACTTTAAACTCGGATTGGATCGGTTGAATCCAATCCCCTAAAAGCTGGGATCGTATTGAGAGATTGTATTGAATCTGTGCATGTAAACGACTTTCTAGTATCGTATCGAATTTACCAAGGTTGTTGTTGTTGTACGTGTGTATTGTGACAGTTGACGGCAATCAGCACGCGGTTTAAAGCGTCATACCGCAAACTCAGACGTCGGACTGTGCGTGTTTACTTAAAAAGAAAACGAGCAGTTATGTCTAAACGAAACGTGTGGTCGTGTAAAGAGGTAACATGACAAATAACAAAACAAAATTAAGGTTATGGTACAACCGCCTGTGTTACACCAACTAATGCATCCACTTTCTGATAGCTAGATTAAAGATGGCAGTAGATAAGAAGTTCATAAAAACACCGCTAGATTGCAATCGCTTGGTATTGAAAACGAACTGAGTGCGTGATAAATTCGGGTCATGTAAACGCATCGATCTGAATCCAATAATCCCAATCCAATACTCAATACGCCATGTAAACATAGCTATTGATTGGACAGTGCGAAGACCTGCGGACAAATGTCAGAATCAACAAGGCCGATTCAGAACAACGTTGAATTTATTTGGTGCTAACGAATCATTTAACCTTCTAAAATGGGCTACACACGGGCCAATCTTGTAACCCAACTAATACAACCAGCTAGCTTTACCCAGGGCGAGGACAGTTCAGTGTAAGTGGAATTTGAACCAAATATTCTTATCACCTGCAACGTGTTTAGATAGTGCACCACCCAAATCCGGCGCCTGGTAATAATTTAACGAATTCTGAGATAAAGCGTACTGATTTTTAGCGCTCGGTAAATATTGTATGTACTAGGCCCTAAATACAAGACTGTACTTACATGGGTCCCATTTTCTGAAGCATATCAAAGAGTAGCCTGTTCTTCATTTTGTAGAACTTGTCGATGATTCCGTAAATAATTTTAGGTTCTTTTAGGAGTTCCATTCGTGTTGAAACTTCCAGCGATGGTTGGAGCTCTGTTATATGCGTGTTGAAACTTCCAGCGATGGTTAGAGCTCTGTTATATGCGTTTTGAAACTTCAAGCGATGGTTGGAGCTCTGTTATATGCGTGTTCAAACTTCCAGCGATGGTTGGAGCTCTGTTATATGCGTGTTGAAACTTCAAGCGATGGTTAGAGCTCTGTTATATGCGTTTTGAAACTTCAAGCGATGGTTGGAGCTCTGTTATATGCGTGTTCAAACTTCCAGCGATGGTTGGAGCTCTGTTATATGCGTGTTGAAACTTCAAGCGATGGTTGGAGCTTTGTTATATGCGTGTTGAAACTTCCAGCGATGGTTGGAGCTCTGTTTTATGCGTGTTGAAACTTCAAGCGACGGTTGGAGCTCTGTTATATGCGTGTTCAAACTTTCAGCGATGGTTGGAGCTCTGTTATATGCGAGTTGAAACTTCCAGCGATGGTTGGAGCTCTGTTATATGCGTGTTGAAACTTCCAGCGACGGTTTGAGCTCTGTTATATGCGTGTTGAAACTTTCAGCGATGGTTGGAGCTCTGTTATATGCGTGTTGAAACTTTCAGCGACGGTTGGAGCTCTGTTATATGCGTGTTAAAACTTCCAGCGATGGTTTGAGCTCTGTTATATAATTATCGTGTTAGTTTCTTGACTTGACCCTTTCTAGAAATTGTATTGCGAAAGTATAAACTCCTTTCCAGTAAATTTGTAACTAATTATTGACAGGAGCTCTTTGTAGTAAATTGTAGTTTTCAATATTTTATTCAAGCTTTATTTAATGGAATTATTTCATAACCACTTTTGTGTCTAAGCTGATAGTTACTTGGCAGCTTATAGACTTATTTGAGGACTTGTCTTGCTCAAAAGACTTTAACCAAATACTGTAATAACGAAGCTATTACTATTAAGGTAGGCTATTTGCTTTAACGATCTATTGTGTATAATCCGATGATTATAAACTGTACAGCTTATAGACCTCTTTGTAGATTTTCATTATCGGAAAGTAGGTTTTATCAAAGTTTGTTTGCAGTATCTTTGTAATTAGATAGATCATTCGTTGTTGAAAGTATTTTATGGTTGATTGTAATTACTTTGTTGTTAATCTATTTTTTTTTTAGACTTTTGTTGATTTATGAGGGTACTCATTTATAGGTAATTTGTATACTTGAATATTGAAGTCCCAGAGGCATTTATCGATAGTTACGTTGTTGACTTTTGTGTTGGAGCTCAATACTCTCTTGCAAATGTCATTGATGAATTTTCAATAAACTGTCTATTTTCAATGTCAATTCAAGAATAAGTGCTTAAATTTCCATTTTAAACACGTCCCTTCTATTACCTTACTGTAGATTACAGGTCCAACCACAAATCACCGATGTTCTTGCCACACGTCACAAACACATCACTTCACACTCTATAGGCTACAACTACTTCTCCGTGTTCGAATCTCGATGGGAACATTTCGTCGTCGACGGACGATTTCCCCGAGAGAATGTTGCCGGTTCTCGCGACTTCGATCGATCGATGACTGATGGAATGGAAACGCGTAATCTATAGAAACCTATGAACTCGCTATCTACGTACACTTCACGCGGCCTAGACAGTGAATAGCGCCAACAATGTTATCCGATCTGAATACTTCAAGGTGATTGTATGCACTTGTTTCAAGGTTTCTCCATTAAATTAATATTTATTTGTTTATTTATTTATTTGATGTGGCAACACCGAAAGACAACAATGGAACAAATGAATTGAACTGATGGACAAACCATCAGCTGTCAAAATAATAAAATTGCAACCAAATAAATAAAAAAAAACTGCTCGCCATTTAAAACTTTTATTTGTTTGTTTTTGCTTTGTTTTCCAAAATCAGACGAAATTATTTTTTGACAGTTTGTTGTTTGTCCATCGATTCAATTAATTTGTTTCATTGTTGTCTTTTGGTGTTGCTAATGCCCTATTCAGTTATAAAAACTGATTTACAAAGGAGGACCTTAAATAAAACTAGCTATGCATACAATTAATAATAATGAATTTATGTATTTATTATAGTACTAAACAATAATTATAATAAAACTAAACAATGCAGAATTAGTCTGATTTTTATTCAGTTTGGTTGGAGTGTAATGATAATGTTTATTGATAAGTACAACATCTCTGTTGTTCATGCGAGCCGCCAGAATATTTTTCGGGGGGGACAAAGTGAAATAATAATTTTCATCTAGGGGGAAGTAGCGGGCTAACTACCAAATTTTTCCCGCGGGGCGTTTTTTGGATTTTCAGCTTTTTTTAACCAATTTTGGGATGCAGGTTTTGAAGGAAGTTAATTAAACCACGTATACTTTGTCAAAACAGGGTTCCATTTTTTTTATTTAGAAACCTCATGATATAGAATATGCACCACGTACAATCAAATTCTAAAAACATACTGTACGACATGGAAATCATTAAAACGTAGGAACAATATCGCTTGAGATATGAAAGGTAAGTTTGGCCGAAAGTATAATGCAAATTTAAATGCAATAGAAGCTTTAAAAAAAGTAAAATAAATTGTAAACATAAATATAATAATATAATGTGAAATATAATACATAATAAATAAATTTAAAAAATAATAAAATGATTTGTTTATTATTATTTATTATTTATTATAATTAAAAAATTATTTCCTTAACAATCCTTCTTTATAGGATGTTCTGATGCGTTGCTTTGTTCTTCAGTTATATTTGTATGCATTTATTATGTTTTATGATGTAGCACCGTTTTTTGTGTCTTCTGTACGACAAATTATTTTATAATTTGTGTTCTTTTACATAGATCATATTCCACTGATAAGCCCTCAAGCTTAGTGGACATAATATGGTTAAAACATGTATTATAGTATTAACAAGCATAACATAATTATTATTGTTATTGTTATTATTATTATTATTATTATTATTATTATTATTATTATTATTATTATTA
Organism: Isoperla grammatica; assembly: GCA_945910005.1. NCBI lineage: Eukaryota > Metazoa > Arthropoda > Insecta > Plecoptera > Perlodidae > Isoperla > Isoperla grammatica. Next base: position 26,406,800 of record OX246742.1, on the reverse strand, counting down.
TTATTATTATTATTATTATTATTATTATTATTATTATTATTATTATTATTATTATTATCATCATCATCATCATCATAATTATTATTCATTTGTTTACTTGTTTGCTTGTTTATGTTTGTTTGTTTCTTACTTGTTTGTTCGTTTCTGAATGTGTTTATTCATTCGTTTAATTATTTCAATAAGTTAAAACAGCGCGTTTGAATGTGCCTTATGTGCATCTCGTTCTTGTAACAATCTGCGCTGGTCGATCTGGGTTATCACCATAATTAGGCTGAGTCGGACTTTAAACATTTTTCACAAGCTACTCGGAACGCAAGTCAAGGCAAACTATTTTTAGCCGGAGTTGCATGGTCTCAAAGTTAATCTTATTGTCCTATTAACGAAACAGTGACAAAGATAAAAGATGCCAAATTATTTGTCTCTGCAACTATTCATTGTGTTATACCTGGCGCTAGTGCATGCAGAAGGATTTGTATGCACACACGAACAATGGCTTCTTCAACGTGCGATGTATTTGTATATTTGTTCTAGAATTACTTCCGAGTTGTGATATACAATGTTGCAGGTCTATTGAGTTATTATTATTAAATTTGGTTTTTTGTTATGTACTCGACAACTACGCCGTAAGAAGCGAGGTGTCGCCTATTCTGAGAAGAGACGGTCGCTCCACACGTTTTGTATCAACGATATTCACCGCAGATTTCCCGATACCTGTTTTGTTATTGTCCACTGCATTGACTGCACCAACCGTTAATGGAATGTGACCCGACCACGTCTGACAACGGGCGACCGAAATTATCACTGCAATACCTTGGACAAGAGAACGAGATGCAACTAGATTTAGGTTGGTAGTTGTCACACGCTTCACTACCCTATTACATAATCCGTGATTACAACACATTGTAAGTTTCGTTGTGCTAAAATGTAGATGAAGCATCGACAATTTGCCATTTTATTTAGGCCAATACTACATTATCACTAAGACCAACGTTAATACGCTTACATTACTTAATGCCACGGGTATGTGAAATTGCATGTGTAATTTCTGTGTGTGAATTACAGACCCTAACATACTTATAAACAACTTCCCAATCAATAAGAAAACTCTACATCTCGTCCACTTTTTAAATACAGACTAAAAACCATTCTACACTTTGAAAGAATTCTTTGATAACTAATAACATAAATTCCCGTTTCTCTCACCCATCCTTACTGTTATTTCTTAAATGTATGCCTATGTATATTTTGTAGTTTAATATGTTTATTTTATTATGTATGTATAATAGGACCTATCTTTATTTGTAGTTTGTACCAATATTTGTACTCTGCACAAATCGCTTGGTGAAATAAAAGAAAATAAACAACTTCAATTAAAACTAACAGGAGCTCCACTCAAGATCACATGCTCCACTCCTAGGCAGTTACCCACCAATGTCATTGTTATCGTTGTTACTAAAAGTTAGTTATGATTGGTGTAGGATGTAGGTTATTGAATTGTACTCAATAATTAAAGATTTTAAATACGTTTTACTTGATGAATAAAATATGAAAATGTAAACAAATGATCAAACAACAACAACAAGATAAAACAGCAAGATTGATACAAAATATTTTGAAATTCTTATCTAAAGTGTATTGCAATGAATCTGTGGTCCTAGGATCCCGCCCACCTTCCCCTTACCTCAAACCATACCTCGAATCGCCGGCTCGAGCCGGGTACCCCTCGCGGCTGGCTCGACCGGCGATTCGAGGTATGGTGTGAGGTAAGGGGAAGGTGGGCGGGATCCTAGGACCACAGATTCATTGCAATACACTATAGCTGCCTATGGCAAACGATTTGGACTGATTGATGTATACTAGATGACGCAGAGAGCTGGAATTGCGGACGATTGCTTGATGTAGGAGCATGGTGAAGATGACAGCTAGAATTGTAGAAGACATCTTGATGTAGGCGAAGTCTAGTAGACAACTAGGATTACAGACTTTGTGCATCCCAGTACCGGCAATCTGTACAACCTGCCCTGAGCTCGTTCTAAGGCAAGTCCATTAACATCGTCATCGCCAGATCTCACCACAACAACTCGTAGATGACTGGAATGTCTAGTCCCATCTCACACCCGGGTCAAAAGATCTTCCCGCAGTTGTGGTAAACCTCCGGACAGAACTCTTGGGCGAGGAGGCCGTAGGGTTGTCGCGAACCTACCCTCACGACCCCATCGTGGCTCAATTGGTTCCACATGTGCACCGCGTGGCTGCCCTCCACCCGTCTCATCCCCTCCTCGCTTCGTACTTCGTCGAAGAGCAGCGGAAGTTCGGTGTACAACACCGGAGAGAATGTAGACGTCTTGTGGATGGTGAAACCGGAACATCGGCCCGGAGTTATTTTCGAAGTATTGACGGACGGAGAAAACCAGAACCACCGTTGCGTAAACGGTTCAGGCTGAAACAATTAAGAAAGAGACCAGCTGGCCATAAAAAGTCTTCACAAAAAGTCTTAGGGCCAGTCTTACAATCTCCTAATAAGAAAGTTATTTGTAGCAATTAAAGTCGATCGATGAAGTGAACTACCCACTCAATACAACAACTAAACTATTCAAATTAAATGGACATGAAAAAATACTTTTTTTTTATTCTAAATTATGAATTTTAAGAATTATTACATGTGAGTAGCATTTATTACTGAACGTCCTGAAATTATATATTTTTTTTTATTAATAAAGTATATTTATAGTTTCTAATTTGAGTAGATTTGAGGTAAAATTGACACACCAGCGCAAATATCTCGAAAACGGATTGCGTTCGATCATCGTTTTCAAACGTATTCATGTTAGTCATGAAGTTATCTACATTTAAGACAAAAATGTGTTACAATATATTTCTTTTTGAAGGTGCTACGCAAAGTTATACGATTGAAAGTGTAGGTTTTTGTTCAGTTACAATGTATAACATAGGGAATTCCAACGCATTTCAACACTCAATAAATAAAAAACTAATAGCGGTAGAAGCATATTTTTTTCTACAATATTCACAAGCTTAGTCTCAACTTGCAGTACATACAATTTGAATGATTTATATTAAATGTGAAGTTATCATCGATCGACTTTAAGCTATGGAGGATTTCAAGGGTTTTGATTGGTCGTTGCCATGGAGACAACAAGTTATTTGACGAATAAATACTTATTGGGTGATTGTAAGACTGGACCTTAGAAAAATCGAAAAGAAAGAAAAGGAAAAGTCTAAAAAGACTTTACTTAGGCCTGGCCTAAGTTTTACTGTACCGTATGTGCTATAATAAATCCATGCTAGGCCTACTACACAGCCCAATTGATAGCTAATTTCGTGGTAGGTACCAGTTTTTGAAACATAAAATCGGTTTCTAGAATTTCCCTAGAACTCTTGTTTCATTTATGCCATTAACATTAATTAGGCTGAAAAACAAAAGATCTACCTACAACGTCTCTAATAATCAAGGGAACCTACCATGGTGTAGTTACAAAGCCTGCTTAAGACACGGGTGATGAGCCAAGGACCGTTGTGCATCCACTCGTAGCCTCTAAAGTCTGTGTTCAACTCGGTGAGACATTGTGTGGCGACTTTTCGACCGATTGGGTCCGATCCGAAGTTTAGAACACTGCTCGCTACGTAGATACTAGATTGGGTGCCGGCAAAGTTGTCCCCGAGGTCGGAGAAAGACCTGTGGACAAAATGTGTCGTTGTTTCAAAGACTGTGACATTGGATAATAAATCAGACACCAATCAACGCAGTTCCATCCAAGTATCATAGCTAGTGTTCGAACCAGGGCCCAGATTCACAAGAAGTCCTTAGTCCATTTTGTGTCTTATCTTTAAGACCGGCCTTACTTTGAACCTCTTGTAAATCCAGAAAAATATTTGAGAAATGATTTAAAAACATATTATTGGAAAGTTCATTGTCTCATATGTCCTCACCAAGAATTAGTAATTTCTTCATATGATCTGACGAGTCTGGTTTAACAAGAGGGGCAAAGTAAGGATGATCTTAGAGTTAAGACCAGAAAAACACTTAGGACCTCATGTGAATCCGGGCTTCCAGAGTAATATTGTCTAAACAAGATCCTGGCAAAAATACCGGCGAAAATAGATTGAAATAATTTATGATGGCTTTGCACTCAATTTGATTTAAGAGACACGTACACCATTGAATCACGTGTACACATAACAATGTCCTTCCAAAAATGACGTCAGTATTTGTGACCGTCCCCTCCTGTTATCACATCCAGTTGTAGACCAAATCTACACACTTTCACAACGACTGAACTTTGAGCTTTGAATAAGTGCAATATACTTACTTGTATTTGCTTGGGTATTTCACCGGGCATGGTCCGTTCAAAAAGAGTGCGGTGAATACCGAGGTAACAGCAGAATGCCCAATGCTAGTGTGTGTGTTAGATGTAGAGCTGAGGTTGTGTAACGATTTTAAAACGTTCAAACAACAGGTTGGTCATGATCGCTTACAATAGGTGAGACTAGTAGCGGTCAATGGACCTCCATGAGAGAAGAGGCGGGGTTGGTGTGTCCAACCGAGGGCGCACCATTCAGGGCCTCATGTCCCCTACTACGGGCCCTAGTATGAGGTCCCCCACATCTTCTTCAGGGGGATGGCGACCGAGTTGGGAGACAGGGAACCTCTTCAAATTGTTTGATTGTTTATAAGTATAGTGACAATCAGCTTCTCTTACCTCCTAACTATCACGTCCGGATCTAGGTAGGTTCGACCATACTTCCACAATGTCAGGAACCTCAGCACATCACTTGAATGTTGTCTGGACTCTCTCATACGTACATATATTCATTAGAAGTGACAATCAGCTTCTCTTTCCTCCTAACTATCACGTCCAGATCTAGGTAGGTTCGACCAAACTTCCACAACGTCAGGAACCTCAGCACATAGCTTACATGTTGTTTGGACTCTCTCATACGTATATGTATTCATAAGTAGTGACAATCAGCTTCTCTTACCTTCTAACCACCACGTCTAGATCTAGGTAGGTTCCACCACACTTCCACAATGTCAGGAACTTCAGCACTTTGCTTGCATGTTGTTTGGACTCTCTCATGCGTATTTGTATTCATAAGTAGTGACAAACAGCTCCTCGCTTACCTTCTAACCACCACGTCTAGATCTAGGTAGGTTCCACCACACTTCCACAATGTCAGGAACCTCAGCACATTGCTTGCATGTTGTTTGGACTCTCTCATGCGTATATGTATTCATAAGTAGTGACAATCAGCTTCTCTTACCTCCTAACTACCATGTCCAGATCTAGGTAGGTTCCACCATACTTCCACAACGTCAGGAACCTCAGCACATCACTTGAATGTTGCTTCGGCCAATTCGTCTTAGTCCACAACCCCATTTTATAGAACGTCTCTAGGGGTGTTCGTCGAAAGTATTCGGCGATGTCCAATGTCCATAGCCGCACGTTGGGATAGGAGAACACGCGACGCACGAACTCTCTGGAAGTCTCGTACGCGTCCTCTTGTATGGGGCAGGTATACAACAGGTAGATACGTGAGAGGGGGTTGTTCCTGGCTGCTGACTCTATCGAGCAAGCCTGGCGGGGGTTGAGGAGGATTCCCCTATCGAGGGGATGAAACGTTGCGTCCATGCAGCTGCTCTCGATGAAGATCAAGTGGTGGTCTCCGAGTACCGGCTCGGCCAGTACAATGTGGTTAGCGCGACGAGTGGGAGGGAGAGAGACGACGCTAATACCGGTCCATGGCGAGAACAAGGACAGCCATAAAATGTAGGTAACTATGACTGTGCATAGAATGAAGAGGACTTTCCGACGCTTCTTTGTTAGTTTATAGAACGCCATCATGACCCAGTGTCTCGCCCCTGCAACTTATCATAACAAATAACAATCGAGTATTTATATTTATAAACACCAAAATACAACAATAAAACAAGTGAATTGATTGACCCATTAGTCCGTAAACCCCCTGGCGGAGGCTCGTCGAACTCTAAACCTCCGCCAGGGGATTGACGGACCTTGGGATGGACCAAGGCAAGGTCAACTTGATCTTCGCTTAGCGGAGGCTCGTCAGAGTTCGACGAACCTCCGCTAGACGGAGATCGAGAAGACCTTAGGCGAAGACCAAAGAGACCTTGCGATGGACAAACAACAACCTGTCAAAAAATAAAATGTTCTTATTTAGGAAAACAAACCTTCAAACAAACAAAAAACATACAAATCTTCATCAACGTTGTTTTCATCATTTAGTTTTAACTGGCGAGATTACTATCACTACAATTTTTTCCTTCATAATGTTATAATTATTGTATTAATTTTTGTATTTTATTTTTTATTTTGACACCCTGGTTGTTTTTCCGTCAGTTCAATTCATTTTCTCCATTGTTTTAGTCCGGATGTGACGTCAGTGTTAATAAATAATGCAGCAACGGGTTTCGTTACCTGATATTTTAACAAACAGTGATTGTAGAAATTATTCTTTTCCATTACTTTTTGTCATTTTGATAATGATGTTTTCATTTTTAGCCTCCTTAACAGGATTTTAGGAAAATGGTAAAACACTTATTCCTTTACTTTTCAAGGAGAATGTAACTACCAATTTCCACGTCTGTAATACCTTCGGTTTCTGAGATATTGGTGTCCCCATAATTTACCCCCTCTTTTCACCATCGTTGACTGGATTTTCGAAAAATGGTAGAACACATGTTTATTTATTTTTATAGCAGAATCTTACAATCGATTTTCACTACTGTAACACGTTCAGTTTTTGAGATTTAAAAACACCCCAGTTTTCACCCCTTATCTGGATTTTTGGAAAATGGCAGAGCATATGATTCTTATTTTAAAAAGAGGAATCTTAGTATCAACTTTCACGTTTGAAACTTCTTCCATCTTCGACTTTTGGGACATAGGTATCGTCACAAAACATTCAACCCCCTGTTTCTACCTCCATTTATTAGATTTTCGGAAAACGGTACAACACGCTGTCATTAATTTTATTGGAGAATCAAAGTACGTCAATTTTCACGATTGTAATATCTTCGGTTGTTGAGATATAAGTATTCTGAATAACAATTGCAACCCCCTTTTTCACTCCCTTAGGGACAGAATTTCCAAAAATCCTTTCATAGTGGGTGGTTTTGTCATAAGAGCTACGAACCTTCAAATTTCACGTTCCAAGGTTGAACGGTTTGAGCTGGGCGTTGATGAGTCAGTCAGTCAGTCACGCAGTCACTCAGTAACGCACTTGCTTTTATATATATAGA
>OX246742.1:26269096-26399321 GCA_945910005.1 Isoperla grammatica | reverse complement strand
GCGGTCCGAATTCACCAAACTTTTTAATCGACCGATTTACTAATCGCGGATTAGTTACCATGGTTTCAACAAACATTACATACAAAATGCATGGTGGCTTCCATGGGGTGGCTTCTATCGGGCGCCATTTATGTACCTGTAGGCTAAAGAGGATGGGCATGCCCATAACTCTACACTGGCAATCCTGTCCTTTCATGGGACAGAAAAAAAAAACTAAAATTGAATTGAATACTTCAATAATGTATGTAACAGAGTTCCCATCAACGATGTTAGGGTATGTATTGTATAATGTTGATTACCATCATCATCAATAGATCTCACAATAAAAAGGGACTGGAATATCTTGACCCACATCCGTGTCAGAAGGTCTTCCCGCAGTTGTGGTAAACCTCTGGACAGAACTCTTGGGCGAGGAGGCCGTAGGGTTGTCGCGAACCTACCCTCACGACCCTGTCTTGGCTCTGCTTGTTCCACATGTGAACTGCATAGCTGCCCTCTACTAGTTTCATCCCCTTCTCGCTTAGTTCTTCGTCAAAGAGCAGTGGAAGTTCGTTGTACATCACAGGGAAGAATGTAGACCTCTCGTGGATAGTGAAGCCAGAACATCGGGCCGGAGTCATTGCCGATGTCTGCACGATGGGTGCTGGTCCACCCCAGAACAGTCGTTGAATTAACGATAAACGCTGCAAAAATATTTGGAAGACATACAACATTTTAGTTGGTTGTAAATATAAATACATTTGACCCAAGACTAAAGTCGTCGCACAACAACTTCGGTAACGCTTTCTTCATCACTACAAAAAATAAATCAGTAAATAAATTCGTATTTATAGTCTACCCACTCAGTAAAAAGACTGATTTTCAGTAGGGGACTTGAATTTAAAGCGACTAAACCAACCCTGTAGGCTCCGAAAACCATCGACGAGAGAGCGATATCTATGAATTTATTGAGTGTTTCGTTGCTAGGACGGCTCCAAAGTCACCATTTACTTATTCTTAAGCCAAGAATTGATAGCATTGAATCCATATTAGAAGTTAAAAAACTTTTGCCTAAAGCAATCAATGCAATCAATGACGTGTTTACGGTCTCGGCCAACCCGAACAGGTGTTGAATTAGCCACGGCCGCTGGTTGGCTGCCGCTCACCCACCCGTGACGGAAGCATTACCGAAGATGTTTTCCGAAGACTTTACCTTAGAGATGCTTTCATCATTATTTCGTCATTAGCTGTTATTTTAGGCGTTTAGGACAAAACAAAATCAAAGTTGCCTTTACAGCTAAAAGGGCACTGCTCAAACAATTTTCATCGTACACTGGATGGCTTACCTGAGTACCATAGTTATAGTTTATGAATCATGAATCGACGACATCTTCGGAATATCAGAAAATCGGGTTCGCAATTCACGTTTACTTATTTTTGCGCTTATAAACCCCAAATACTTGTACCGAGACCACCTGACAGATGCTTTCGTCCCAGGCGAGGTATTCGTAGCCAATCAGCGATCAGTATTTGCGCGCGCTTGTCTCGGGCGGTACGCTAGTTGGCTAGAGTGCCTCGTCTGTGGTGAAAGCATGGTAGTCTTGGATTGCCTATAAAGAAACAATTTGACATGCGGGTAGGTTTTTCACGGGGTGACAAAATCGATGGCATGGTGTTGCAGACATATTCATATAATTCTTTTTTTTCTTCTTGTGCCAAGTTGGCTTTTTCACCCATTTCTTTTGTCCAACTATCCAATATAAAACAGCTTCCTTATCTGGCCTGCTCATGTCATTGGGCAGGGAGTCGATTAAAACCTTGAGGGCAGCACATCTAAAAAGATGTGCCCTGTCTTGTACATCAGAGCTACACCATTTGCACGGTGCTGGTTCTTTGCTAATGTTAAGCAGTTTAGGTTTATTCTTATTATAAGACACGTTTGGCCTGTCAGCACGCCAAGCTAGATCTGGTAAAATCAATAGAAATGTTTCCTCCTATATTATACGTTTAGGCTATATTAACACATATTTAATAATCCAAAGAACGAACCGTAGTGGGATTACAATGACTCCACAGGACACGGGTGATAAGCTCAGGTCCGTTGTAGCCCCATTCGTAACCTCTGAAGTCTGCGTTCAACGCGGTGAGACATTCAGTGGCGACTTTTCGACCGATCGAATTTGAGCCGATGTTAAGAACACTGCTCGCTAAGTAGAAAATAGATTCGGCGCCGGCAAAGTTGTCCCCGAGGTCGGAGAAAGATCTGTGGACAAAAGGTGGCGATGTTTCCAAGGCTTTGACATTTGATACAACGAACTAGCGACCTCAGAGAGAAGAGCAAAGAGAGAAGAAGCGGGGTAGGCTTAAGTGTTCCCAACCTAGGGTGGAACCATTCAGGGCCTCATGTCCTCTACTACGGGCCCTAATATGAGGTTCCCCACTTCTTCTTCAGGGGGATAGCGACCGAGTTGGGAGGCCTGGAACCTCTTCAAATAGCTTGATTATTTATGAGTAGGCCTATAGGGACAATCAGCTTTTCTTACCTCCTAACCACCACGTCAAGATCTAGGTAGGTTCCACCATACTTCCACAATGTCAGGAACCTCAGCACATCACTTGAATGTTGCTTGGGCCAATCCGTCTTAGTCCACAACCCCATTTTATAGAACGTCTCTAGGGGTGTTCGTTGAAAGTATTCGGCGATGTCCAGCGTCCATAGCCGCACGTTGGGATAGGAGAACACGCAACGCACGAACTCTCTGGAAGTCTCGTACGCGTCCTCTTGTATGGGGCAGGTATACAACAGGTAGATACGTGAGAGGGGATTGTTCCTGGCTGCTGACTCTATCGAGCAAGCCTGGCGTGGTGAGAGGACAATCCCGCTATTGAGGGGGCGAAAGGTTGCGTCCATGCAGCTGCTCTCGATGAATATCACATGGTTGTCGCCGAGTACCGGCTCGGCCAGTACAATGTGGTCAGCGCGACGAGTGGGAGGGGGAAAGGGGAGAATGACGACGCTACTAACGGTTGATGGCGGGGTCAAGGACAGACATAAAATGAAGGTAATTACGATTGGGCATAGAATGAAGAGGACTTTCAGATGCTTCGTTATTAGTTTATAGAACGCCATCAAGACCCAGTGTCTAGTCCCTCCAACTAATCAAAACAAGTAACACTAATTGTGCATATTATAGGCTACTAGCAACACCAAAAAACAACAGTGAAACAAATGAATTGAATCGATGCACCCCAAGGTCCACAAATCCCCTGCCGTAGGCTCGTCGAACTCTGAAGGTTTACCGAACCTCCGCCAGGGGATCGACGGACCTTATGCACACAAAGTTCGTTGATCCCCTGGCGGAGGTTCGGTACACCTCAAAGTAAGGTCTTCTCCATTTCTCTATGGTCTTCTCATGGGCACGAAAATCGTCATTCTCGTACCCTCCCTCGCGCCAGATAACATGTGGAACAATAATTACCATCGAATTAATTTCATCCCAATTAATGGGGTGAAAATGTTTAACTTACTTTGAATACGGGATTTTACGTTCGTTTTTATGACTACTATGTTTTTACAACGCTTATATTAGCTTGCTTTGTTTGTCTGTCAGTCTGTCTGTCGTCTGTCTGGACGGAATCTTTGAATCGATATTTCCCCTACTTCTAAATGTCCGATCAAGCTGAAAATTTTCACACAGACGTATTCCTAATGACAATACATGAATCAATGGTCATATTTACTAAATTGTCAATTAATTAATCATAATTAATTAACTTATGTTTTATAAAATAATATTACATCGACAATTTTTTTTAAACAACGCTAATATTTAAATGCACTAAAAAGTAAAAAATAAATGTTCGCCAAACAAATTTTTGCCTCACTCGGAAAATAAAAAGCGTTGGGCACTCCTTGCATAAACAGCAGAATACTGTAATGTATGTCAATACCGAAAGCGCCCAACGCTTTTTATTTTCCGAGTGAGGCAAACAATTCTTCGGCGAAAATTTATTTTTTACTTTTAAGTGCATTTAAATATAAGAATAGTTTAAAAAAAAATATTTTTTTCATTTAATATTTCTTCTTTCTTATAGAACATGTGTATTTTACTTATTGTGACCAGTCAACCTCCGCTAGTTATGTTTATAGTTACTATTTCTTATGTTCTGTTCAACTTACCTTGCAATGAAATTGATATTTTACATCTGTGACTAGTCCCATATGTAATCAATCATGAACAGTTATCATGCATCTCACAAGATATTGGTCCCACGTTTTGATGATTTCTATCGTATAGTGTGTTTTTTTAAATTTGATTTATACTGCATATTTTATATCTATTACCTGTTAGTAAATAAAAATGGAACCCTGTTTTGACAAAGCATGTGGTTTATACAATTCATTTCATTCAGAACTTGCTTTATAACATCCCAAAATCTGTTAAAAGTTGCCGAAAATCCCCCAAAAAACCCCTGCGGGGCAAATTGGAGGCTTCTGAACCCACACCCCCTTACGCCAGATAGGAAGTGTTATTTCACTCCCTCCCCCCCCCCCTTGAAAAATATCCTAATGCTAATAAGTATACATCAGGTTAATTGCTTGATGCTCTTGAGAGAAAGAAGAAAATAAGTAATACTTCTTTCACTCTTAATTTCACCCCAATTACAGATTAATAAAATAAATAAAATAAATGGACTCAAATGCGAACCAATTCGATTATTCCTTTATTCGTGTACACCAATACGCTAATATCTTGAATACATTCATTTTGTATCTAAGATTAATCTTGAAATTGACTGTAGTCCTTCAGTTAAAAACAAGGTCTTTGTGTATTACGGAATACATTAATTACAATTATCTTTGTTTGGTCCTTTTCTTTGTAAAACACTTATGTATATATATATAATCCTTTGCAGACCTTCATGCTGCCGTTATGAAAAGAGCAATATTTTAAGAAGATCGTATACGATATGAATATGTAAACGTAACTAAATTATTTGTAGCTTGACCTATAACACGGCATAAGATATGAAGAATTCGTATGCATAGTGCCGTTTCTTTGTATACTCCATGGTAATAGCGTTAGTTATGATTCTAAAAATAGCCATATTGTGAAGAAAAGGGGTTGACTGAACCCCAAGACAGATGTTGTTGCCTTGATTGGCTTGGGGAGCGTAGCTGATGTTAAGCTACGGGACCCAGTTTTCCCCTAATCTTGACCAGGATCGGTATTTTGTGGGTCATGGATCATGCAGGGTGGACACCATTAAAAGACAGATTCCAATAAACAAGAGTTACGTGTATTGTTCTTAAACTTTTACCCTAGATGGTCATCCCTTAATCCGTTGCATTGAGTGTTTGGCGTGCGTGGGTTCAATTTAATTTAGAAAAAACACAATCTTACGGAACTTCATCCTACCCTTTATGACGGCTTGGTACAGCAACCCAGCCAATCCACTGGTCCTGGCTCGCCCCTCGGTCGGATCCTGGTATAGTTCTTGTTGTTTTCCTTCTGCTTCTCTCTTCCGCTCTTGTGTTTAATCCTTTTCCATGCGTGGTCACTCACTCCTCGAACCCCGGTTGATGTTTATTCCACGATGTTTAGACGTGAACTCCCTGAGCCGGTCAATCTTTCTCCCGCAATTCGACACTCCTGACGTCATTGCTCTTAAACCCCACCAAGACATAGATCTCGTTGGAAAAGCCTATTCTTCCTTCTTCAAACTGTTTTCCCGCTCGAATCAGCCAATTAGCTCTCAGGACTCCCTCCCCCTCTTTCCCTGTGTTAATAAAGTGGGAGCCTGCCACCGTTGTACATTTTAATAAAACAAAGTCCAACTGACTCAGGTTTTCTTACTTCTCGGCGTTCGTTGCCCGCTCCTGACAAAGTGTTGAAATCCTGACACATGCACATTCCACGGGTACACTCAACTTGTGCATGCATCCTGTTAGGATTTCAACACATCCGGACACTGGCCAACAACTCATATTGATAGAGCAGAAGAAGACCATGAAATGGTCATTCTTCACAATATGGCCGTGGGTTTTTGCAGACAAACATTGGATGTTCACCAATCAAAGAAAGATATACAACAATGGGGTTGCCTGGCAACAGATTGTTTGTCTGCATGTGACGTCATTTCCACCTCAATAGTTACTAATGCTATACAGTGACGTTCGATTCATACGATATAGTATCGTTTATTTTACTCGTGCATCACGTAGGTAGCTCAAATTGGCCGTGTGTTTCCCAAGCAAGCAGTTCGCTTCGCGAGAAGAAGAAAATTAAAAACACTCTAATGTTGGTAATCATGGAAATGTAGCTCTAAGGCCTTGTTTTTCAATCGGTCATTAAAAGCTGGTCCACACAGATTTTGAAGACATAATGCATAAGGTTTTAAGACGTTATTTTAAAAACAACAATGAAAACAACGTCTTAAAACTAAAACTTTGTATGAACGCCAGTACGTGTTTCCAATGATCCAACTTTACGACTACGCGTTAAACCTTAAATCGTATGTCTTAAAAATCTGTGTGGACCGTTAGCTGATGGTCCGTTATCTGCATAGAGTTTGTTGGGCTACAGATCACGGACTGTTAGCTAACGGCCGAGTTAACAACTAATTGAAGCGATTGAAAAACCGAGCCTATAGGCTCACTTTGTTCACTCACTCATATTCATACAATGGAATGAGTTGTGTTACTTGAAGAAATGTCATTATTGATTCACGTTTAATAATTTCAAATTAATTATAACAATTTGTTAATATAAGGACGTTCCATTAGCGAGGCGTACACACACCTGCGCTATAGATGTGGTTGTAGGTGTCACGGCCACTTCATTGTTTGTGGAACAAGATTGTCATTGTGAGGCAGTTATTGCAAACTGTCCGAGTTGAAGGTGTCTGCGACCGAAACCATCTTTCCATAGAGTAATTTCAACAGCGCCGGACAAAAGGAGATAACGCTCAAAAAATTGAGAGCAGGGCCAACATTAATTTATATTCAAAACTCTGGTAAGATATAAGTAATATTTTTCAACTTTTCTTTTAATGAAATTAATTCGAAAGAAAATTCAATGTATGAGTATTTTGCATCTGTATAATGTTGTGTATTCATTTTGTATCATAATGTGTTGTTATGTTACTTTGTCTTACAACTACCAGTGTATCATTATCTTATCCATACAATATTGAATTATAACGAACGTCTGCAGGGTTCTTGTGTGAGAAAACTTTAAATAAAATATTTTACATGTCGATTAGATATACTGTACTACAATATGACGCTGAGTCGTTATTTGAACAACCGTGCCCCAACGCACATTGTTTCAATTACTGATTGAATGGCAAAAGTTAAAAAAAAAAACAATAATTTACTTACAGATATTCGTACTCAGTGATTGATTGGAGCAGAAACCTTTGGCAATTTTTGATATGTATTAATCAATACTTACCAGCGATTATTTAAAAAATAATATTCATGTAGACTCATTTAAGCCTATATAATATATCGTTACATCAAAACTGTTGTTAACTGTTTCGATTTGCTCCAGGGATCCCGTAAACACGGATTAGACGTCGCTATGAACTTCTTGAAGAAGTACCTGAAAGTTCTCTTCGTTATAAGCACAAGTGCAATGACCTTCATTCTATGTCGGTCCCTATACAACTACGCACAGACGAGCCGTATCGCAGTCTCCACTCTCCCCCCAACTCGTCGCGCTGACCACATTGTACTGGCCGAGCCGGTACTCGGCGACCACCACTTGATCTTCATCGAGAGCAGCTGCATGGACGCAACCTTTCGCCCCCTCGATAGGGGAATCCTCCTTAACCCCCACCAGGCTTGCTCGATAGAGTCAGCAGCCAGGAACAATCCCCTCTCACGTATCTACCTGTTGTATACCTGCCCCATACAAGAGGACGCGTACGAGACTTCCAGAGAGTTCGTGCGTCGCGTGTTCTCCTATCCCAACGTGCGGCTATGGACGCTGGACATCGCCGAATACTTTGAAGGAACACCCCTAGAGATGTTCCTTAAGAAGGGGGTGTGAAATAAGACGTTTTGGCCAAAACAACATTCAAGCGATGTTCTGAGGTTCCTGACATTATGGAAGTATGGTGGAACCTACCTAGATCTGGACGTGATAGTTAGGAGGTGAGAGAAACTGTTGATCACTACTTATGAATACATATACGCATGAGAGAGTCCAAACAGCATGCAAACAAAGTGCTAAGGTTCCTGACGGTGTGGAAGTATGGCTAAACCTACCTAGATCTGGAGGTGATAGTTAGGAGGTGAGAGAAACTGTTGAACACTACTTATGAATACATATACGCATGAGAGAGTCCAAACAACATGCAAGCAAAGTGCTAAGGTTCCTGACGGTGTGGAAGTATGGCTAAACC
This sequence comes from Isoperla grammatica, assembly GCA_945910005.1. Taxonomy (NCBI): domain Eukaryota; kingdom Metazoa; phylum Arthropoda; class Insecta; order Plecoptera; family Perlodidae; genus Isoperla; species Isoperla grammatica. The sequence continues at coordinate 26,390,930 of OX246742.1, read as the reverse complement.
TACCTAGATCTGGAGGTGATAGTTAGGAGGTGAGAGAAACTGTTGATCACTACTTATGAATACATATACGCATGAGAGAGTCCAAACAACATGCAAGCAAAGTGCTAAGGTTCCTGACGGTGTGGAAGTATGGCTAAACCTACCTAGATCTGGAGGTGATAGTTAGGAGGTAAGAGCAACTGTTGATCACTACTTATGAATGCAAATACGTATGAGAGAGTTCAAACAACATGCAAGCAAAGTACTAAGGTTCCTGACGTTGTGGAAGTATGGTGTAACCATGGAACCTACGTAGATTTAGACGTGGTGGTTAGGAGGTAAGTGCAGCTGTTGATCACTTCTTATGAATACATGAACGTATGAGAGAGTCCAAACAACATGCAAGCAAAGTGCTAAGGTTCCTGACGATATGGAAGTATGGCGGAACTTACTTAGAGCTGGATGTGGTGGTAAGGAGGTAAGATAAGCTGATATGTCAAGACATAATTATGTTTATGGCGGAATCCAAACATCATTAATTAAGAGTGGTGCTGACGTAACTAACAAACCTTGCAACTAGATGATTATTTCAGTTTACTGATTAAAAACGTGTTTTTTAATTGTTTAATTTGAAAATGTTGTTTTTTATAATTTGTTTTTACAGTCTATTAATTCTATTGCTTTTAATTTTGCTTCCACGTGAATAACATGGGAGTATTAGCTTTATGGAATTGGTGCGCTTGCCTAGCAGGGGATTCGGAACAATCTGAGCTAGAAGATTAAAGACAGATCCGTTGCAAATTACCTTTGAAACACCGCAACCTTGTTCCCACAGACCCTTCAACGAGCTCGGAGTTAACTTCGCAGGCGCCGAGTCTTCAACTCTGCTAGGGACCAGTGTTCTAAACTTCGCCTCGGACACAATCGGTCGAGAAGTCGCCAAACAATGTCTCACGGAGTTGAACACGGACTTTAGGGGCTACGAGTGGATCTACAACGGACCTGGGCTCATCACCCGTGTCATGGAGAGGTTTTGTAACCTCACGCAGGTATGTTGAAAGCCTCTGGCCAAAAATCGTGACTTGTGAGGTAACCCTAATTGAGTTGACGTAAACTGGATCGAATTCATTAGAATCGGGTTCTGTATTTCAGCTATGCCTCAATGCTTTATGCTGTTGTGCTAGAAAATCTATGTATAATTCCACAATGTCCCACATGAGGAGCATTCAATGCATGGATGTATACTGCCCTCCATTCCCGTCGGAAGCTCTTTGATTTTTTTCCCATGTATTAGATCAACTCGCTTCTTATATTTCAGTTTCACGAAATATCCTAACACTTATTTTTCCTTTCTGATTGACACAACTATGAAATAGAAAATTTGTTAATAAAATTTACATTATAGCTTTAACCTTCCATCGATTTCTGTCAGATGGATTCCCCTACACCTGAATGTATTAGTCTTCAATCGCCTAAGATCCGTATTCATAGGTGTCCTCAACCCCTAAGGACGCCCGTTGTTGCCAGTAACAGTTCCATGCATGTTATGTTTCATATAGAAAACAAATACTTTGGAACAACGGGCGCCCCCAGGAGTAGGAGACGACTATGGATTCCAGCATAGTTTTCCTGCGTCTCCACATGGGAATTAGCGGAACCCCTTTCCCTGGATACAAACTTCAAAATCCCTTTTATCTCTCGTTCTGATATCAGCTGTATCTTGATGAGTCTAGTCAAATACCTTACTAACTAGCTCTAGCGCAGCTGGTTACTAAGGTATTTGGTCTAGTCCATCATGCCAACTACCGAACGGGTACTACAGTATTGACTATATGTTGTGGTATCATTGTTATGTTTTTCATTAAATGATCGAAATTTTCAAATAACATTTATTAAATAATATCAAACTTTTGAATAGTATTGAAGTTTTCTTGTTTTATATTCTCAACATTGTATCATCCATGTTTCTGCATCGTATTTTGTCCCATTGAAAACCTTTAGGCCCAGTAATATGAAATATTTAGCAGGATACTAACTTGTTCTCAAAATGGCAACCACCAATGAGATGCCAGGATGCCTTGGATAAAACAAGTGAATAGCTTACTAATAATGTCATAATTCAGTATGTGATTTGTTGATGGTTGCTATGGAGTTTGTTCTTCTCATGTAAAATAGCATGTAACAAAACAATTCCATAGAAACAAATCCTGTACTTAGCTTGACATTTGACTCTGCATACGTCTTTAGTCTTCTATGTATCTTCCTTACAGTATGTGCAGCATCTAAAGTTAATCCAACGACTGTTTTGGGGTGGACAAGCACCCACTGTGCAGACATCGGAAATGACTCCAGCCCGATGTTCCGGCTTCAAAGTCTTCCAGACTCCCGTGTTCTTCCCTGTCCAGTACATAAACGACGAACTTCGGTTGTTTTTCGACGAAGAACGCAGTGAGGAGACGATGAAGCGAATGGAGGGCAGCTACGCGGTTCACATGTGGAATAAAATGAGCCATGACAAGATCGTGAGGGTAGGTTCGCGACAACCTTACGGCCTCCTCGCACAAGAGTTCTGTCCAGAGGTTTACCACAACTGCGGAAAGATCTTTTGACCCGGATGTGGGTCAAGATATTCTAGTTCTCTACGAGGTCAGCTCACAGTCACTTGTCATGGTGAGATCTGTCGATGACGGTGGTAATCAAATGCCCCAACATCGTTGATACGAACCCAGATAAAGCCTGTCCGCTCAAGTAGAAACGAAACGTTTAGAGCTAATGTCCAATGTTTAACTAATAGACCGTGAAATAGGGTTTAAAGGGCCAAGAGGTAGCGCGCTGTTGTCATTTCCTTGCAATTTTTTTTCTTTCAAAGGGTGACATTCTTTCGACTTCCGTTATTAAAAAATTGGCAACAACCGTGTTTTTCTAGTAAATCTTGGTTTACAAGACGATTATAATGGTTTAATACGTAAACATGTCCCATTAGCTCTAAACGTTTCGTTTCTACTATCAGCGGACAGGCTTTCCATACATTGCTCAAGTATGGATTCGTAACGATGGCTAACTTTCAAATTTTCTGTTGTGCAGGAAACCAAATCTAGTGGACTGAGTTCATGCGTATGTCGTTCTATAACATTAATGTACTTCCTTACGTACGATGTACTCAGCTGATACATGATTGTATGTATGCACAACGATTGTGCATCGTAAGATATGCTCAACGTTATAGCCTTTGATCTCAGCTTGTATGAGACGAGACGAGATCATACACTGTTATCTATTATAGCCTATACAGCGAATGTTGGGCATGTTCAATGCGGGAGACAAAAACCATTGGCGTTGTTCCTCTACCCAACGATAGGGAATTTATACTCAAAGGTTTTACAAACATTCTGGTTGCTGACCCGCCCAATATTGCTGTTGAAATTGTATCAGTCATACTCAGATTCACTTCTGATCCTGGTTAGGACCTGATATTTGTTTTACGTTACCTGTGAATGGCACAACGAATAAGTTTTGGTAATTTTTATGAAATCGACATTATTTAATTTAAAAATCTTTTCCTAATGTAATTTTATTTGTATTTATATTTATTTTTTAATTCAATCTATCACTCATGCGATATTTTTTGGTTGGTAATTATTTTGTTATGTACAACGGTTATTCGATTGCAAATAACGTAGATGAAAACATTACCGACGTGAGAAAATAACAACCGTTGTTAACCGTGTCTTTTTCATGATTACATAGGCGCCATTAAAATGCGTCCTAGGTATGATAATGACAAACTGATCCATTTTCGTGTCAATGTAATTCAATTGTATTTTATGTTATAGTAAAACATTGGGTTGGTTACAATTAGTGATCCATATTACACCACCCACAGCGAATAGTTATTGTTCATTCTACAAAGCTACTTCATTTTATTGCTAACTCACAGAAATGACAAAATAAGCAAAAATGCAAAATACCGTTAACCAAGTAGAAGTGTAGCGTACAAAACGCTGCCTATATTTATTGTCTTGCTGCCACTATACTCACTCGCACTCGGGTGTTTTCACATAAAGCGCATGGTGGCCATACCGGTGCCACAATGGCATTAATTGATTGCGTGGTACGGTAGTTCATTGATACAGTGTTGCAGATTGCGTTTTGTTGAAACTCACCTGTTCTCTAAGCGGTTTGTATTATTACTGGAAAGCAACACAGATAAACACTTTCGTCTCGATTACTCTTTTAATAGCTTACAATGTTTACATAACACATGTTTACAACATGTTTAATAGTTTACATTACAGTAATCATTTTTGTAAACTTCTAATATAGGGGGATGCGTGCTAAAACTCTCATGTTTTGTGGTACGCATATATGTATATACGCATCTGTTGACAGCTCAAATGCCAGTAAACATTTTTGCCTCTAAATTGCCTATGTGACGTCACGTGAATACTCCCTATTGTAGAGAGAACCTTTCACTCTCTAAATGTATATATTATATATACATCAAAAAAATAATTTTATAATAAAAAGTAGTATTCGACCGTAAAAATTAATTTAATATAGTTTATAATATATATAGTACTAAAATATTTTTACGGTGAAACCAATCCAACATTTATTTATATAAAGTAATTGTCAAGTTTCGACGACTGTAGTCATCCTAGAGTGACCGTAAGAATGTTTTCGTAGTATACATTTTGCAACAAACAAAATCTAAGAAATCAAATATATATGTATTTTGATGTTGCACGTTTTAGGGTTGACTGCTGCGCTCTTTCTTGAGACAATGTGTGTCCTTAAAAGGACCGTTTTGTCGACGTTTCGACCAAGTATCGTTGGCCATCTTCTGGACTCATCTGTTCTCTCGATGAGTTATGGCTTCTGAATAACGCTCCGTCCTCCGTGCTCTGCCCTTTGTCTCGAGAAAGAACGCGGCAGTCAACCCGAAAGCATGGAACTTATGCATCCATTGATCCGCGATAATCTACGAGTCAACATATATATACTCCATGTAAAGCAGGTGGCTTATATGGAGGTAAATGTTTTAAAATGTTGCTATCAAAATAAGTACCCTTATTGAGCATACATACAAGAATAACAATATGAAACTCAACTTTTCATACTTTTTTTTTATACTTCGTTATTAGTTTATAGAACGCCATCATGACCCAGTGTCCAGGTCCAGGTATATAATACCAAAATACAACAGTAAAACAATTTTTTTTTTTTTTTACTAAGCCTTAATTTGCAACGGCCGTAAATCCTGTGGGCTCGTCGAACTCTTAAGCGTCGTTCATAACCAATTAGCGTGCGAAGATTAACGTGTACAAATTTTAGAAATTGATGGTGTTCAGAATGAATTTCACAAATTAATATAAACCAATCAGATATGACTAGGGATAACATCGGGTGATAAAATTCGGAACCGGTACCAGCTTTCATATTACCCGGGTACCCGGATTCTGAAAATGTATGTTTCGATGTGTAGGCTTGATTTGAAGGTCCTCGCTAGGCCTTGTGAAGTGCGCGGGGAGCAAAGACGAGGGACGAATGATATGCATGCCGCCCGCTCGGTGAGTCTTTTGGAATACGCCTGCAGTAATCACGTCGAGTAAAAAAAACATTTCTCAATACACAACAGAAGCACGTACATAAAACATGATATTTTGAGGAAAATAAATAGTAATGGAACAAGTATTAGCCAGAATGTTCACCAGAACGTTAAATAAAGAACAAACAGTAACGAATGCAAGTCGGTTCGCGTCTGTTCTGTTCCCCGTCGAGTCACGTGTTGTGGAAGGGTAGGCGCCTGCCGTACCTGCTGGCTCCACCGGAATCGTTAGTAGCAATACTGGCGCGTAAATTTAGCCTAGAAACCGACTAAAGAATTACCCGGACCCGAAAAACGGCTCCGGGTTAATATTTGGAGCTGGGTACCCGATGTCATCCCTAGATATGACTGCACTTTCCGCGATAATCCGACTTTCTATTATCGTACAAAATGTTCTGAACTTTGCACAAGGTAAATGAAAAGTGAATCATCCATTATAACCTCAACAGCTTTCTTAAAAAACGCAAACAAACTCGAAATATGTGTATTTGGTTTTGTGCGCATGCGCACAATTTAGCTGTAAAGTTGAAGTTGGTTCAACTTTTCGATAATTTCGTGTAGCCATAATTTCGCGAATTTCCATGTGAACAGTCCCATATGAACTGCATTGTACTAACTTCGTAATTTTCATAAGTTACGTACGCTAATTGGTTCTGAACGGGCGTTAAAGGTCAACCGAACCTCCGCCAGGGGATCGACGGACCTTTGATGCACCCAAGGTCCGTCGATCCCCTGGCGGAGGTTCGGTACACCTCAAAGTAAGGTATTCTCCATTTCGCTATGGTCTTCTCATGGGCACGAAAATCGTCATTCTCGTACCCTCCCCCGCGCCAGATAACATGTGGAACAATAATTACCATCGAATTAATTTCACCCCAGTTATTGGGTGAAAATGTTGAATATGGGGTTTTACGTTCGTTTTTATTACTACTATGTTTTCTTCTTTCTTATGGAACATGTGTATTTTACTTACTGTGACCAGTCAACCTCCGCTAGTTACATGTGTATAGTTACTATTTCTTATGTTTTGTTCAACTTACCTTGCAATGAAATTGATATTTTATATCTGTGACTAGTAATATGTATAGTCAATCGTGGCCAGTTATCATGCATCATCTCACAAGATATTGGTCCTACGTTTTGATGATTTCTGTCATACAGTATGTTTTTTAATTTTATTTATACTGGCATATTTTATACCTATCTATTACCTGTGAGTAAATAAAAATGGAATTTTGTTTTGAAAAAGAATGTGGTATATACAATTCATTTCATTCAGAACTTGCTTTAACATCCCAAAATCGGTTCCAAGGTGCCGAAAACAATAAAAAAAAACTCCCTGCGGGGCATTGACCCCACACCCCCTCACGCCAGATATGAAGTGTTATTTCACTTTGGACCCCCCCCCCCCACTCCCCCCCCCCCCCCTTGAAAAATATCGGGCGGCGCCTTTGGACCTGTATATAGCAGATATGACGTATGAATAAATACTATAATGTCACGTGGTTTGCTTTCACTTTGAACTCTTCGAATAACTATTTGTCACAATGGCAACAACCTATGAAATACAATTAAATTAGCATATTGCGTCTGATTTTTATTGTGATAAGATAATTAAGACATTGAGGTCATGAGGCAATGTGATTCATAGTCTAGCCATTGTACCAACACATACAGGATATTTATGTATTTATACGGGAAATTAACATGACTTTTTTGTTTTATTATTATTAATCGTTACAATAAAGTATATCAGTTAATTGCTTGATGCTATTGAGAAAAAGAAGAAAATAAATACTTCTTTCACTCTTAAGGGGGGACAACACTGAAAATCCTAACTTCTGCTCTATGGCAACAATTAAACTGAAACTTGTTGAACACACCAAGCACTAAGTTATTAAATTATTTTTTTTTTTTATTTTTACATTTCTATTGTTATTGAAATTGTTGTTGTTATTACAACAATGCACACCGGGAAAACGATTACATGAGAACCAATTGAGATAATCAACTTTTGTAAAGTGTTATTTGAAGTTATGCAGACTAGCAATGAAATCATGCATCACCACTTTGATCCTGTGTTTTTTATGATGGCTATACATTTTTTACTTCTAACATTTTTATAAAAAAATAAAAATAAAAATGTTTTAACGAAAAAAAAAATACTTGTTACATAGATACGAATCTATCCATGCATCATTTTATCTTAATGGCATTGGAAAACAAACACACAAAATATTATAAGATTTAGGGGACCAGTTTAGAAGATATGAATTTCTCCATACTGTATTGTGTAGGAAAAAAACTTCCTGCAAAATCACAACAAAACCTGTCTTTGCTCGCATTTTAGGGCAAACACGCAGAGCATACATCCACAAGAATATAGATATGAGTATTTTATATGAAATATATAACTTACTTTGTGTTTTGAATCGATTGTTAATAGTTTAAACAATTAAATAAAAAAATTGTAGTTTGAAATTTTTTTTTAAATAATGAGATTTTCAGTGTTGTCCCGCCTTAATTTTCCTACAATTACAGATTAATAAAATAAGTAAAATGAATGGACTCAAATCCGAACCAATTCGTTTTTCCATGCACCCATACACCCGTATACACCCATACGCAAATATCTTGAATATTTTGTTTTTGTCTTTAATAGCCTATGTGTAGATTAATCTTGCAAAAGACTGTAGGCCTACAGTCAAAAAAGGTGTTTGTGTATAACGGAATACATTAATTATAATTATCTTTGTTTGGCCCTTTTCTTTTTAAAACACTTATATATAACCCTTCATTTTCCAGACCTTCATGCTGCCGATATGAAAAGAGTAACATTTTTTAGAAGATCGTATACGATATGAATATGTACAACTGTAACTACATTTTTAACTTAACCTATAACACGCGGCATGAGATAAAATTAAGTTTTTTTTTTTAGTAGAAACACAATTTATTAAATTATAAAGAAACAGGGTACATGTATTCTTCATAAAATTTCCTAAGTAAATAACTTTTAACATTTTAACATAAAATTAAAACAAGGCATAAAGGTTGGCAATTCGGCAAGCAAATACATTATATAACATGAGGAAAAAAAGTTGCAAAAAAACATCTTCGGAAGAGAGTAAGACTAAGCTTAATTAAATTAATGAACACAAATTGTTAAAGCAGGTAATCTATTGAAATAAAATTGGCTTTAGTAACATTGAACAAAAATGACAGAATTAAAGTAAAATGTGTTCTGTACGTTTATGTTTGTACCTTTTGAATTTAAGAGAATCTAGGCTGTAGTCTCCTAGACTAGATATTAAATTATTATGAATATTAACAACATTTAGAGTAAAGGCGATCCGTGATATTAAACACAAAATCCTTAATAGTAGGTAGATTAAAAGCGTTTTGTAAGTCGAATATTCATGTGCCTCGTGGTAAGTTTCCTGCCATTCTTAAACATTTATTCTGTACTATTTGAAGTTTTCTATAGTTAGATGTGCAGGTAGAACTCCATACTGGGCATGCATACATTAGAATTGGCCTAATTATCATAGTGTACAGAATTGATTTATTTTGTTTGTTCATATGATTATGTCTGTTAAATAAGGGATACAATTGTGATATAGCGGAGTATGCTTGCTGAATTTTGCAATTAATGTGGTGGGTAAACGTGAGTCGTTTATCAAGGTAAATACTTAGATACTTGATTACATGGGACCAGTCTATTAGTTGATGGTTTATAAGGAGTAGTGGTTGGATGTTTCTTGGTCGGCGCTTAGTGAAGAGAATGTTTGTTGTTTTTGAGTCATTAACTTTAATTCGCCATTGATGGAAATGTTTTTTAATTTTGAGGAACGCTGCTTCCAGTCTCTTTTTTATTGCACTGATTCTAAAGAAATAAGTAACAATTGCGGTGTCATCTGCATATACACTCAAAAGAACATTTTTTAGACGAGGAATGTCATTTATAAACACTGAAAACAGCACTGGGCCTAACAGGGACCCCTGAGGGACTCCTGCGAGGATGCGTCTGATGCTAGATTTCACATCATTCACTTTTACATAAAAACTCCTGTTTTGAAGGTAAGACTGTACAATAAGAATTAGGTATTTGGGGATATTGTTTGACACTAGTTTACATGTAAGACCATTATGCCAAACAGTGTCAAAAGCTTTTTCAATATCTAGTGAGATCATTCCAGTATGCTTATTTAAGTTATAATTGCCTGTGATATGTTCTGTAATCCTGGTCAGTTGAGCTGTGGTACTGTGATGTTGTCGAAAACCGAATTGTTCATTAATTAATATATTATTATCACTAAGGTGATTTTGTATACGTTTTAAAATTACTTTCTCCGCAAATTTACTCAGAGAGTCAAGTAAGCTTATTGAGCGATAGTTTTGGACTTCCGATTTATTTTTTCCTGGTTTTGGGAAAGCGAGTAGCTGAGCTATTTTCCAAGATTTGGGGAAGTATGAAAGAATTAGCATTTGGTTGATTTATATTGTAATGGCGGGTATGCACGTTTTTGGAAGTTGTTTTAGCACTAAATTTGAAATTCGATCGTCTCCCGGCGCTTTCTTGTTTTTCTTTGTTTAATGATGGTTGATATTTCACGTGGAGTGGCCAGAGTACACGTGGAAGCGTCGAATTGATTATTTCGGTTTAGCTCTTGTATCACCTTGTCTACCTTTCGTTCATGATGTCTGTTGCCCAGGTTATTATTTTGAGAATGTATAAATTCGAAGTAGTCGGCCAGTGCTTCTGTCTTGTCTCTTGTTGTTGTGAGTAAACTGTTCCTGTGGGTGTTTCGAGTGGAGGAATAGCGTTTGATTTCCGTCGAAATCGTGTGGCTGTCTTTCAAAGCGAATCCGTGGGCGTGAGGGTAGTTAAATATTGATTCCAAGTGACATTCCGCCAAGCATATATGTCCCGCTTGATGCTGTTACATAAGTTGTTTAGTTTTGTTTTAAGGTGTGGATCACGAGTCTGTTGCCACGTACGTCTCCAAGCGTTTCGTATTTTAATTCGTGCACGCAATTCACATGGGCATTCTTTACGGATGGTTTCAAAGGGATTTTGGGAATTGCTGCTTCCATTGCATTTTGTATACTAGAAGTGAGTACGTCAGTAAAGTTATAAATGTCCTTTATATTATGTATTACTGGGTTAATTGGTATTTGTTTAATTATCTCTGCACGAAACAGCTTCCAGTTGGCCTGCTTGTATTGATGGATAATTTTATGTTGTACTGGGCTGAATGCATTGTTGATCTCAAACGTTACCGGGTTGTGGTCCGATGACAATATTGGGACTGAAGTAAGTTCTGATGAGTTGTTTATGTTTTTCATGAGAGCAATATCTAGAACGCTTGGGCGGGTGTGTTCCCTGGAGGGGTAGTACGTCGGCTCAGTTGGAGTTGCGATCACGTAATTGTTGTTTATCGAATGTTCAAGTAGAGATAAACCATTACGGTTATTCACCGGGCAGTTCCACGCGACGTGTTTGGCGTTGACGTCACCCATGATGATCACCTTGTTGCTGAGTTGTAGTAGTCTCTGCAGGTCACGCATGTTGAGACGAACACTTGGAGGATTGTACACTGACACGACAGTCATTGCAAGCTGTGGATGTTCGATGTGTATAGCAACTGCTTCCAAGTGAGTCAGAGGTGGAATTACTTGTTGGAAATGTCTAATGTTTTTGTTTACAGCCAGGGCTACTCCACCCCCCGCGCGGTTTCAATCACTACGATACACTTGATAACCTAATAACTTTAAGGTGTGACGGTCCGTTAGTTTTGTTTCACATAGACCGAGTATATGAATGTCCTGTTTCACTAAAACGACTTCTAGCTCGGAAACTTTGTCTTTAGATGCTATGGAATAACAGTTCCAGAAAAGATAGTTAGCTGCGTGGAGCCAGCCATTTTTACTAAATAGCTCTAAAAACCCTCCCGTTAAGGCCACTATTTTAGAGATGCTATCCGGGGCTTTGAGTACATTTGACACTGTTGATTTTAGCACCGTTACAATATTAGTTAAGTTTATAGAAGAAAATATTTCCTTTAGTTCTGAAAACATTTGTGTGAAACTCACATTTTCTTGCTGGTCTTGTTGTTGCACAGTAGACGGTCGGGTCCATGCTGGTTGTTGTGGAGTGGTGGAAGTTCTTGGGAGAGGAGGGAAGTCATTCCCACTAACATTTGGAGGCTGCAAGGTCTTGGGGACAGCCTTTTGTTTGTTTTGATTTTTCAAGCTTAGCTGTCGCGCATACACTGAACACTATCTGTAGCTAGCAGGGTGATCTTCATGACAGTTGGCACACTTTGGTGTAGCGATTTTTCCCTTAGCACAATCAGCTGTAATGTGCGGACCTGCACGTTTGACACATTTTGGTTTACGTTTGCAGTTAGTGGCTCTACGGCCAAACGACTGACAATAATTGTAACACTGGGTAACCCCAGACTTGTTTTTATAGTTTTCCCACTGCACTATGCACATGTACACTCTTTTGTTTCTGTACACATCTTGAGGTATTATTGTGTTATCAAAGCTGACTATGAACATAGGGTAGACACGTTCAGTCGGGTTGTCAGCCGACGGTTTCTTTGTCATTAGTATTACTTGTTTAGGGTTCAGTCCAATTCGTTGTAAATCATCGTGAATTTCATTCGTCGTTAGATTTGGTGGTACATTTTTTAACACCATCCTAAGCTATTTTTCATTTTTTGGGGTATACGTGTGATATCCCCTATATCAGCCTTGTTTAATGCTTCTAGAATACGATTGTAGTCATTTTTGGTTTAGATTTTATAGTTAACCGGTCACCTTTGTAGATTAAGTCTATATTTTCTGTTAGCGATTGCCGTAAAGAATGCGTGTGTTGTGATATGTAATGGTACAACACAATTGGAGGAATTTTTATACGCGGAGATGGAGAATGATTTGTCTTGGCTGCAGATGAATCCATTGTTTCTTCTTCTACTTCCTTTGCTTCTTCTTCTGCCTCGTCTTCATCTTCATCCCCATCAGATTCTTACAGCTAATGATTTCGTTTTTTTGTGGAGACATTGTAAGTGGTCTCCACTTCCATGTCATCCGAATCGTTTTTACGTCGTTTCACTCGATTAGATGTTTAAACATTAGACGTTAGTTTAGAAGTATTCGCAACTTCACCTTTAAGGGTACTATTTGGGGGGCGTGACCCCATATCTATATAAGTTTGTTGTTTCTCACCTCGTAACATTGCACTTGTTTGTGTAGTATAGTTAACCCGGAACACGTCACGACATAAACTACTCATATCAAATGCGAACTGCACTGTTTAATTAAAACTGCACAGGACACTGCACGACAGCCAGTTCGATACCTAGTCACTGACGGAGCGCACGACAGACACGTCTGTCTATACTATACGGCCGGTGAGGGCGAACTGGCATCCATAAGATAATATGAAGTATTCCCACAGTATAAAGAGGATATCCTATGCACTAGCAAACGCTCTGTTTGACGCGTTGATAAGCGAGCGCGTCAATATCTACGAACTTTCTGGCGAAAAGTTTTCAATGCTAATACGAACAACAATTAACAACAATTCAAGAATGCGCATTGCAAAAACAGTTCTTATTTCCATGGCTATTATACTTTCCGACATTGTTGTATGCAGTGCAATGTGCGTTGCTAAGAATTTTCGTGGTCATGTTTTCAACACGGTCCGCCACCGTTACTAACACTTATTGACAGCAATAGAAATGTAATTTCTGCCTCTAATACGTATCGGATCGCGTTAACATTAGTATATTCGTGACCGGACAAAACTTTACTATAAGATAGCCACCTCACATATTGCTGTTACTGGGTTTCAGAAATATATTTTCGAGTAACTTTTGTGTAACTTTGCCAATACTTATCAAATCGCCATTACATTAACATATTCGTGACCGGAAAAATCTGTAAAAAAATCTGGCTATCTCACATTTTGCCGCCATTTTGTTTCAGAAAAATATTTTGCAGTAACTATGCTGTACCTTTGTAACTTTCCAAACGATTTTGCCTCAAAACTATACACCTTCAATCTACATCGAGGCTTGTGGATGGTCCAAATTTCAAGTTGATCGGATTTTCCGTTCGACCGCTATCGACGGACATAAAAAAAAAAAAAAAAAAAACAGAACGAAGTGCCATAAGAGTCAAGTGGAAAAGCTCGCTTCGCTCGCTCAATAATGGCGTTTCTTTGTATACTTCACTCTGCATACATTGTAATACAGTGACGTTCAATCGATACGATAGTATCATTTATATAACTCGTGCGTCACGTAAGTATAGCTCAAATTGGCCGTGTGTTTCCCAAGCAAGCAGTTCGCTACGCAGGAAGAAGAAAATTAAACACTCTAAGTTAGTAATCATGAAAATGTAGCTCTAAGGCCCGGTTTTTCAATCGGTCATTAACAGGGCCATTAGCTGATGGTCTGTTATCTACATAGAGTTTGATGAGCTACAGATTACGGAATGTTAGCTAACGGCCCTCAGGCGCGTCGGAACGTTTTCGTTATAGGGGGGGGGGGGGGGGGGGGCATTCCATTATCAATTTAGATGGTAATGGTAAACAAAAATGGATTAAAAAAAGTTGTTTTATATGTATAATGTATGATTATACAAAATTTGAGTCAGAGGTTACCATGTCAAAAATACACTTTTGAATAGATGATTTCATTGCAATAGGCTTATAAACGTATATTTTTAATACCACATACATATAAAATATATTTTCAACTCTTAAAATCTGCCCTTCCATGCCCCCATGGCATGAAAGTTAGGGGGGGCAATGCCCCCCTTGCCCCCCCCCCCCCAAAGGTTCCGACGCCAGTGGGCCCCGTTAACGACCAGTTGAAGCGATTGAGAAATCAGGCCTATAAGCTCACTTTGTTCACTCATACATATTCATACAATGGAATGAGTTGTGTTAGCTGAAGAAATATCATTACTGATTCATGTTTAGTAATAACTTATTAATTATACAAAATTGTTAATATAATAATAACGTTTCACTTGCGAGGCGTACACACACCTGCGCTATAGATGTGGTTATGGGTGTCGGCCACATCATTGTTTGTGGAACAAGATTGTCATTGTGAGGCAGTTATTGCAAACTGTCCGAGTTGAAGGTGTCTGCAACCGAAACCATCTTTCCATAGAGTAATTTCAACAGCGCCGGACAAAAGAAGATAACGCTCACAAATTTGAGAGCAGGGCCTACATAAATTTAAAGTCAAAACACTGGTAAAGTTATAAGTAATATTTTCCAACTTTTCTTTTAATGAATTAAGTTCAAAAGAAAATTCAATGTATGAGTATTTTGCATCTGTATAATTTTAAGTATTCATTTTATATCATACTGTGTTGTGACTTTGTCTTACAGCTACGCGTGAAGCATTATTCTTATAAGATTAAAGTGCCCGTTCACCTCTTTAGCAAGTTATTCTCTATGTATAGTTTAACCCTAAACACCAATGTTTGGGTGTATATCACGCGGCCTTTACCATCAGGTGTCCTTTGTTTACTCGCGCAACTTGCTGTTCGAGGCGGACATTCTACGTCATGCGGCCCATGCTGCCAACTCTGCGCTGCGTCTCAAGCAGGCATTGGAAAGAGGGGTCGTACTGAAGATGCGTGGTCGGCTGAAGACATCAATAGAGGGAGAGCACGTTGTCTGACGAGATACTTTGTTCGAATGAAAGTGGTGCAGAAGGCGCGTGGTCAAGCGGATAGATACAAGATTTGTAACAACTCACTGGAAATGTGTTTATATTTCTCTTCAATTTGTGAAATGATAAAAGTATTTGTCAAGATAAGGAATATAATTATAATCGTTTTGTCAAATTAAGAAATAAAGTTACTTGCGCCGAACAGGTTTTCACAAAGACCTCAAGTAAAATTTCACAAACTTACGTTTGTTTGATACATCTCGGTGAAAATTCTTCTTGTTACAAGTATGTCGTTACATAAGACTACGACGTAAAACGTACTTTTTGACGTATTTGTGTTAATTTCTATTTGACCTGCCATTTTATGTATTGCTATAATGTGAAGAATAAAACGGTTTCATTTGTAGTGGACGGAAAATTTGAAACGACTATACACATGCCCTTGGCCGGATACTTTTCGCTCAACCCTCCAGATGCGTGAAGCAAGGTCACACCACACTCAGGGGTACGATGTTGCCAAACGTACAACGTTGAGTACAATTCATAAAAAATTTAACCACTAATTACGTGGAACTCGAATCATTTTCGGTGAAACTGTTGTTGAATATGTGTTCTATATACGAACTTGAGTGCCTAGGTACACATTGCAGCAAGAGGTGAACGAACACTTTAAGTAATAACGAACGTCTGTAGGGTTTCTTTGTGAGAAACCTAGAATTAAATATTACACGCCAATTAGATATACTGTACTACAATATGGCGCTAAGTGCTTATTTGAAGGCAATCGTGGCCCAAGGCACATTGTTTCAATTACTGATTGAATGGCAAAAGTAAAAAAAAAAAAAAAAAATTATTATAATAATTTACTTACAGACATTCGTACTCAGTGATTGATTGGAGCAGAAACCTTGCACAATTTTTTATATTAATTAATCAATACATACCAGAGATTATTTAAGAATATTATTGATGTAGGATCATTTAAGTCTAAATAAACGTTACATCAAAACTGTTGTTAACTGTTTCAATTTGCTCCAGGGACCCCGAAACACGGACGAGACGTCACCATGATCTTCATGAAGAAGCGTCGGAAAGTTCTCTTCGTTATAAGCACAAGTGCAGTTACCTTCATTCTATGTCTGTCCCATTACAACTCAGCCCAGACGAGCAGTATTAGCGCCGTCTCCACCCTCCCCCCAACACGTCGCGCTGACCACATTGTACTGGCCGAGCCGGTACTCGGCGACAACCATGTGATCTTCATCGAGAGCAGCTGCATGGACGCAACCTTTCGCCCCCTCGAAAGGGGAATCCTTCTTAACACCCACCAGGCTTGCTCGATAGAGTCAGCAGCCAGGAACAACCCCCTCTCACGTATCTACCTGTTGTATACCTGCCCCATACAAGAGGACGCGTACGAGACTTCCAGAGAGTTCGTGCGTCGCGTGTTCTCCTATCCCAACGTGCGGCTATGGACGTTGGATATCGCCGAATACTTTGAAGGAACACCCCTAGAGACGTTCCTTAAAACGGGGGTGTGGAATAAGACGTTTTGGCCAAAACAACATTCAAGCGATGTTTTGAGGTTCCTGACATTGTGGAAGTATGGTGGAACCTACCTAGATCTGGACATGGTAGTTACGAGGTAAGAAAAGCTGATATCACTAGGTATAAAGGTTTGTTGAGAAGGAAATGCAAATACCATGCAAGCGATGACATTATGGAAGTATGGTGGAATGTGTCTACATCTGGACGTGTTTCATACGAGGATGAAGGTTATATTAATTATGGGTGAAGGTGATGATGTGTAAATGAACAGTTCGAATTACGTATAAGTCTCCAAATTCGGTGTGCAGCACCAAAGAAATATTTCCAATTATTCTCACCAGTCTTTTTGCCAGGATCTCGTTAGATATTAGTCTAATAAACCATAAGGCAGCGTTCCGGTTTCGAACTCCAGTTTTAATACGTGGATGTAACTATAGCTAAACTGTTCGTTATTTGCACATCACCCTTAGAGGCAACACCAACTTTTGTCCACAGATCTTTCTCCGACCTCGGAGACAACTTTGCAGGCGCCGAATCTACGAACGCAATAGGGAGCAGTATTATAAACTTCGGATCGGACCCAATCGGTCGAGAAGTCGCCACACTATGTCTCACCGAGCTGAGCACAGACTTCAGAGGTTACTTGTGGGGCCACAACGGACCTGATCTCATCACCCGGGTCTTGGGCAGATTTTGTAACAACACCATGGTACGTTCCTCTTGTTTTTTGGTACGTTATAATATGTAGGTAGACATTTTGACTTTAAGTCTAATAAAGACAAATCGATGGAAAAATATTAATACGTAGCATTCATTTTAAAGTAAAGAAACATAATAAATATTTTATGGTTTCTAATGTTAGAAGGGCATAAATATGAAACAAAGATCCCTGGGAGAATCCGGAAACAGATATTATTTGTCAAAAACTTTGTCCCTTCTCAGGAATGCCTCCGTAATTCGCTTATTATTACATCAGTTCAGTCAATCCTTTTCATCTTAAATGCAACTATTTGCTATTTTGCCTGGTGTTAACAATCGACTGTAATAATCTAGAGCCTGTGGGAGGTTGTCACAAGTTTGTATGTTCTATGTATGTTCCCTATACTGTTTCAGTCTTTACCGTTCATGCAACGGCTGTTTTGGTTTTTTCCGTTTGTCATGACGTCAAAAATAACTCCGGACCGATGTTCCGGCTTCACTATTCACGAGACTTCTACATTCTTTCCGGTGATGTACTACGATTTTCCGCTGCTCTTCGACGAAGAACGTAGTGAGGAGGGGATGAAGCGAATGGAGGACAGCTACGCAGTTCACATTTGGAATAAACTGACCCAAGGCAAGGTCGTGAGGGTAGGTTCGCGACAACCCTATGGTCTCCTCGCACAAGAGTTCTGTCCAGAGGTTTACCACAACTGCGGAAAGAACTTTTGACCCCATGGCGGGACTGTGTATTTAAGTTCTCTACGAGGTCAGCTCACAGTCACTTGTCGTGGTGAGATCTATTGATGCCGGTGGTAATCTATAAGACCAGGCTGTACAGATTTCCTGGATGCACCAAGACGCTTCACTGTCAGGTTGGCTTAGCAGGAAAGCAATGTTAATACTTTTGACCATAAAAAACCTGGCCTCTACATCTATATCAAGCTCAGTAAACAATGACAGATGTGTGCTACACCTACAGCAATTTAGCTTCCTGCTACATCTCGTATATCGTCGCTAATCTATCGGAATCATTGATTCTTTTCTTTACAAAGCTATTGTACACAACTATTTAACAATATTTTTTATAAATCTCGTTATTTCATTCGTTTGTCTTTATTTGATAACTACATTACGTTTTCATTTCTTCATCCCATTAACTTATTTCCAATGTAAAGAGTAATACTAGCTACAACTGAGCTAAAAGAAAACAAAGAATACAATACAATATAATTTACAATAAATAAAGATTGGGTACAATTCAATAACCTATACATCCTTCACCAATCATAACTTACCTTTAGCAACAACGATAACAGTAACATTGTGGTTATCTGCCATGGTGAGAAGTAAGTGATCAATTTTCAATGTCTCTATAACAAGTGAGTGAGCTACTGCTGTTTTTTTTCAGGGAGTATACCTCTACCTCAAAAACCGCACACAAACTTCATTTTAAATTATATTATCTCAAGGATGGACATTTGTAATTGGTAGCTCATGGGCTACACACAATTGTCGATATCGGGAACTTCCATGCTTCTTATGGCGCTGTGTTCACAACAAATCGCCATGTCGTATTGATTAAGCATGATAAATTGTACAATTACGCTTCCGGTTACGGGTTTAAAATGTTTCAAATGGCGTTTTTTGCAAATTCACTTGTTTTCTTGCTTTGATTTGCTATTATCACTTGAAAGCAACTTTCAAAAACACTTTTTTCTCGATTACGCATTCAATCGTTTACAATGGCATATAAACTTTCTCGGGGGATGTAGGTGCCACAATTTTCATGTTTTGTGTTAACGCATGTTCGTGGTCTATTGACAGCTCAATTGTCAACACACCATAATCTCCACAATGGCCAACTTGTGACGTCACTTGAATACTCCCTATTGTTAGGCTCAAGAAAATATGTCCATTTCTTATAGCATCAAGGCCAAGTCAGCGAAATGCAGAGTCATCTAATCAAAAACATAGCTATAACTACGACGAATCTGCTGACGGAATCATCATTGCATTCACACATTGCACAATTGCCTCTTCTTGGTTCAAGGCGATAGAGATTTGTAAGCTTTTTATAATAGTGGGTCATGTTTACTTTAGGTACACATAAACAAAAAGGTGTGTGCTGTGCGTTTCTGTTCCCTGCTAAAGTCGCTGCACAGCAACTTTGGGGCTGGTGACGTCACAGATAAGTGAGGCTTGGCCAACCAAATGTGAGTATTGGTGAAAGCCGCCCCCTGATTGGCTCCGACACGCCCATCTGTGACGTCCCCAGCACCAAAGTTGCTGTGGAGCGACTGTACAATACACATTTTATTGAAGAACTTATTATATCCTGAAGGTGGCACATGCATGCACATGATGCATGCACATGATGCACCGGGACCTTCTTTACCGTTACATCACTTATGCAGATGCTTGGTTTCTCATTTGAAAAAAAGAATTCCTAGCCAGGCGAAACTCCCTATTTCGATCTGTTAAAATTGCTGTGGAATTTGTTTAAATTTCCCCAATTGTAAACCAAAATATTTTATCCTGTAGAGAATTTGGTGCTCTTTCTTATGAATGTTTCTAAGTAACACTAAAAATGTCTGTTTTTACAGATTGTAGCATTACAGACAAGTGGGCTCAGGGCGCCAACCCATACTTGGATTAGCTCAAGTCAGCAGAATGAATTTATTAATTAAGGTAATCAAAAAGGTGAAATAAAAGTCTAAACAGTTGAAAAGGAGGGTGATCTTCAGGAACTAAGGTTATATTTTACACATTATATTAGGTTAAATGCACTTGTGTAGGCTATTGTACAAAAACAAAGACATGTTAAACAAAGGAAAATTATAACTGAAATGTTAAATGACGTAAATGTTCCAGAGCTCTCTTTGTTTTGTAAGTTTTTAGGCCTTTAAAAGTATATTGAAATGAATTTATGTGCACACGCAAGTAATACGTTACGGTTTTGACATTGTTGACGTTGACGGTTGACGACTGACGGTGACGGTTGGCGGCTGATGGTTGGCAACTAGAAGTCCCGGAACAATGAAGCGTCCCCCATTGTAACTCGGTACTAAATAGTTGGTTCGAAGACTTGTTGATGGACGACCAGGTGAAATAGTTGTAGTTATAGTAGTGAAAAGGAGGCCTAAGTCTCGCCTATCAGTGTAATTCGACACTAAATGTGTCAAGAGATAGCACCACTGCTGCACAACATAGCTGACAGTTAGAGGGTAACAAACTGACATCTGACTGACAGGAGATCATGGATCCGCCTAAACATGTTATTGCGCAAAGTAAGTTTTTAACTTTATTCTGAAGTATACATATATTTGAAAGCAAATAATGCCCAAAGGAACCTCCATGAAAGAGAGGTAGTGTTAATCGGTGGATTTTTAATTGCATGTGGTTAATTAACATTATGATCAGAGCATGAACTTCGGACCTTCGGATACTTGGTGTGTCCCCTAATCCA
Source organism: Isoperla grammatica (assembly GCA_945910005.1). NCBI lineage: Eukaryota > Metazoa > Arthropoda > Insecta > Plecoptera > Perlodidae > Isoperla > Isoperla grammatica. Next base: position 26,369,923 of record OX246742.1, on the reverse strand, counting down.
AAACCCCCATAATATCAAAGGCATCTTGGATACAAAACGCAACCAGCAAATATCCAGCAAAGCTGGATATTCACTGACGCAACAATATCGCTTATGTTTCTTTGGAATCGTTGCCTTTCTCATATAAACACTGACAAATGACACTGACAAATGACATCCAGCGGCTCTGTTGCCCTCTAGCTATTACTTCACGATTTAGCCGCCAGAGATCATATCTGCAACATTTAGTGCCGAATACACGGCAACACGTTTTTTCCGGGACGGCAGATCACGTGAACCAATCAGAAACTTGCCGTGCCTGCCCTGATTGGTTCACCTGACTTGCCGGTCCGAAAAAAACGGGTTGCCGTGTTGTTCGCTGAGGAACGGTAGATGATCACGTCTGCTCCGAACAGAAACCAGTATTCAAGTGGCGAAGCATCTTCTTTGTTTCTCACCCCTCGGTCCCGAAGAAGCGTGCAGTGGAAAGTTACTGGGCTGCACACGCACCTGCTGTTGTGAAGCCTGTTGCTAACGAAGTTGTTAGTGGTTGGTTCTCGCCAAGGCCATTCTTTGTTTCAATGGTTTGCTCACGTCCGCTAGAGCGCCTTTGCGCACAGTTTTTGAAAAAAGTGCGTTGTTATGTCGAAGGGCTGCAGTACACATCTTCGAGATATTGGTTGCAAGTGGGTGATAAATTTTTTATTTTTTATTTTATTTAGGACACATAATATGTATACATTTACAGGTTTAATTATAATGCATAATATTATTTAGAACAGTTTTCACCGTGTAGTCCAAAGATCCTTATGTTAGGTCTAAGCTTTTGTAAGATTAAAACTAAATGTGTGAATGTTTAGGCCTATATGCCTCTATTTCTAATAGTACAAAAGTTAAATTTAAAAATGTTTACAATCATACAAGAAATAACAATGGTGAGTGGCTATGAAAGCAGTAATAGTATACAATGGTCTTCACGTTGTTTTTTTACATACATTGTTTACATATGCTACATTTACATTGTTGTTATACATTGTTTTTGTTATAAACTAATAAAGAGTAAGTAATTTTCGTAATATAATGTGTTATGAATAGTAAAAGATAAGTCTAAACTAAAGCTAATTTTATAATAGTTATTGGATCAGATATTACTAAAGAATTCTTGAAGGCTATAGTAAACCTTGTAACACCACCGTTTACCACTTCTTACCACGGGTCCGGCTAGGGGTTCAATTGTGGAGAACGGTCGTGGATCTCCTTCATTCTCATAACCTTCTCAACCTTCACAAAACTTCTTTGGGCGCCACTTTGTTCATTTAAAAAGAAATAACACCAGACAGGAGGAACAAAGAATACCTGTCTGGGTAATAGGTATATGGACTAACAATTGAATCAGTTTTAGAATTTATTACATTATGAACTTGAGGATGCGGAATCGTCCGTGGAACTTGTAACCAAATTTGTAAGAGTATTATTCAAAGAAAAGAAAAAGAAAGGTGGCCACCGTACATATGGTATTACGGTTTAAATAACATAACTTATTAACAGTTCGTATCTCTTTTCTTCGGCTTGTGTACGCTCCTCGATCCGCGTACTCCTTCGTACTAGCCTAGGCCTAGATACAGCTCACGCCGGTTGCATGGCCCCTCCACAACCGCCTAAATTCGAAATACAAAATACCAATTAAAATTCAACCAGCAACTATTACTTCTAAATAATCTTGGCGAACTGAAACTTACCACAAACGTGGAAAAGGATAACCCGAACAAATTGCAGACCTCAAACCAATCACTTTCCCAAAACCTCGTCCTCGTCCAAAACACGACTCTTCAATCAAACCCATTCACCGTCGCTCGGCAACACAAATCAACAAATTCAAACAGTCACCGCCTTCTCAATAACTATCGTGGTCACAAAACACACGAATACCAACTCACTTAACAAATAAGACCGAAAAAGACGGCACAACAGTAAACTGTAATATAACTGTTACCGATAACAAGTTCCACAATGACGGGACGTCACAACCTTTTGTATTAGAAATTTTGTAAGTTCAGATTTGAATCTATTGTAGCTTGAAATATCTATTATATGTCTAGGAAGATGGTTGTAGAGTTTTTCATTTAAGTAGTCTGAGTTAGTCTGTCGTAATTTGGTACAGCATGAGTTGAGATGAAGGTCTTTTTTATGACGTGTGTTGAAGGAGTGTACGCTAGCATTTTTTGGGTGATTATGGATGTTTTTCTTGATTGACAATATTGATTTAAGAATGTGTAGGCTTGGAACGGTGAGAATGTTAAGGTTTATAAAGTGTGGTTTGCAATGATCTGTAGGACTGAGGCCAGATATAGTTCTAATCGCTCTTTTTTGCAATATAAATACTTTGTGAATGTGAGTGGATGCTCCCCAAAACTCTATTCCATACCTTAGATGAGATTCAAACAGTGAAAAATAGCATATTCTGGCATTTGATACATTGCTTATTTGCCTGATTATTTTAATTGCAAAGCATGATGAGCTTAGTTTTGGTAGAAGCGTATTTATATGTGCATGCCATGTTAGGTTTTGGTCTATTGTTATGCCTAAAAATTCGGTGTGTGTGACTCGTTTAATCTGTGAATTGTCATTTGTGTTAGTAAGGTGTGGTATAGAGATAAGTGACTTAGTTTTTTGAGAAGAATGAAATTGAATAAAATAAGTTTTTGTCGCGTTAAGCAGTAATTTGTTCATTGTAAACCATTCAGTAGATTTCGAAAGTCTTTCCTCTGCGTTTTCTTTTAGAGGTAGAACGTCAGGGGCCGTAACACTTGTGGTAAAATCATCTGCAAATAACTCAGCCTCGTCTATGTTTTCAGTTGTGTCATTAATAAATATTATAAAAAATAGAGGCCCGAGAATAGACCCTTGTGGGACTCCACATGTAGTTTGCTCATAATCGGATATGGTTTTAGTAATTGTTGTTTTTTAATTCAGCTATTTCTACGTATTGTTGTCGATTAGTGATGTATGAAGTTAGGAGTTTTAGTGCATTTCCGCGTATACCATAATATTCTAATTAAGCCAATAGTATTTTGTGGTCTACACAATCAAATGCTTTTGTGAGGTCGCAGAATATACCCAACGTGGGTGTGTTTTTATCAATTTCTCCAGCTATAGTATTGATAAATCGGCTTATTGTATTGCTAGTTGATTTTCCTCTTCGGAATCCGTTCTGCCTTTCAGTTAAAATATCCTCCTTATCTAAGAATTTAATGATTCTATTGAAAATAATGGTTTCTAAAATTTTTGAAGCAGCTGGAAGAATGGATATTGGCCTATAGTTACTGGGGATATGTTTATTTTCCTTTTTAAATATTGGAATAATGTTTGATACTTTTAACGCTTTGGGGAAGATTCCTTCCGTTAAACAGGTGTTGAATATATCAGTTAGAGGCTCAGCTATACTGATTATACACCTTGTTTGTGTATCAAACTCTCGTGTTTTTACATGTCTAAGGTGGCGGTGTTTTGGTTGCTAACAGATGTTATTCTTAGTGTTTTGTTGTAAATAAAATAAGTTTTTGAGACACCTAGACGTGTGTTTTTTCTTTCTTTTTAATCAAAGTAGTTTTAAGTGAGTAGTAATACTCTGGTCCTCCGGTCTATCTAAATGCAAACATCCGCGGGACCGAACATTTTGGTCCTCCGGGCCGGATCAGTGAAGTGTTTTTAAGTAAGTAATCGTGGTGTGCGAGGTGCGAACACTCGACTCAACTCGGTTCGAGCGCACCATGGCAGTCGGGTTCGTGCAACAACAGGACGCATTCCACCACCCGCGGGAGCTACGTCATCTCTTCGACAGCCAGCCCTCTGCAGGTGTGCATGAAACTCGACTACGCGCGCCAGCCACCAGCACTACATTGTGTTTCAGATCAGGTCAGGTGTCACTCCTTTCTCTATTCACCTACTGTCTCCAGAGATACACCTACTGTCTCCAGAGATACACCTACTGTCTCCAGAGATACACCTACTGTCTCCAGAGATACACCTACTGTCTCCAGAGATACACCTACTGTCTCCAGAGATACACCTACTGTCTCCAGAGATACACCTACTGTCTCCAGAGATACACCTACTGTCTCCAGAGATACACCTACTGTCTCCAGAGATACACCTACTGTCTCCAGAGATACACTCCTGTCTCCAGAGATACACCTACTGTCTCCAGAGATACACCTACTGTCTCCAGAGATACACCTACTGTCTTCAGAGATACACCTACTTTCTCCAGAGATCCACCTACTGTCTCCAGAGATACACCTACTGTCTCCAGAGATACACCTACTGTCTCCAGAGATACACCTACTGTCTCCAGAGATACACCTACTGTCTCCAGAGATACACCCACTGTCTCCGAACGGAACACAAGAGGAAACAAAAAAAAGCACGGCACGGCACGACACGGCACGGCACGGCACGGCACAGCACAGCACAGCACAGCGACTATCTATGCGTCTCAACGACCATCAAGTTGTCTTGGCGACCATCTAGGCGTCTCAGCGTCCGTCTATGCGTCTCAACGACCATCTAGTTGTCTTAGCGACCATCTAGGCGTATCAGCGACCGTCTATGCGTCTCAACGACCATCTAGTTGTCTTGGCGACCATCTAGGCGTCTCAGCGACCGTCTATGCGTCTCAACGACCATCTAGTTGTCTTGGCGACCATCTAGGCGTCTCAGCAACCGTCTATGCGTCTCAACGACCATCTAATTGTCTTGGCGACCATCTATGCGTCTCGGCGACCGTCTAGTTGTCTTGGCGCCCATCTTTGCGTCTCGGCGACCGTCTATGCGTCTCAACGACCATCTAGTTGTCTTGGCGACCATCTAGGCGTCTCAGCGACCGTCTATGCGTCTCAACGACCATCTAGTTGTCTTGGCGACCAACAAGGCGTCTCAGCGACCGTCTATGCGTCTCAACGACCATCTAATTGTCTTGGTGACCATCTATGCGTCTCGGCGACCGTCTAGTTGTCTTGGCGCCCATCTTTGCGTCTCGGCGACCGTCTATGCGTCTCAGCGACCATCTATGCGTCTCAGCGACCATCTATGCACCACAGCGACGATGTAGACGTCTCAGCGACCGTCTATGCGTCTCAGCGACCATCTAGGCGTCTCGGTGGAATTATCAGAAGCGTCGTCTTATAAGACACGTGGCCCGTTTGGCAATTGTGCGATCTCTGAAAAGGTTAGATTCCTTTTCACGCGGGAGAATGTTTGTGTATCAAACTCTCGTGTTTTTACATGTCTAAGGTGGCGGTGTTTTGGTTGCTAACAGATGTTATTCTTAGTGTTTTGTTGTAAATAAAATAAGTTTTTGAGACACCTAGACGTGTGTTTTTTCTTTCTTTTTAATCAAAGTAGTTTTAAGTGAGTAGTAATACTCTGGTCCTCCGGTCTATCTAAATGCAAACATCCGCGGGACCGAACACACCTTTTTAATATTATAGTCGATATACCATCAATCCCCGCAGAATGTTTTGATTTTAGTTTCTGTGCAATGCATTTAAAATTTCATTGGGATCAGTTTCATAGAGATAAATGGAGTTTATTGGGCTTTTATTTGTTTTTGTTAGGTAAGTTTGAAAGTTTTCATTTTGATTGTGCCCATTATTAGTCAAGTTATTTGTAAGATTTGATGCTTCATTTGCAAAATAGTTATTAAAAGATTGGGCCACTGCTTTAGGATCTTTGATTATTTCATTGTTTAGGTGGAGAGAAACATTATCCAGGGGCTTTTTTGGCTTTCGATTTGTTTCATTATTAATTATTATCCATATTGATTTTGATTTATTATCGACTGATGATATTGTTGCTTTAATTTGGTTACATTTGGCTATTTTTATCACTTTTTTTATATATTTTGACATATAATTTAACGTAATCTTGTAGAAATGGCACATTAGGAAATTTTGAGTTAATATCGAGGAGACTCCTCTTGTTTGCACTTGAAATTTTGATGCCCTTTGTTAGCCAATTTTGATTTTTGTATGTTTCCTTACTCTTAACGGTTTTGATTGGGCATTTTTTATTAAAATGTGTTTGTAGTATTTTTTCAAATGAATTATATTTATCATCAGCAGTGCGCGCGATAGTTACGGCATCCCAGTTCGCTTCCATTAGACTTTCGGCTAGATTATTTAAGGTGAAATTGTTTATTTTACGAATTGTTTTGGTTATTAATGGCACTTTATAGTTTTCGAACTGAATTACAATTTCTTGGGCATGATGGTCAGAGATGCCAAAGTTTAGTACTTGTGATTTAAAAGGAAGTGTGGTATTGGTGGCTATGTTATCTATAGTTGATGAGGTATGCCACCGAGGATCAATTCTCGTTGGCTCGTTTATAGTAATTAACATATTGCAGGAGTCGAAGAGATTTATTAGCAGTTCTTTGTTGGGATCTTTGCTATCAGATGACACGTTGATATTGAAATCTCCTAAAACAATAAGCTGCTTGTTTGATTTTTGTAGTTTAGCGAGTATTAGTTCGCAGTTTTCTAAGAATTTGTTTATTTGACCATTTGGTGATCTGTATAGGGCTACTGTTACTAAATTTGACGTTCTTCTTTTACCGGTACCGGTACCATTGTTGTTGACTCGATATCCCTATCAATGCTGTATTTTGATATATTCCGCTTGTGTATTGTAACTTGTAGCCATTTTTGGTGCACAAATATTGCTATACCTCCATGTGCGAGCGTTTGACTGCAGTGGGAGGAGATAAATGTGTAGTTTTCAATTGTTAAATTATTTATGTTGGCAGTTGATTTCCAGTGTTCAGATATACAGATTACGTCCACAGTTTCGTTGTTTTTGTTTTTGTCCTCCAGTATTATGTTTAGCTCTCTAATTTTAGATAATGTTAGTCCTTGGATGTTCTGGTGTAAGATTCGAAATTCGGAGTTTTTGTTTTCAGGATTATGTTTCGGGCATGTGCAACTATCGTGAAAACAGCACACTCAAATATTACTATGGTCTGAATGTTGGGCTTTGGTTGTGGTACACACAAGTATAAAAGTTAATGAAATAATGAAATAATGGTAAAAACATATAATAATAATATTAATTACGAGAAAATGAATAGTGAATAGGGTGGGTGTGCTACAAGATGTTCTTAACACAGTCATGCTTTACGAATACGCTTAAGAAACAAATGCATTATTCTTAACTTTTAAAACCATCCATAAACAATAAATCCAGGTACGCTAAATATTATAGTGTGGTATCAGGTTTTAAATGTGCTCTATAAAACTAACATGCAACAATATTGCATTTTCCCATAAAGCATCTGACAGATTCCAAACATTTTAAAATTTGCATACATACTGTCAACAGGTGGTGAGAAAGGGCCTTCTAATAGAACAAACATTTGTTTTTATAAAAAAAAAACTAAAATATAATGATCTTTATTTAGTAGCGTACAGACAATATTTAAGTTTACTAACCTGCAGTTCGTAAAACAACAATAGCGACCATTTACCCCGTTGAGTGAGAAACTTTGAAATAAAATACTCTACATGCCAATTTGATATACTGTACTACAATATGGCGCTGAGTAGTTATTTGAAGTCAATCGTGGCCATAAGCACGTTGTTTCAAAAACTCATTGAATGGCAAATGTTAGGAAAAAACAATGATTAATTATAATAATTCACTTACATACATTCGTACTCAGTGATTGATTGGAGCAGAAACCTTGGGCGATTTTTTATATTAATTAATCAATACCTACAAGCGATTGTTTGAAAAAGATTGATAATGTATACTCATCTAAGCCTATATAATCGTTTCATCAAAACTGTTGTTAACTGTTTCGATTTGCTCCAGGGACCCCCGTAAACACGGACGAGACGTCGCTATGATCTTCATGAAGAAGCATCGGAAAGTTCTCTTCGTTATAAGCACAAGTGCAGTTACCTTCATTCTATGTCTGTCTCTTTACAACTCAGCTCGGACGAGCAGTATTAGCGCCATCTCCACTCTCCCCCCAACTCGTCGCGCTGACCACATTGTACTGGCCGAGCCGGTACTCGGCGACAACCATGTGATCTTCATCGAGAGCAGCTGCATGGACGCAACCTTTCGCCCTCTCGATAGCGGGATTGTCCTTAACCCCCGCCAGGCTTGCTCGATAGAGTCAGCAGCCAGGAACAACCCCCTCTCACGTATCTACCTGTTGTATACCTGCCCCATACAAGAGGACGCGTACGAGACTTCCAGAGAGTTCGTGCGTCGCGTGTTCTCCTATCCCAACGTGAGGCTGTGGACGTTGGACATCGCCGAATACTTTGAAGGAACACCCCTAGAGACGTTCCTTAAGAAGGGGGTGTGGAATAAGACGTTTTGGCCGAAACAACATTCGAGTGATGTGCTGAGGATCCTGACGTTGTGGAAGTATGGTGGAACCTACCTAGATCTGGACGTGGTGGTTAGGAGGTAAGAACAGCCGATAAAACTACTTATGGAGGTTTGTTTAGAAGGAAATGCAGAAACCATGCAAGCGATGTGCTGAGATTCCTGACCTTATGAAAGTATGGTAGAGTGGAAGTGGAACCTTCCTTCATCTGGACTTGATAGTTACGAGGTAAGAAAAGCTGATATCACAACTAACGAAGGTTTTTTTATAAGGAAATGTGGATACCATACAAGCGATGTTGTGAGGTTCGTGACATTATGAAAGTATGGTGGAGTGGAAGTGGAACCTACCTACATCTGGACTTGATAGTTACGAGGTAAGAGAAGCTGAAAGTCACTACTAATGAAGGTTTGTTTAGAAGGAAATGCAGATACCATGCAAGCGATGACATAATGGAAGTATGGTGGAATGTATCTACATCTGGACGTGTTAAATACGAGGAGGTAGGTTATATGAATGATGGGTGAAAGTGATGATGTGTGAATCAACAGTTCGAAATACGTATGAGTCCCTAATTTAGTGTGCAGCACCAAAGAAATATTTCCATATACTCTCACCAACCTTTTTGCTAGGATCTCGTTAGATGTTTGTCTAATAATCCATGAGGCAGCGTTCAGGTTTTAAACTCACGCTCTGATACGTGGATGTAACTTATGCTAAACTGTTTATTATTTGCACAGCACTCTTAGAGGCAACGCCATCTTTTGTCCACAGATCTTTCTCCGACCTCGGAGACAACTTTGCAGGCGCCGAATCTACGATCACAATAGCGAACGGTATTATAAACTTCGGATCGGACCCAATCGGTCGAGAAGTCGCCTCACAGTGTCTCACCGAGCTGAGCACAGACTTCAGAGGTTACTTGTGGGGCCACAACGGACCTGGGCTCATCACCCGGGTCTTGGGCAGGTTTTGTAACAACACCATGGTACGTTCCTCTAGTTTGTAGGTATGTTGAAATATGTAGGTAGACATTTTGACTTTCAGCCTAATTAAGACAAATCGATGGAAAAATATTAATACGTTGCATTCATTTTAAAGCAAGGTAATATAATCAATATATTATGGTTTTCTAATGTTAGAAGGGCATAAATATGAAACAAAAATCCCTGGGAGAATGCGGAAACAGATATTATTTGTCAAAAACTCTGTCCCTTCTCAGGAATGCCTCCGTAATTCCCTAATAATTACATCAGTTCAGTCAGTCCTTTTCATCTGAAAATGCAACTTTTTGCTATTTTGCCTGGTGTTGACGATTGACTCTAATAATCTAGAGCCTGTGGGAGGTTGTCACAAGTTTGTATGTTCTATGGTTGTTCCCTATACTGTTTCAGTCTTTACCGTTCATGCATCGGCTGTTTTGGTTTTTTCCGTTTGTCATGACTTCAAAAATAACTCCGGACCGATGTTCCGGCTTCACTATTCACAAGACTTCTACATTCTTTCCGGTGACGTTCAACGATTTTCCGCTTCTCTTCGACGAAGAACGTAGCGAGGAGGGGATGAAGCGAGTGGAGGACAGCTACGCGGTTCACATGTGGAATAAAGTGACCCAAGGCAAGGTCGTGAGGGTAGGTTCGCGACAACCCTACGGTCTCCTCGCCCAAGAGTTCTGTCCAGAGGTTTACCACAACTGCGGAAAGAACTTTTGACCCCATTGCGGGACTATGTATTTAAGTTCTCATCGAGGTCAGCTCACAGTCACTTGTCGTGGTGAGATCTGTTGATGCGAGTGGTAATCTATAAGACCAGGCTGTACAGATTTCCTGGATGCACCAAGACACTTAACTCTTAAGTTGGCTTAGCAGGAAGAAATGTTAATACTTTTGACCAGAGAACATCTGGCCTCTACATCTATATCAAGCTCAGTCAGCAATGTTAGCTGTGTGCTACACCTACAGCAATTTAGCTTCCTGCTACATCTCGTATATCATCGCTAGTGCATCGAAATCATTGATGCTTTTCTTTACAAAGCTATTGTTATAGGTAGCTACATAACTATTTAACAATATTTTTTATAAATCTTGTTATTTCATTCGTCTGTCTTTATTTAATAACTTCATTACATTTTCATTTATTCATCCTTTTAACTTATTTCCAACGTAAAGAGTAATACTAGCTCCAACCGTGCTATAAGAAAATAAAGAAAACAATACAATTTAAATTACAATAAATGAAGATTGGGTACAATTCAATAACCAATATATCCTTAACTAATCGTTACTAACCTTTTTCAACAACGATAACAGTGACATTGTGGTTACCTGCCAAGGTGAGAAGTAAATGATCAATTTTAATTGTCTATATTCTTTATTTAAGTGCGCTCTATAACCAGTGAGTTGAGCTACTGCTGTTTTTTTTTTCAGGGAAAGATACCTCTTCGTCAAAAACCACCCACACACTTCATTTTAAATTATATTATCTCAAGAATGGACATTTGTAATTGGTAGCTCATGGGCTACACACAATTCTCGGTATCGGGAACTTCTATGCTTCTTATGGCGCTGTGTTCACAAAAAATCGCCATGTCGTATTGATTAAGCATGATAAATTGAATTACGATTACGATCAGGTCCGTTTTACCACACATGCCCGTTAGGCTCGGGCCTAGGGCGCTAGATTGTCAGGGGGCGCCGCACGGCGCCCCCTGACAATCTGGCGCCCTTGATACATTTTTGCCAATACTAAAAACAGCTAGAAAAAAAAATCCTAAATCAAAAGTCAAATGCTATCGCTATTTGGTTCTATTTTATGCATAGTAGTTATTATGACATAATAGTCTATAATTACTTTTCTTTCTACCATTCAGAGGTCAGATTTCTTGACGAACTTCGATGAACAATGGAACAATGGAGTACACTTCTTTTCTTTTTCTAGAAATAATGCGGACGGAAGGTAATCTGAGACCAATACTGTAACAATGGCAACTAATTGTCGATCGAAATGACCATACGCGAAGTCTGCAAAATTTGTTAAGTTCACTAGTGCTGCCAGTCACTTTGTGTATTGGATTGGTGTCTAATTTTCTGACTATACTTTAAAATAAACTTGACTAATCTGTGACATAAATCCCGCGTATATATAGTGAATTGCGATTTGCAAAAGTGTGGTGTTTTTATAATAATCATGTAGATATAATACATTCATAATTCACAATTAATATAATAATGAATATTGAATATGTTAGCAAAGAAGAAAAAGAGCGGTGCAGAAGTGAGAAAGCTAGCAGAAGAAAAGACTGAACAATCTGATGTTTTGCTAAAAAAAAAAAAACACACTATATTGGATGGGGTTGGGGGGGTGGGGGGGGGGGGGGGGGGGGGGGGGGGTGCGCCGTAGCTTTTTAAGCCTATGGGCGCCAAACTAGCTAAGACACCCCTGATTACGGTTACGGGTTTAAGATGTTTCAGATGGCGTTTTCTGCAACTTCAACTGTTTGTCTGAACTGTTTTTCAACTGTTTCAACTCTTCTATTATCACTTGAAAGCAACATTCGAAAACACTTTTTCCTCGATTACGCTTTCAATCGTTTACAATGGCATATACACTTTCTCGGGGGATGTAGGTGCAACAATTCTCATGTTTTGTGTTAGCGCATGTTCGTGGTCTATTGACAGCTCAATTGTCAACACACCATAATCTCCATAATAGCCAACTTGTGACGTCATATGAATACTCCCTATTGTGAGGCTCAAGAGAATATGTCAATTTCTTAGCAACAAGGCCAAGTCAGCGAAATGCAGAGTCATCTAATCAAAAACATAGCCATAACTACGACGAAGCTGCTGGTGGCATCATCATTGCATTCACACATTGCACCATTGCCTCTTCTTGGTTCAAGGCGCTTGAGATTCGCCAGCTTTTTATAATAGTGGGTCATGTTTACTTTAGGTACACATAAACAAAAAGGTGTGTGCTGTGTTTTACTCTTTCCTGCTAAAGTCGCTGCACAGCAACTTTAGGGGCTGGTGACGTCACAGATGAGTGACGCTTGGCCAACCAGATGTGAGTATTGGTGAAAGCCGCCCGCTGATTGGCTCCGACACGCCCATCTGTGACGTCCCCACCACCAAAGTTGCTGTGGAGCGACTGTACAATACACATTTTATTGAAGAACTATACACACATAATTATATCCTGACGGCGTTACATGCATCAGAGGGTAGGACAGGTACCTTAGGCTATATGCACGAAGATTAAAAATGCTAATTAATGGGCGTTTCCTGATGTCTTTTTAATTCTAAACACAAAGAAAATAGTTTTAACGTTCAAAAAAATTTATTCCACAAGAAAATTGCGTTCAAAAATGCGCAATTTGAATTTTCCGCCGTGGTAACCGATAACGCGCTCTGATTGGTCGTGACGTCACCCGCCATGTCCGAGGCACGTCGAGGTACATGACTTTCTTGGTTGTCGTGCATATCCAATACGTAAAATGACAGAAGATGGATTTAAGAAAGGCCAATCGAGCAACTTGGCTTTTGTGGATGCTATAATGATAGCTAACTATTTTTCAAAGAACAAACACTCTGTGAGAGCCGAAATCCGCGGTGTCAAAGCCCCCAGGTAAGCTTTCAAAACACCAAAACATTACGTTTAGGCTGGCCACAAAGATGGCAGACGCAGACCAAGGGTTTAATAAACGTACAAGTTTTAGGAATCTATGTAAGACGCGTACCACGTGTAAGATAATGCCCATAGCCCCATAGGCATAATGTTACACGTCCCACTTCACTACAAAGGCATATAGGCCTACGCCTGGTTCAACAAATAAAAATTACGTTCAGCCCAAGGAATTACAGTGTTGGCCTAGTCTGTTTCAGGAACATAATGCCTATGTGTAGGAAAGAAAGAATGAAAGAAAGAAAGAAAGAAAGAAAGAGAAAGAAAGAAAGAAAGAAAGAAAGAAAGAAAGAAAGAAAGAAAGAAAGAAAGAAAGAAAGAAAGAAAGAAAAAAGAAAGAAAGAAAGAAAGAAAGAAAGAAGAAAGAAAGAAAGAAAGAAAGAAAGAAAGAAAGAAAGAAAGAAAGAAAGAAAGAAAGAAAGAAAGAAAGAAAGAAAGAAAGAAAGAAAGAAAGAAAGAAAGAATAAAAGAAGAAAGGAAAGAAAGAAAGAAAGAAAGAAAGAGAGAGAGATTGATTGATTGTTTGATTGATTGATTGATTGATTGATTGATTGATTGATTGATTGATTGATTGATTTAGCACTTTATTTTGGGTGGGATTAAGGCCAATTAAGCCTTTTTCTTCCAGCCAACCGTTATGTAGATAGGCCTACATTATGGTAAAATACATAAAACTAAGAAAAAATACATAGACAAATACAATTTCAGTTAGAATTGCATTTAAATATCCATAACTAGGCTAAATCAAATTGATAATGCTAAGAAATAGCCATTCATCCATCCTATATATTTATACATTCTTTCAAAGGTTAGCAACAAATATTATTAATTAATTACTTATTTATTAATTGATTGATTAAGGTCTTTTTTTATGGCGGGATTAAGGCCAGTGAGGCCTTATCTTCCATCAAACCACACTATAACTATAAAAATACAAGAAACAAAATTCATAATGAAGAAAACAAAAGGTAAATACAAAATACAAAATACACAATACCAAAATACAAAATACACAATACAAAATACAAGATGTAAGATACACAATACATGTTCAATTGTTATGATTTCAAATCAAATAATTAAAAAAAAGGTCAAATTAAATTTCACGGTCAATTCACGAAATAAGGAAATGTTTATATTTTGATATATTATTTTAAACTCATTCATTAATTGCATTCATACATTAATTTTTTAGAAGAAAGAAAGAAAAAAAGAGAAAGATAGAAAGAAAGAAAGAAAGAACGGTATTCGGTTTCCAAACACATTAACTTAATTTATAGCGTTTGTACGAATTGAAGCTGCCATCGTCTTCATTATTTATTTGATTTAAATAGAACGACGTAGTGGCGAAGAAGCGGTTTTGGTACACGTCTCTAATGTCGGTAGGAAGAGCATTCTAAGTTCGAATAGCGTGAAGAGAGAGAGAGAGAGAGAGAGAAAGAGAGAGAGAGAGAGAGAAAGAGAGAGAGAGGTACATCCAGACAACAGGGATTCCGATAAACAATTATTGTCAGGTCCGTAAAGTCATGTATTCGTTATACGCTCTTTACGAGTCTATTTCTTACGTCTTACATCTTTGGGAACACTAAAAAACAGCTTATTTGGCGTACCTACAGAAGTGCTATAGTACATAATGGAACAAAACAATACTTATAATTTGGTTTAGGCATTGCTGAACGCCGCGAAAGCGTCTCTGCGCGTGGTATCCCAATGCCAGCTGTAAGCTGGTTGCCTGCACGGACGGACTACATGGCAGGTGACGTCACGGAAATGGCGCGCGACCTGGTGCGTTTCAAACCGCTACTTTGACCAAGAAAACTAAAAAAAATATTACGCCCAGAATAATAAATGTAGAGGTCCCATTTTTTTTGGTGATCTATAGGATGTCAGTGGTTATCGAAAAAATACATTTACAGAATTTGTGCAAATAGCATACTTGGTTTCTCATTTGAAAAAAAAGGATTCCTTTAAGGCTGTTTGTCTACCTAGCCAGGCGGAACTCCCTATTTAGATCTGTTACAATTGCTGTGGAATGTGTTTAAATTGCCCCAAGGTGTAAATCAAAATATCTTATCCTGTAGAGAATTTAGTGCTCTTTCTTATGATTGTTTTTTAGTTCCATTTAAAATTTCTGTTTTCACAGATTATAGCATTACAGACAAGTGGGCTCAGGGCGCCAACCCATACTTGGAGTAATTTGACTATAGCTCAAGTCAGCAGAACGAATTCATTTATTAAGGTAATCAAAAAGGTGAAATAAAAGTCTAAAAAGTTGAAAAGGAGGGTGACCTTCAGGAACTATGGTTATATTTAACACATTATATTAGGATAAATGCACTTGTGTATTGTACAAAAACAAAGACATGATGAACAAAGGAAAATTATAACTGAAATGTTAAATGACGTAAATATTCGAGAGCTCTTTTTGTTATGTAAGTTTTTAGGCCTTTAAAAGTATATTGAAATGAATTTATGTGCACACGCAAGTAATACGTTACGGTTTTGACATTGTTGACGTTGATGGTTGACGACTGACGGTGACGGTTGACGACTAATGGTTGGCGACTAGAAGTCCCGGAACAATGAAGCGTCCCCCATTGTAACTCGGTACTTAGTAGTTGGTTCGAAGACTTGTTGATGGACGACCAGGTGAAGTAGTTGTAGTTATAGTAGTGAAAAGGAGGTCTAAGTTTCGCCTATCGGTGTAATGGACTTAGCCCTTCCCTTTGTTCGCTGAGGAACGGAAGATGGTCACGTCTGTTCCGACCGAAAACCAGTGTTCAAGTGGCGAAGCATCTTCTTTGTTTCTCACCCCTCGGTCCCGAAGAGACGTGCAGTGGAAAGTTATTGGGCTGCATACGCACCTGCTGTTGTGAAGCCTGTTGCTTAAAATAGGTAGACGGAGTATGACGTCATCGCGAGTGAGACCATCATTGAATCGAGGCAAACCACGTGATGTGGGGTAGCGTGGGGTACCTTTCAATGTAAAGCGAGAAGTTCGCAGGTTTGCCGCTAGATGATGTTAAGTGCGCGGCAAATACGTTTGGCATTTGACAAAGGATGTATTATTATTTGTATTTCCACAGAAAAATTAGTGAAGGTACTGTTAATTTTAGTTAACATATTTTTAATTTGCACTAATTGAAAATGATCATTCTTCTTTAGACAACGATGTACTGTTTGTACTGTTTATACACAGACGCTTTAAATTGCCGCGCATCCTGTCCCCACATCACGTGGTCTGTCTCGATTCAATCATTGGATTTGAAATATATTTCAAACCCAATGATTCAATGTTGGTTTCACTCGCAGCCGGTCGCTAGCATCGGCTTGCTCCGTCTACCTATATCTAAGTTGCTTACGAAGTTGTTAGTGGTTAATTCTCGCCAAGGCCATTCTTTGTTTCGATGGTTTGCTCACGTCCGCTAGAGCGCCTTTGCGTACAGTTTTTGAAAATAGTGCGTAGGGCTGCAGTGCACATCTTCGAGATATTGGTTTTAAGTATGGTTGCCCATCGACATCGATTAATCGATTAATAATCGATGTCGATGCAAATTTCCGACATCGATTTTTTTTTCATAAATCGAATCGTTTTGTACATGACATAATAATAATAAAAACAAAATCTGTACTCCGCTCGTCAACAATGTTACAACACAATATCAACTTACCAGAAGGTTTTGCGGTTTTGATAGTTTTTCTTTTAGTTTTTACATTGTTCAAAGACCTTCTTTTTCCGATGTCGATTATTTCACGTTTGATGTCGATGTCGAAAAATTTCCGACATCGCGATGTGACATCGATGTTTTGATTTCAATGTCGATGTTGTAATTTAACATCGATGGGCAACCTTAGTTTTAAGTGGGTGATAAATTAATGGGCATATGCAACTATGGTGAGAACATCAGACTCAAACATTCCTCAGGTCTGAATGTTGGGCTTTGGTTGTGGTACACACAAGTATAAAATTTAATATAATAATGAAATAATTGAAAAACATATAATAATAATATTAATTACGAGAAAATGAATAGTGAATAGGGTGGGTGTGCTAAAAGATGTTCTTAACACAGTCATGCTTTACGAATAGGCCTACGCTTAAGAAAAAAATGCATTATTCTCAACTTTTAAAATCATTCATAAACAATAAATTCGGGTACGCTAAGAATTATAGTGTGGTATAAGGTTTGAAAAGTGCTCTATAAAACTAACATGCAACTATATTTTATTTTCCCATAAAGCATCTGACATATTCCAAACATTTTTAAATTTGCATACATACTGTCAACAGGTGGTAAAAAAGGGCCTTTTAATAGAACAAAAATTTGTATTTATAAAAAATAAACTAAAATATAATGATCTCTATTTAGAAGCGAACAGACAATCTTAAAGTTTACTTACCTGCAGTTCGTTGAAACAACAATAGCGACCATTTACTTCCTTGACGGAGAAACTTTGAAATAAAATACTCTACATGCCAATTTGATATACTGTACAACAATATAACGCTGAGTAGTTATTTGAAGACATTCGTGGCCCAAAGCACATTGTTTCAAAAACTCATTGAATGGCAAATGTTAGGAAAAAAACGATAATTTATTCTAATTATTTACTTGCATACATTCGAACTCAGTGATTGATTGGAGCAGAAACCTTAGGGAAATTTTTATATTAATTAATCAATACCACCCAGCGATTATTTAAAAATATTATTTATGTGGGATCGTTAAAGCCTATATAAACGTAACATCAAAACTGTTGTTAACTGTTTCGATTCGCTTCAGGGACCCCGTAAACACGGACGGCTCGTCGCTATGATCTTCATGAAGAAGCTTCGGAAAGTTCTCTTCGTTATAAGCACAAGTGCAGTGACCTTCATTCTATGTCGGTTCCTATACAACTTAGCACAGACGAGCCGTATTAGCGCAACCTTTACGCTCCCTCCCACTCGTCGCGCTAACCACATTGTACTGGCCGAGCCGGTACTCGGCGACAACCATGTGATCTTTATCGAGAGTAGCTGCATGGACGCAACCTTTCGCCCCCTCGAAAGGGGAAACCTCCTTAACCCCCGCCAGGCTTGCTCGATAGAGTCAGCAGCCAGGAACAACCCTCTCTCACGTATCTACCTGTTGTATACCTGCCCCATACAAGAGGACGCGTACGAGACTTCCAGAGAGTTCGTGCGTCGCGTGTTCTCCTATCCCAACGTGCGGCTATGGACGCTGGACATCGCCGAATACTTTACAGGAACACCACTAGAGAAGTTTCTTAAGACGGGGGTGTGGAATAAGTCGCTTTGGCCGAAACAACATTCAAGTGATGTGCTTAGGTTCCTGACGTTGTGGAAGTATGGTGGAACCTACCTTGATCTGGACATGGTAGTTACGAGGTAAGAAAAGCCGTTATTACTACTTATGGAGGTTTGTTAAGAAGGAAATGCAGAAACCATGCAAGCGATGTGCTGAGATTCCTGACCTTATGAGAGTATGGTGGAGTGGAAGTGGAACCTACCTACATCTGGACTTGATAGTTATGCTTATGAGGTAAGAAAAGCTGAAATCACAACTTACGAAGGTTTGTTGCAGATACCATGCAGGCGATGTCTTAGGTTCCTGACATTATGGAAGTATGGTAAAACCTACCTAGATCTAGATGTGGTGGTTTCGAGGTAAGACAAGCTGATAGTCCGTACTTATGACGGGTTTGTTTAGTAGGAAATGCAGATACCATGCAAGCGATGACATTATTGAAGTATGGTGGAATGTATTTACATCTGGACGTGTTAAATACGAGGAGGTAGGTTATAATAATGATAGGTGAAGGTGATGATGTGTGAATCAACAGTTCGAATTACGTATGAGCTTCCAAATTCAGTGTGCAGCAACAAAGAAATATTTCCATATACTCCGAGTCTCACCAGCCTTTTTACTAGGATCTCGTCAGACAGTCTAATAATCCATGAGGCAGCGTTCCAGTTTTAAACTCCAGCTTTGATACGTGGATGTAACTAAAGCTAAACTGTTAATTATTCGCACAGCACCCTTAGACACAACGCCATCTTTTGTCAACAGATCTTTCTCCGACCTCGGAGACAACTTTGCAGGCGCCGAATCTACGAGCACAATAGGGAGCAGTATTATAAACTTCGGATCGGACCCAATCGGTCGAGAAGTCGCCTCACAGTGTCTCACCGAGCTGAGCACAGACTTCAGAGGTTACTTGTGGGGCCACAACGGACCTGATCTCATCACCCGGGTTTTGGGCAGGTTTTGTAACAACACCGTGGTACGTTCCTCTAGTTTGTAGGTATGTTTGAATACGTATAAGTATACATTTTGGCTTTCAGCGTAATTAAGACAAATCGAGGGACAAATATAAAGGCGTAGCATTAAAAATAATTCTAAAGCAAAGTTAAATACCCAATCAGTATATTATTGTTTTTCTAATGTAAGAAGGGCATAAATGTGAAATGGAGATTCCTGGGAGAATCCGGAAATAGATTTATTTCTGAAAACATCGTCCCTTCTCAGGAATGACTGAATAATACGATGATAGTTACATCAGTTCAGTCAGTCCTTTTCATCTGCAAATGTATTTATTTAATGTTTTGCCATGTGGTTTCACTGTCATAATCTAGAGCCTGTGTCGGTTTTCACAACCTTGTTTGTTCTATTTATGTTCCCCATCCAATACAACAACTAAACTATTCAAAGTAAATGGACATGAAAAAATACTTTTTTTTATTCTAAATTATGAATTTCAAGAATTATTACATGTGAGTAGCATTTAATACTGAACTTCTTGAAATAATATATTTTTTTTATTAATAAAGTATATTTATAGTTTCTAATTTGAGTATATTTAAAGTAAAATTGACACACCAACGCGAATATCTCGAAAACGGATCGCGTTCGATCATCTTTTTCAAACGTATTCATGTTAGTCATGAAGTTTTCTACATTTAGGACGAAAATTTGTTACAATATATTACTTTTTGAAGGTGCTACGCAAAGTTATACGATTGAAAGTGTAGGTTTTTGTTCAGTTACAATGTATAACATAGCGAATTCCAACGCATTTCAACACTCAATAAATAAAAAACTAATAGCGGTAGGTGCATATTTTTTTCTACAATATTCACAAACTTAATCTCAACTTGCATTATATACAATTTGAATGATTTATATTACATGTGCAGTTATCATCGATCGACTTTAATATACTGTTTCAGCCTGTACCTTTTATGAAACGGCTGTTTTGGTTATTTCCGTTCGTCATGACGTCAAAAATAACTCCGGACCGATGTTCCGGCTTCACTATTCACAAGACTTCTACATTCCTTCCGGTGATGTACTACGAACTTTCGCTGCTCTTCGACGAAGAACGAAGCGAGGAGGTGATGAAGCGAATGGAGGACAGCTACGCGGTGCATATATGGAACAGTATGAGTTACGACAAGATCGTGAGGCTAGGTTCGCGACAACCCTACGGTCTCCTCGCCCAAGAGTTCTGTCCAGAGGTTTACCACAACTGCGGAAAGAACTTTTGACCCGATTGCGGGACTATATATTCCTGTTCTCTACGAGATCAGCTCACAGTTACTTGTCATGGTGAGATCAGTTGATGCCGGTGGTAATCTATAGGCCCTAGAATCGTTTTTTAGGGCAGGCTGTACAGATTTCCATTGTCTGGATACACAAAGACGTTTAACTCTCTGGATGTCTTAGCTTGAAAGCAATGTTACAACTTTTATCCGTAGAAAACCATGGCCTGGATTCACAAAGATCTCTAACTCTATAATTTGTCCTAAGTAAGGCAAATCATTGCTAGATAAATCACGATAAATCATCTCTGGGTATTACTACATTCAAAATAAAATACTACTAGTTAAATTGTTTATATTTTTCTATATTATATCTGTATGACATTGCAAAACGACATATGCATGACTTATATCACTAAGATTTGCCAAAACTAGGATGTCTTATCTGTTATCACTTAGGCAGCTTTGTGAATCTGGGCACTGGCCTCTACATCTATATCAAGCTCAGTCAGCAATGTCAGCTGTGTGCTACCTCTACAGCAATTCAGCTTTCTGCTACATCTAGTATATCAAGCCGCTAATCCATCGGAATCATTGATACTTTTCTTTACAAAGCTATTGTTATAGGTAGCTACAGTTGTCCCAAGACTACCTTACACATGCTTTGGCACAGGAAACTGGTTCGTAGCCAATCAGCGATCGGTATTGGCGCTGGTGTGTCTCGGGCGGTTCGCCGGTTGGCTACGACTGCCCGGATGTGACGAGAGCAGATGTAAAGTAATCTTGGGTCCACTATACATAACTATTTCACGATATTTTTTATTAATCTCGCTATTTCATTCGTCTGTCTGTATTTAATAAATCCATTACATTTTCATTTATTCATCCAATATAACTCTTCTAAAATATTAAATAAATATTGGGTACAATTCAATAACCTATATCCTACACCAATCATAACTAACCTTTAGCAACAACGATAACAGTGACATTGTGGTTATCCGCCAAGGTGAGAAGTAAATGATCAATTTTAATTGTCTATAATATACTTTATTTAAGTGCGCTCTATAACCAGTGAGTTGAGCTACTGCTGTTTTTTTAACAGCGAAGGCTACCTCTACGTCAAAAATTGCACACAAATTTAATTTTTAAATTATATTTTCTCAAGAATGGAAATTTGTGACTGGTAGATCATTTTAAGGGCTACGCGCAATTGTCGGTATCGGGATCGCAGTCGCAATCCGGAAATCGTGGAAAAGTTAACTTCCATGCTTCTTATGGCGCTGTGTTCACAACTCAATCGTAATGTCGTATTGATTTAGCATGAGAAAATGTAAGATTACGATGACGATTACAATCACGATGCCGACAATTGTGGTTGGGGCTTTAAAATGTTTCTGATGGCGATTTGTGCAAATTCAACTGTTCTCTTGCTTTGATTTGCTAATATTTCTTGAAAACAACATAAATACTTTTTTCTCGATTACGCATTCAATCGTTTACAATGGCATATAAACTTTCTTGGGGGATGTAGGTGCCACAATTATCATAGTTTGTGTTTAAGCATGTTCGTCTTCTATTGACAGCTCAAATGACAACACACCATAATCTCCATAATAGCCAACTTGTGACGTCATATGAATACTCCCTATTGTGAGGCTCAAGGAAATATGTTAATTTCTTAGCAACAAGGCCAAGTCAGCGTAATGCAGAGTCATCTAATCAAAAACATAGCTATAACTACGACGAATCTGCTGACGGCATCATCATTGCATGCACACGTCTTATTGGTTCAAAGAGCTTGACATTTTTTAGCTTTTTATAGTGGAAGCACACGTTCCCACAGATTTTCAAGACATACGATTTAAGGTTAAACGCGTAGTCGTAAAGTTGGATCATAGGAAACACGTACTGCATGGCGTTCACACAAAGTATTAGATTAAAGACGTGGTTTTTATGCGTTAGGTGTTGTCATAAAGTTGGGCAATGTCCAACTTTACGTTTAATCTTAAATCAAGTTACTGAAATCTCAAGTCAACGGGCCATCTACTTTAATAATACTTACGTATTAATTCTAAGATACAGAGGAATTGTTGTAAGCAAGGCTTTTATAATAAATTATGGATATACGAATTTCAAAAAATCTGTATTGTATCACAATGATGTTTTAACTGAGAATAAAACGTTACAAAGTACTTTACTTTACTAGGCCTTTGGAGAACGAAACGAAACTATGTGAACCATGAGCCCTAAAAACAACGTTTTAAAAATCAATTTTTAAAACCGTGCATAAACAATAAATTCGGGTACGCTAGGAGTTATAGTGTGGTATAAGGTTTGAAATGTGCTCCATAAAACTTACATGCAACTATATTTTATTTTCCCATTAACGATCCTACATATTCCAAACATTTTCCCATTAATTAATATAAAAAATTGCCCAAGGTTTCTGCTCCAATCAATCACTGAGAACGAATGTATAAAAGTAAATTATTATAATTAATCATTGTTTTTTCCTAACATTTGCAATTCAATGAGTTTTTGAAACAATATGCTTTGGGCCACGATTGCCTTCAAATCAGTGGCGTAACTATGGGGGGGGGGTTAGGGGGTTTAACCCCCCCGAAACTACATCGAGAATGATTTTACTTAATACTTCATTTACTTAATACTATATTGTAAGATCCTTAAACCACTTCAGTGTATAACAATCGCAACAAATAACATTTTCATAAAATTTACCATACCACTTCACTTAGATAAGATATAATATAATTTCTTTCAATAATTCAATTATATTATTTATGTGTTCATCTACAACTAATATAACTTTCGCTTGAACCAGTAAAAGTAAGGGTACCTACAAATAAAAATGCATTAATCTAACATTACAATATCACGGTCTGTGAATTAAAATTTA
The DNA here is from genome assembly GCA_945910005.1 of Isoperla grammatica. NCBI lineage: Eukaryota > Metazoa > Arthropoda > Insecta > Plecoptera > Perlodidae > Isoperla > Isoperla grammatica. The sequence continues at coordinate 26,346,397 of OX246742.1, read as the reverse complement.
AATGTATGTGACGTGACCACAATGTTTCACTTTATGTTGAGATGATATTGAACAACCATAAAACATTAAAAACACAATTTCTATGCAATTCTTATTTAGAACTATAATTAATGCCTACTGTAACACTGTAACTTCAATATAATACAAACAAACGAGTAGTGGTTCGAGTAGTATTCTTTGAGTCTAAAAGGCACGAAATATTTATAGAAATGAAAAACAATTTCGCTTTTGGCGAAATGGCCTCCGGCGGCTGGGGCTTCGCCCCAAAAATAACCACTCAGTGCCATATTGTAGTACAGTATGTCTAATTGGCATGTAGAATATTTTATTTCAAAGTTTCTCCGTCAAGGAAGTAAATGGTCGCTATTGTTGTCTCAACGAACTGCAGGTAAGTAAACTTAAATATTGTAAATAAAGATCGGGTACGCTATATATATTTTAGTAGTAAATATTTAGTATATATTTTAGTTAATTTTTTATGAATACAAATTTTTGTTCTATTAGAAGGCCCTTTCTCACCACCTGTTGACAGTATGTATGCAAATTTTAAAATGTTTGGAATATGTAGGATCGTTAATGGGAAAATAAAATATAGTCACATTTCAAACCTTATACCACGTCATTATAATTCCTAGCGTACCCAAATTTATTGTTTATGCACGGTTTTAAACATTGATAATTGATAAAGAACATCTGAAAAAACGGAAATATTGAGTGGAACTACTAACATTTATAAGAAAGAGCACTAAATATGGATAACATATTTTGATTTACACTTGGGGCAATTTAAACACATTCCACAGCAATTTTAACAGATCGAAATAGGGAGTTCCGCCTGACTAGGTAGACTTACAGCCTTAATGGAATCCACATTTTCAAATGAGAAACCAAGCAACCGCATAATTGATGTTACTGTAAAGAAGGTCCCTGTCCTACAGCCCCTGATGCATGTGCCACCGTCAGGACAGGATATAATTATGTTCGTAAAGTTCTTCAATATAATGTGTATTGTACAGTCGCTCAACATCAACTTCGGTGCTGGGGACGTCACAGATAATAATAATAATAATTTTTCGTAGGAATACCCGTTATAGGGTGCACACCAGCTTTACCTGATGTGCCCCTCTTCAGGTGACTAACTAGGTTACTAGGGTGTTTGGATAGTTGGGAGGGAATGTCCGAGGGCTGATAGTATGACTCAATCCCAGCATTCGCTTTTACGACTGAGGAAAACCTCGGAAAAAACCTTCAGTTAGGACTGCCGGTGGCCGGAATCGAGCCAGCGACCTCCCGAATTAGAGTCTCGCGTCTTACCGCTGAGCCACCTCTATCGGTACGTCACAGATGGGCGTGTCGGAGCCAATCAGCGGGCGGCATTCACCAATACTCACATTTGGTTGGACAAGCCTCACTCATCTGTGATGTCACCAGCCTCAAGGACAGATGGGCGTGTCGGAGCCAATCAGCGGGCGGCATTCACCAATACTCACATTTGGCTGGCCAAGCCTCACTCATCTGTGATGTCACCAGCCTCAAGGACAGATGGGCGTGTCGGAGCCAATCAGCGGGCGGCTTTCACCAATACTCACATTTGGCTGGCCAAGCCTCACTCATCTGTGATGTCACCAGCCTCAAGGACTGATGGGCGTGTCGGAGCCAATCAGCGGGCGGCTTTCACCAATACTCACATTTGGCTGGCCAAGCCTCACTCATCTGTGATGTCACCAGCCTCAAGGACAGATGGGCGTGTCGGAGCCAATCAGCGGGCGGCTTTCACCAATACTCACATTTGGCTGGCCAAGCGTCACTCATCTGTGATGTCACCAGCCTCAAGGACAGATGGGCGTGTCGAAGCCATCAGCGGGCGGCTTTCACCAATACTCGTGTTTGGTTGGACAAGCCTCACTCATCTGTGATGTCACCAGCCTCAAGGACTGATGGGCGTGTCGGAGCCATCAGCGGGCGGCTTTCACCAATACTCACATTTGGCTGGCCAAGCCTCACTCATCTGTGATGTCACCAGCCTCAAGGACAGATGGGCGTGTCGAAGCCATCAACGGGCGGCTTTCACCAATACTCGTGTTTGGTTGGCCAAGCCTCACTCATCTGTGATGTCCCCGCCCCAACGTTGCTGTGGGGCAACTTTGGCAGGGAACAGTAACGCACAGCTAACATCTTTTTGTTTATGTGTACCTAAAGTAAACATGACCCACTATTATAAAAAGCTTACGAATCTCTATCGCCTTGAACCAAGAAGAGGCAATGGTGCAATGTGTGAATGCATTGATGATGCCGCCAGCAGATTTGTCGTAGTTATAGCTATGTTTTTATTACATGAATCTGTTTTTCGCTGACTTGGCCTTGTTGCTAAGAAATTAACATATTTTCATAAGCCTCACAATAAGGAGTATTCATGTGATGTCAAAGTCGGCCATTATTGAGATACTGGTGTGTTGACATTTGAGCTGTCAATAGAAGACGAACATACTTAAACACAAAACATGAGAATTTACGCACCTACATCTCCCGAGAAAGTGTATATGTCATTGAAAACGATTAAAAACGTAAACGAGAAAAAAGTGTTTATTTATGTTCCTTTCAAGTAAACGTAGCAAACCAAAGCAAGAGAACAGTTGAATTTGCACAAATCGAAATCTAAAACATTTTAAAGCCGTTATCGGAATCGTGATCGTAATCTTACAATTTATCATGCTAAATCATTACGACATAACGATTGAGTTGTGAACACAGCGCCATAAGAAGCATGTATGTTAACTTTTCCACGATTTCCGGATTGCGACTGCGATCCCGATACCGACAATTGTGCGTAGCCCTTAACATGAGCTGCCATTTTCAAATGTCCATTCTTGAGATAATATAATCTAAAAATGAAAGTTTGGTTTTGTTGTTGACGTAGAGGTATCCTTCCCTGTTCAAAAAACAGCAGTAGCTCAACTCACTGTTTATAGAGCGCAAATAATCACTAACTTCTCCCAGCAGATAACTAGAATGTCATTGTTATCGTTGAAGTTAAAAGTAACTTATGATTGGTGTAGGATGTAGGTTATTGAATTGTACCCAACATTTATTTAGATGAGTTATATTGGATGAATAAATGAAAATGTAATGGAATTATTAAATAGATACTGACGAATAAAATAGAGAAATTAATAAAAAATATCGTTAGTAGTTATATAGCTTCCTATAGTGGACCCAACATTACTTAACACCTGCTTTCGTCACATCCGGGGCAGTCGTAGCCAACCAGCGAACCACCCGAGACACATCCGGGCCAATACCGATGATCACTGATTGGCTACAAACTAGTCGCCTATGACGAAGCATGTGTAAGGTAGTCTTGGGACAACTATATAACAATAGCTTTGTAAAGAAAAGTATTAATGATTCCGACGGATTAGAGGCTTGATTTACTGGATTTAGCCAAAAGTTGAAATTGGGGACTGAGCTTGACATAGATGTAGAGTGCAAGTTTTCTACGGACAAAAGTATTAACATTGCTTTCCTGCTAAGAAAACCTGAGAGTTAAGCGTATTTGTGCATCCAGGAAATCAGTATAGCCTGGTCTTATAGATTACCACCGGCATCAACAGATCTCACCACGACAAGTGACTGTGAGCTGACCTCGTAGAGAAGTAGAATATCTTGACCCGCAAATGGGTCAAAAAATCTTTCCGCAGTTGTGGTAAACTTCTGGACAGAACTCTTGTGCGAGGAGGCCGTAAGGTTGTCGCGAACCTACCCTCACGATCTTGTCATAGCTCATTTTGTTCCACATGTGAACCGCGTAGCTGCCCTCCATTCGCTTCATTGTCTCCTCGCTGCGTTCTTCGTCGAAAAGCAGTGAGAGCTCGGCGTCTTCGTACAGGACCGGGAAGAATGTAGAAGTCTCGTGAATAGTGAAGCCGGAACATCGGTCCGGAGTTATTTTTGACGTCATGACGGACGGAGGAAACCAAAACAGCCGTTCGATAAACGGTACAGGCTGAAACAATATAAGGGACATACACAGAACATACAAGGTTGTGAAACCCCCCCACAAGCTCTAGATTATAACAGTCGATCGTTAACACAAAGCAAAAAAGCAAATAGTTGCATTTGCAGGTAAAAGGACTGACTGAACTGATGTAATTATCAGCGAATTACGGAGGCATTCCTGAGAAGGGACAGAGTTTTTGACAAATAATATCTGTTTCCGGATTCTACCAGGAATCTTTGTTTCATATTTATCATATTTCTAACATAAAAAACCATTGTATATTGCTACGCTTTTATATAAGTCTCCAGATTTGTCATAATTAGACTGAATGCCAAAATGTCTACCTACATTTAAACGTACCAAAAACCTACAGGAACGTACCATGGCGTTGTTACAAAACCTGCCCAAAACCCGGGTGATGAGCCCAGGTCCGTTGTGGCCCCACAAGTAACCTCTGAAGTCTGTGCTCAGCTCGGTGAGACACTGTGAGGCGACTTCTCGACCGATTGGGTCAGATCCGAAGTTTATAATACTGCTCGCTATTGTGATTGTAGATTCGGCGCCTGCAAAGTTGTCTCCGAGGTCGGAGAAAGATCTGTGGACAAAATAAGGCGTTGTGTCTAAGGGTGCTGTTCAAATAATATACAGTTAAGCTTTAGTTACATCCACGGATCAAAGCTGGAGTTCGAAACCGGAATGCTGCCTCATGGTTTATTAGACTAACATCTAACGAGATCCTAGTAAAAAGGCTGGTGAGAATATTTGGAATTATTTCTTTGGTGCTGCACACTGAATTTGGAGACTCATACGTAGTTCGAACTGTTGATTCACACATAATCACCTTCACTCATCATTAATATAACGTACTTCCTCTTACCTACCACGTCCAGATGTAGAAACATTCCTCCATACTTTCATAAAGTCGGGAACTTCAGCGCATCACTTGCATGGTATCTGCCTTTCCTTTTTTACAAACCTTCATAACTAGTCATATCAGCTTTTCTTACCTCGTAGCTACCATGTCCAGATGTAGGTAGGTTCCATACTTCCATAATGTCAGGAACCTCAGAACATCACTTGCATAGTATCTGCATTTCCTTCTTAACAAACCTTCATAACTAGTGATACCAGCTTTTCTTCCCTCGTAACTATACCATGTCCAAATGTAGGTAGGTTCCATACTTCCATAATGTCAGGAACTTCAGAGCATCACTTGCATAGTATCTGCATTTCCTTCTTAACAAACCATCGTAAGTAGTGACATCAGCTTATCTTACCTCGTAACTACCATGTCCAGATCTAGGTAGGTTCCACCATACTTCCACAACGTCAGGAACCTCAGAACATCACTTGAATGTTGTTTCGGCCAAAGCGTCTTATTCCATATCCCCTTCTTAAGGAACGTCTCGAGGGGTGTTCCTTCAAAGTATTCGGCGATGTCCAACGTCCATAGCCGCACGTTGGGATAGGAGAACACGCGACGCACGAACTCTCTGGAAGTCTCGTACGCGTCCTCTTGTATGGGGCAGGTATACAACAGGTAGATACGTGAGAGGGGGTTGTTCCTGGCTGCTGACTCTATCGAGCAAGCCTGGCGGGGGTTGAGGAGGATTCCCTTATCGAGAGGGCGAAAGGTGGCGTCCATGCAGCTGCTCTCGATGAAGATCACATGGTTGTCGCCGAGTATCGGCTCGGCCAGTGCAATGTGGTCAGCGCGACGAGTTGGGGGGAGAGTGGAGATGGCGCTAATACTGCTCGTCGGTGCTGAGTTGTAATGGGACAGACATAGAATGAAGATAACTGCACTTGTGCTTACAACGAAGAGAACTTTCCGATGCTTCTTCATGAAGATCATAGCGACGTCTCGTCCGTGTTTACGGCCGGTCCCTGGAGCAAATCGTAAAAGTTAACAACAGTTTTGATGAAGCGATTATATAGGCTGTGCATGCATGCATGCATGCACAGTCTACATAAATAATCTTTTTTAAACAATCACTGGGTGGTATTGATTAATTAATATGAAAAATCGCCCAAGGTTTCTGTTGCAATCAATCACTGAGTACGAATGTATGTAAGTGAATTATTATAATAAATTATTGTTTTTCCTAACATTTGCCATTCAATGAGTTTTTTAAACAATGTGCTTTGGGCCACGATTGCCTTTAAATAACCACTCAGCGCCATATTGTAGTACAGTAAATCTAATTGGCATGTAGAATAATTAATTTAAAAGTTTGTCACTCAAGGGGGTAAATGGTCGCTATTATTGTCTCAACGAACTGCAGTCAAGTAAACTTAAATATTTTCTGTACGCTACTAAATAAAGATCATTATATTTTAGTTTATTTTTTATAAATACACATTTTTGTGTTATAAGAAAGCCCGTTCTCACCACCTGTTGACAGTATGTATGCAAATTTAAAAATGTTTGGAATATTTAGGATTGTTAATGGGAAAATAAAATATAGTTGCATATTAGTCTTATAGAGCACATTTCAAACCTTATACCACACTATAATTCCTAGCGTACCCAAATTAATTGTTTATGCACGGTTTAAAAATAGATAATAATGCACTTTTCTTCGTAAGACTGGTCTACACATATTTTGAAAACGTTGTTTTTAGGGCTCTGGTTCACATAGTTTCGTTTCGTTCAAGATAGTCCTAGTAAAGTAAAGTACTTTGTAACTTTTTATTCTCAGTTAAAATATCATTGTGATACAATATAAATAAATATAAATTTGTATTATCCATAATTAGTTATAATATCCTGGTTTACAACAATTCCTGCACATCCTAAAATAAATACGTTTCGTATGTATTATTAAAGTACTATTAAAGTAGATGACCCGTTGACTTGAGATTTTAGTGACTTGATTTAAGATTTAAGCGTAAAGTTGAATATTGCCCACCTTATGACACCAAATAACGCATAAAAACAACGTCTTAAATCTAAAACTTTGTGTGAACGCCATGCAGTACGTGTTTCCTATCATCCAACTTTACGACTACCCGTTAAACCTTGAATCTTGACTTAAAAATCTGTGTGGATCAGCCTTAAAGTAAACGTGTGCTGCCACTATAAATAGCTTAAAAATCTCAAGCGCCTTGAACCAAGAAGGGGTGTGCATGCAATGATGATGCCGTCAGCTGATTCGTCGTAGTTATAGCTATGTTTTTGATTAGATGACTCTGCATTTCGCTGACTTGGCCTTGTTGCTAAGAAATTAACATATTTCCTTGAGCCTCACAATAGGGAGTATTCATATGACGTCACAAGTTGGCTATTATGGAGATTATGGTGTGTTGACATATGAGCTGTCAATAGAAGACGAACAGGCTTAACCACAAACTATGATAGTTGTAGCACCTACATCCCCCGAGAAAGTTTATATGCCATTGTCAACGATTAAAAGCGTAATCGAGAGAAAAATGTTTTTTTATGTTGCTTTCAAGTAGGCCTACTAATAGCAAACCAAAGCAAGAGGACCAGTTGAACAACAATAGCGACCATTTACCCCTTTTAGCTTGTTTAGCTGAAACTTCCATGAGACTATTTCCAAACAATGTTACCCCAATGATTCGTCTTAGTCTTACGGGGCCAACCAGCGAGCCACAATTGCTATTACCGATCGCTGATTTGTCAGGAATTACACCTTTGTGATGATCGAATTGGAACAGTTGCTGCGATGGACCTGTATACTGTATAGGCCTTCTAATTCTAGACTTACAATTTTTTGTTTTGTCTTTGGTTTATTGATTTACATTACGCAACATTCTATACGCTGATAACTTAAATACTTTATTAATTAAGAGCGTTCGGAAGTAGTTTTGACGTTTTTAATCAACTAATTTCTCTTAAACAAATAATTGGATTATTATGAAAATGTACCTACTTGCAGAGGGGTGTCATATCTACGCATGGCATTAAATACCATTGTGACAAGTCTGCTCAAAAATAATATACGCACGTTTGAATTATGCAAATAAATTACTTTCGTCGAAAATGTTCGGCGAAAAAATACGGAGAATCTGTTTAAAAATGGGAACATTATTTTTTAAGTAGGTTGGTGACAAATGTTCTTAATACTAGGCATAGATATGACATTCCTCTACAAGTAGGTAAATATGTATAATAATCCTAATATTAGTTTAAGAGTAATTGGTTGACGGCCAATACAACTGTAAAACTCCATGCTATTGAGTAGAGTACGGTGAGCGAGGAAATCCATTAACAAATCTACTTGAAGGTTTTATATCCCTCTTTATACTTTGATTTTATTTAACTATAGGTAACTTCGTAACGGATTCAAATAATATTTCGTGCAATTATAAGCAACATATCTAGAAATAATGTTCACAAGTTCTAAGGTTGTAACCGTAACACGTCGGCATCTTGTTAAAAAAATTAAATGTTCATTATCAGGGTTTTTTTGTAAGAGTAATAATATGATACGCAAATGATGATTTGTTTTCTTTGATACCTTGAAGAAAATCGCTCATCTGGCAACGCGGAGCGCTTTTATAGGCACTTTTAACAACAGAGGTATCCATTTAACTCACAAACTTTATTGACATAAATAACCAATTAGATATCATAACTATAATAATATACAAATACATTTACAATAACATTATAAACATCACATAAATCCCACACAACAATAGTTAAAGATTTCAAAAGAACATTGTTGATATGTTAATAATCACAGTTAACAGAGCTTCTTCTAAATATTACACGAGACAAACATTCACTCAACCTTGGTCTTGTAGTGACGTCATGAAATGTCCGAAAATCAGTGTGAAGAAAATTCACCTCTATGTCAAAAACCGCAGAAAATTTTCATTTTTTAATTATATCACAAGATTGCGACAAAAAATCGAAAATCTGAGTCAACAGCGCACATGTGTTGTGGTTAGCCCTACAGACTGAATAAAATATTTAACCATAGCATAGTTATTTTGATTATTAAATCGATAATTAGTAATAATATAATAATAATAATAATGAAAAAAACATCAATATCCTAAATTATTTAGGTTACCCGGTGATTTGCTCTGTGATGTGAGTTGATCTCTGATAAGAACCGTTCTTCTTGGCAGAGCCATCAACTCACCTCACATAACAGGGCAAATCACCGCGTGTAGAACGTAGATTTCCATCCACCAATGACCCTGATATCCTGCTTTCTGGGGGTACGTTCCGAAACTAGCTGAATATGCCATTTCCGTGCTGAGGCCATTCCGTAACCTGCTGGAAATCATTAGCTGGGCGTTCCGTTACTTCCTGCGCCAGCATATCCACTATCCAGCATCATGAAAACGCCAGCCGCTTCGATCGAGGGCATCTGCCAGCATTCACAACTCATGACGGCGTTTTCAAAATGCAATTATTTAAAAGTTTGTCAAATTGTCAGGAATTATATAATTTCACCGTTATTTACACCACGCTTTGCAGGATTTTATGGTCTTTCATTTTGTATTCGTTATTATTGGGAAACGATTAGAATGTTTTTTTTTTAAATTTCATTACAAATTTTTAGCGCGCATTTCCACCATCGTTTCGCTTGTAGGCGTTCCAAAACACTTGATAAAGGGTACATTCCGAAACCTCCTGAAAATGATGTGGTTTCAGCATCAGCTAGCACGTCCCAGCGTCACATTTTGTCAAGTGTTTCGGAACGCCTACAAGCGAAAAGATGGAGGAAATGCGCGCCAAAAATTTGTAATGAAATTTAAAAAACAATATTCTAGTCGTTTCCCAATAATTAAAAATAAGACATGAACGATAATAAAATCTTGCAACGCGTGGTATAAACAATGGTCAAATTATATAATTCCTGACAGTTTGACGAGCTTTTAAATTATTGCATTTTGAAAACGCCGCCATGATTTGTGAATGCTGGCAGATGCCCTCCCTCGAACTGGCTGGCGTTTTCATGATGCTGAATATGCTGGCGCAGGAATATAGAATAGAATAGAATAGAACTTTATTTTCTTCTTTGTACAGCAAATGGAATACAGCAGTAAAACAAAGTGAAAACAGTAATGAAATACAGTAAGTACAGAACGCAGAAGTTACGGAACGCCCAGCGTATGATATTCAGGAGGTTACGGAACGGCCTCAGCACGGAAATGGCATATTCAGCTAGTTTCGGAACGTACCCATAATGTGACGCTGGGACGTGCTGCTAGATGATGCTGGAACCCCATCATTTTCAGGAGGTTTCGGAATGTACCCTGGATCAAGTATGGATACGCTAACAAACGAGCACCTTCCCAGTTCCACTCAACCACTAAACGACAAGTGACAAGTCCTCATCGCATTCTTATCTTATGCGGACCAGCAACTCCAAAATAGCTGCGATTCAAGGAAGCATGTTTATGCAAGGGTGTAGAATTATATTATATAATTATACCAAGAGAAACTTATTGAAGAAGTTGCACTTAGCGACGCTGATGCCATGTATAATTTGAGACAGACAAGTAACACATAAGGAGTAGGGCCTACATTACGCATTTAACTATAATCCATACAATTATCTCCGTCTACAATGAGAAGTTTACTAATCCTACGGTCAAACGTTATTAACTTATCTGCACAATTCAATATTAGATTAGATCCAAGGTCCGTAAATCACCTGGCGGGGCTCGGTCAGGGGATCCACGGACCTTGGATTAGATCATGAGTTGGACGGATTCATTGTTGGTTGTGGCCAGTAAAATACTTCATTTCAATACTACTTAAAAGTATAAAAAGTTGAGTTTCATAATATTATTGTTGTATATATGCTCAATGAGAGTACTATATTTTGACAGGAACATTTTAAAACATTTACCTCCATATGAGCATGCTTTACATGGACTATATACATATTATTTATATACATATATTTGATTTTTTAGATTTTGTTGGTTGCAATATGTAAAGTAAGGATACATTTTACGGTTTAACCAATCCAAATTTTATAAAATTTAAATAAAATTTGGATTGGTTAAACCGTAAAATGTATCCTTACTTTATATATATATATATATATATATGTTGTCTCGAAGGTTTTCGCGGACCAATGGATGCATAAGTTCCACGCTTTCGGGTTGACTGCCGCGCTCTTTCTCGAGACAAAGGGCAGAGCACGGAGGACGGAGCGTTATTCAGCAGCCATAACTCATCGGGAGAACAGATGAGTCCGGAAGATGGTCGTCGACACAACGGTCCTTTTAAGGACCAAAATTGTCTCAAGAAAGAGCGCGGCAGTCAACCCGAAAACATGCAACATATACATACATATATATATATATACATACTATATTAGAATAACTTTTACTGTCAAATAACACGTTATATTATAAAGAATAACTTTTTAATATATATATCTACATTAAGAGCGCACTCCCCGGATGTATTTGCAGTCGTCCACGTTTAGAACCATAACTTATTAATGATTAGAGCTATCAACTTGAATGTTTTTGCATTATTTAGAAGAAGATTGCCTTTAGTCAGATAAGGTAAGAATAAGGCCGTCACATAGGCCATTTTAAAGGCAAAAATGTATACTGACATTTGAGCTGCCAATAGAAGCGTATATACATATATGCGTACCACAAAACATGAGGGTTTTAGCACGTATCCCCCTATATAAGAAGTTTACGAAACTGATTACTGTAATGTAAACTATTAAACATGTTGTAAACATGTGTTATGTAAATATTGTAAGCTATTAAAAGAGTGATCGAGACGAAAGTGTTTATCTGTGTTGCTTTCCAGTAATAATACAAACCGTTTAGAGAACAGTTAAGTTTCAACAAAACGCAATCTGCAACACTGTAGCAATGAACTACGGTACGGCACCATGCAATCACATGCCATTGTGGCACCGGTATGGCCACCATGCGCATTATGCGAAAACACCCGAGTACGAGTGAGTAAAGTGGCAGCAAGACACTAAATATATAGGCAGTGTTTTGTTTGCTACACTTGTACTTTGTTAAAGGTATTTTGCATTTTTTCGAATTTTGTCATTTTTGTGAGTTAGCAATAAAATGCAGTAGCCCTGCAGAATGAACAATAACTATATAACTATATATATATATACGCTGTGGGTTGTGTAATATTGATCACTATTGTATCAAAACCAATGTATTACTATTACATTAAATACAATTGAATTACCTTGACACGAAAATGGACCAGTTTCTCATTATCATCCCTGAGACGCATTTTAATGGCGCCTATGTAATCACAAAAAAGGCACGTTAAACAACGGATGCTTTTTTCTCACGTAGATAATGTTTTCATCTACGTTATTTGCAAATGAACAAAAATTTTACATTACAAAATAATTACCAACCAAAAAATATCGTATGACTGATAGATTGAATTGAAAAATAAATATAAATACAAACAAGATTTTTAAATTAAATAATGTCGATTTCATAAAAATTATAAAAACTTATTCGTTGTGTCATTCACAGGTTTCGTAAAACAAATATCAAGCCGTTAACATGACCAGAATTGAATTTGAGTATGACTGATACCATTTTAACAGCAATATCCTGCGGGTCAGCAACCAGAATGTTTGTAAAACCTTTGAGTATAAATTCCCTATCATTGGGTAGAGGAACAACGCCACTGGTTTTTGTCTCCCGCGTCGAGCATGCGCAACATTCGCTGTATGGGCTATAATAATAACAGTGATATGATCTCGTCTCGTCTCATACAAGCTCAGATCATACAATAACGTTGAGCATATCTTACGATTCACAATCGTTGTGCATACATACAATCATGTATCAGCTGAGTTCATCGTACGTTAGGAAGTACATTAATGTTATAGAACGACATACGCATGAACTCAGTCCACTAGATTTGCTTTCCTGCACAACAGAAACTTTGAAAGTTAGCCATCGTTATCAATCCATACTTGAACAATGTATGTATCTGGGTTCGTATCAACGATGTTAGGGCATTATGATTACCGTTGTCATCGACAGATCTCACCATGACAAGTGACTGTGAGCTGACCTCGTAGAGAACTAGAATATCTTGACGCACATCCGGGTCAAAAGATCTTCCCGCAGTTGTGGTAAACCTCTGGACAGAACTCTTGAGCGAGGAGGCCGTAAGGTTGTCGCGAACCTACCCTCACAATCTGGTCGTAACTCAGTTTATTCCACATGTGAACCGCGTAGCTGTTCTCCATTCGCTCCATCGTCTCCTCACTGCGTTCTTCGTCGAAAAGCAGCGGAAGTTCGTCGTCTTCGTACAGGACAGGGAAGAACACGGGAGTCTGGAAGACTTTGAAGCCGGAACATCGGGCTGGAGTCATTTCCGATGTCTGCACAGTGGGTGCCTGTCCACCCCAAAACAGTCGTTGGATTAACTTTAGATGCTGCACATACTGTAAGGAAGATACATAGGAGTCTAAGGACGTATGCATAGTCAAGTGTTAAGTTAAGTACAGGATTTGGAATTGTTTGAACCTACAGATCCACAGGATTTCCTTCCACAGGATTTGTGGAATTGTTTTATTACATGTTATTTTCCATGATAAGAACAAACTCCATAGCAACCATTAACAAATCACATACTAAAATCGACTCTGTATGGAGTCTGAATTATGAAATATTAAGTAAGCTATTCACTTGTTTTATCCAAGGCATCCTGGCTTCTCATTGGTGGTTGCCATTTTGCGAACAAGTTAGTAACCTAACAAAATATTTCAAATTACTGGGCCTAAAGGTTTTCAATACTAAAACAGATATGAGGATGAGATTTGGGACTAAATACGATGCAGAAACAGGGATGATACAATGTTGCGAATATAAAACAAGAAAACTTCATTGGTATATCATTCAATAAATAATATTTGGAAATCTCGTTCATTGATTGAAAAACATAACAATGATACCTTAATTATTAGCTCTTTAAGACTATAACATATAGTCAATAGTACCCTTTTGTAGTTGGCATGATGGACTAGACTCATCAAGATACAGCTGATATCAGAACGAGAGATAAAAGGGATTGCGAAATTTGTATCCAGGGAAAGGGGTTCCGCTAATTCCCATGTAGAGACGCAGGAAAACTAAGCTGAAATTCATAGTCGTCTCCTACTCCTGGGGGCGCCCGTTGTTCCAAAGTATTTGTTTTCTATATGTAACATAACATGCATGGAACTGTTACTGGCAACATGGGCGTCCCTAGGGGTTGAGGACACCTATGAATACGGATCTAAGGCGATTGAAGACTAATACATTCGGGTGAAGGGGAATCCATCTGACAGAAATCGATGGAAGGTTAACACTATAATGTAAATTTTATTAACAAATTTTCTATTTCATAGTTGTGTCAATCAGAAAGGAAAAATAAGTGTTAGGATAGTTCGTGAAACTGAAATATAAGGGGCGAGTTGATCTAATGAATGGGAAAAAAATCAAAGAGGTTCCGACGGGTATGGAGGGCAGTATACATCCATGCATTGAATGCTCCTCATGTGGGACATTGTGGAATTATACATAGATTTTCTAGCACAACAGCATAAAGCATTGAGGCATAGCTGAAATACAGAACCCGATTCTAATGAATTCGATCCAGTTTACGTTAACTCAATTAGGGTTACCTCACAAGTCACAATTTTTGACCAGAGGCTTAACATACCTGCGTGAGGTTACAAAACCTCCCCATGACACGGGTGATGAGCCCAGGTCCGTTGTAGATCCACTCGTAGCCCCTAAAGTCCGTGTTCAACTCCGTGAGACATTGTTTGGCGACTTCTTGACCGATTGTGTCCGAGGCGAAGTTTAGAACACTGGTCCCTAGTAGAGTTGAAGACTCGGCGCCTGCGAAGTTAACTCCGAGCTCGTTGAAGGGTCTGTGGGAAAAAGGTTGCGTTGTTTCAAAAGTAATTAACAACAGATCTGTCTTTAATCTCCTGGCTCAGATTGTTCCAAATCCCATGCCAGGCCAGCGCACCAATTTTACAAACTTATACTCTCATGTTATTTACGTGGAGGAATAAGTAAAAGCAATCGAATTAATAGACTGTAAGAACAAATTCATAACAAACAACATTTATAAATAAACCAATTAAAAACACGTTATCAAGATACTAAAATAACTATCTACTTCCAATGTTAGTAACATTAGCACAATTCTTAATCAATGATGTTTGGATTCCGCCATAAATATAATTATGTCTTCAAAAACAGCTTTTCTCACCTCCTAACCACCATGTCCAGATCTAGGTAGGTTCCACCATACTTCCATAATGTCAGGAACCTTAGCACATCACTTGAATGTTGCTTGGGCCAATTCGTCTTAGTCCACAACCCCATTTTATAGAACGTCTCTAGGGGTGTTCGTTGAAAGTATTCGGCGATGTCCAGCGTCCATAGCCGCACGTTGGGATAGGAGAACACGCGACGCACGAACTCTCTGGAAGTCTCGTACGCGTCCTCTTGTATGGGGCAGGTATACAACAGGTAGATACGTGAGAGGGGGTTGTTCCTGGCTGCTGACTCTATCGAGCAAGCCTGGCGGGGGTTGAGGAGGATTCCCCTATCGAGGGGGTGAAACGTTGCGTCCATGCAGCTGCTCTCAATGAAGATCAAGTGGTTGTCGCCGAGTACCGGCTCAGCCAGTACAATGTGGTCAGCGCGACGAGTGGGAGGGGGAGAGACGATGGCACTTGGTTGGTACGACGATGTTGAGTTGGACAGGGACAGCCATAGCGTGAAGGTAACTACGATTGTGCATAGAATGAAGATTACCCTCTGCTTCCGCTTCATGGGTTTGTAAAACGACGTGTTAGGTGCGTCAGCCGTACTTGCCGGGTCCCTGAAACAATGTGAAACCATTGAAAGGGTATTAAGAAGAAAAAAGACATGGAAATAACTTGACATCTATGTACGTACATGTTTACACTGGTTTTTACCGAGTTTTTTGTATTAAAACAACAAACATAATAGTAAATCCAAACTATTTACTTTAATTTTATAATTTGTAAATATTTTGCACTCAATCGCAAAAAGGTTCGCCCTCCCTGGCCCAAAGAGAAACCAGCTATAGGTTCAATATGTTGGCTGTCAAAGAACTAGAGTAGGTCGTCTAGAGTAGGAGTCTTCTATCCACTATCAAAGTAGGCTAGCAGCATTATATGGTGGCATGTAAATAAACTATTATGAGAAGGAGTTTACTATTGTTTTATCAATAGCGCAGATAAGGAAGTAGCTTAACAGCGAACTCACGAGTACGACACATTGTAACAATAACTTAAAGAAAACAACACGGAGGACAAGCAACAGGCTCTAAAATTTGGTGAACCTGGCCCACAGCTATATTTTAATCTTGACAACAATGCACAACAATTAAAAATATAATACAATCAATGTTAATTGATGAAGATCTTGTATGCATCAATTAACATTGAAATTACAGCTCCGTATTTCCTACCAACAAGGAAGCTATGAAACTGAACCGTCGCCCGGAGTAAACACTAGTTTTCTATTGTGTAATTTCGTTTTATCTCAATGGGATTATTGAAATGTGTTGACTTGGCTGTCTGCTACATTTCATGTAGAGCACACACGACGAGTCCTGGTGACCCACTTACTATTCTTACGAATAAATCTGTATTTTGGCTATCCACTCAGTTATTGAACAATTTTGTATTATGGTATTATAATTATACCTGTTATTATTATACACTATACAATAATTTACTATTATATCCTATTATATACTATACTTGTCACACACAGACACAGGTTGTTCGCACTAGGGATATACTATACTTTTCACACACTTGTTTACAATACCAGTGCTCGACCCTTATTCAATTCCTCAAGGCTGGACGGTCCAGGTAAGTCATTCAATATTCCAGAAATATTTAAATATTTCAGCAGGCCTAAACAACACTAGATATCGCCACAGATATCACTGCAATTTTCATTGGAATCACTTGCTTTCACTATGGCTCTCCTACTGGCAAAACAATTCTCGCTACCACGCGTAACAGGAACGCGCCAGCAGTCAGCATTGATAAGATTTGATGAACACCGTAGTTTGTTATCTTGGTGCCATCAGTGCAGTTGCAGCGCGGCGTGATGACACATATGAGTAACTGGTAATTGTAAGGCATCCTCAGTCCCACAGATAACTATACTAATGCCAACAGGGGCGGACTGGGATAAAAAGAGATGCTGGGTTTCGGGGGGGCCCGCACGAGGTGGTGTGGCGTAGCTGGGGTCTGGGGCGAAGCCCCAGCAGCCGGAGGCAAATACACCCAAGGCTCAAACATTTTTTTGAGGTTGCATTGAATTTTATGGCCAAAAATGCGATTTTTGGGCGCGATTAACAGAGGCCACCCTACCGGTAGCAAAATAATTTCAATTAGATTAAATTAATTAATTACATTGAATATTTACAGTAAATATTACAATAAATTCAATTATAATTTCAAAATAATACTTATAGAGTGGGGCTAAGATATTTTTACCAATATACAGAGAAGTATTTACATCATAGGAACTTTCTGGTTGCAGCCCGGGGGCCCGGACTGCCAAAGGACCCGGGATGCGATGGCATCCCGGCATCCCTAGCCAGTCCGCGCCTGAATGGCAATTTATAACTAAAAGTTGGCGCTCCTGCTTGTAGCTGTACGCAAGCCACCTGTAGCCGCTCATCTACAAAACGATTATTTGCACAAATACATACAATACTGTCTGATGTCTGCTCATATGTTGTCACCATAGCAATCACCAATTAGAAGCCTTGAAGTTTGAAATGTTGTTTAATTAAAAATTAGAATTAATTTGTAACTGATTATAGTATAAAGCGTCCGTTACTGCAGACCAGGGCTTCTCAAACTTTTATGTCAGCGAGCCCAAATTTCTATAGGTAAGAAATATCGCGACCCCGTCTTATATCTGACCTCATTTGCGTAGTTTATACACTGAATAGATGGTTGCTTGTTAGCCAATACTTGAAGCGATTCGCTTCGCTCTGTGTTGACATTTTTATGTTTCCCGATGAGTTCCTTTTTTCAAGTTTTCTGTATCCATTTTTTATACGATTCTATATAAAACTTAATTTCCATTTTTCATAAGCTCGCGTCCCATTGTTTGAGAAGCCCTCTGTAGAGCATTTGGGGTGACGCGTTAGACGCTTCCGGCGCGTCGACCAATGAGATTGCGAGTTTGCCGCGTCCACGCGAAACGAACCCATGTAACAATGATGCAAAACTTGTTTATTTCCTGTGTTTTGATCGACGACGGAAACTAGCCTACAAACCACATTTCTATCTTCTACATTTCGAAGTAAACAAGAGCTGTAATTATCCGTAGAGAGAAATTGTATTTGTAAACGGCTCGATGATAGCGTTGAGTGAAAATTATATTATAGTTTTCACTCAACGATGATAGTCTTCCTTCACAGATATAGTTCGTCCAACGAGACGATGGATTTCGGCAGATTCGCCGACTCAGCGGGAACTACAAGCTGCGTGTCACCAATCATGAAGCTTTGTATTTTAAAATACCGTCCTCGCCGACTGCCGTCAGTGTTGCCAGGCTGTCGTTTCTTTGCGAACCTCTTTCCAAACCAAATGAAGCGAAATAATTTAATATGGTCGCTTTTGTCAACCCATATTGTGTTTTGATCTCCTGTGCTCGTGGCGCCGAAGAGTTGAGAGTAATAATGGGGAATGTTTCCACTACTTCGACTTATCTCTTCTTGTCATCGACTTCAACGACTATTTCCCAGAAACTAGAAAGCATTAAAGCTTTCCCAGAACTTATGTGGCACCTTGGCAACACAGGCCAAGCGGCTTTTGGAACAGAGGAAGATACTCCTTTCAAAATGTGTGAAGAAATCTGTACTTTTGTCCCTTTGAGGAAAACGAAATCCATCAAGTCTCGTTGGACGAACTATACATTGAGGTTATGAACATGTTATGACATATGTCATGTTGTCTTGCGGCTCGCGCTAGGCACCAAAGATAGAGCTATACGGTAAACACTTCGAAGCGATAAAGCCCCAACCACAATTGTCCGCATCGTGATCGTAATCGGGATCGTAATCGGGACCGTAATCGGGATCGTAATCGGGACCGTTATCGTAATTGCACATTTTCTCATACTAAATCATGATGACAAAACGATGTTGATTGTATTGTGTTGTTGTGATTGTATTGTGAACAGCGCTATAACAAGTAAGAAAACTTTTTCACGATTTCTGAATTAAGATTGCAATCCTATTACCGACAATGGTTTGGGTTTAAAGTAACTAACTTGTCGTGCTCTAAATGCTCTACACTCTACAGTATCTGCGCCTTAATGAAATATTAATAAAACTAATTACTTTGCAGCCATAGCTCACGAATGATCTTCAATCACAGGTGTGCCCCCACACGATGTCGCACTGTCACTGCCGGTCTACTGTCACTGCCGGTCCACTGTCACTGCCGGTCTACTGTCACTGCCGGTCTACTCTACTGTCGCGTCCTACTGTCACTGCCGGTCCACTGTCACTGCCGGTCTACTGTCACTGCCGGTCTACTCTACTCGCGTCCTACTGTCACTGCCGGTCTACTCTACTGTCGCGTCCTACTGTCACTGCCGGTCTACTCTACTCGCGTCCTACTGTCACTGCCGGTCTACTCTACTGTCGCGTCCTACTGTCACTGCCGGTCCACTGTCACTGCCGGTCCACTGTCACTGCCGGTCTACTCTACTCGCATCCTACTGTCACTGCCGGTCTACTCTACTCGCGTCCTACTGTCACTGCCGGTCTACTCTACTGTCGCGTCCTACTGTCACTGCCGGTCCACTGTCACTGCCGGTCTACTGTCACTGCCGGTCTACTCTACTCGCGCCCTACTGTCACTGCCGGTCTACTCTACTGTCGCGTCCTACTGTCACTGCCGGTCCACTGTCACTGCCGGTCTACTGTCACTGCCGGTCTACTCTACTCGCGTCCTACTGTCACTGCCGGTCCACTGTCACTGTCGCGTCCTACTGTCACTGCCGGTCCACTGTCACTGCCGGTCTACTGTCACTGCCGGTCTACTCTACTCGCGTCCTACTGTCACTGCCGGTCCACTGTCACTGCCGGTCTACTGTCACTGCCGGTCCACTGTCACTGCCGGTCCACTGTCACTGCCGGTCTACTCTACTGTCGCGTGCTACTGTCACTGCCGGTCCACTGTCACTGCCGGTCTACTCTACTGTCGCGTGCTACTGTCACTGCCGGTCCACTGTCACCGCCGGTCTACTCTACTCGCGTCCTACTGTCACTGCCGGTCCACTGTCACTGCCGGTCTACTCTACTCACGTCCTACTGTCACTGCCGGTCTACTGTCACTGCCGGTCTACTGTCACTGCCGGTCCACTGTCACTGCCGGTCTACTCTACTCGCGTCCCACTGTCACTGCCGGTCCACTGTCACTGCCGGTCTACTCTACTCGCGCCCCACTGTCACTGCCGGTCCACTGTCACTGCCGGTCTACTCTACTCGCGTCCCACTGTCACTGCCGGTCCACTGTCACTGCCGGTCTACTGTCACTGCCGGTCTACTGTCACTGCCGGTCCACTGTCACTGCCGGTCCACTGTCACTGCCGGTCTACTCTACTCGCGTCCCACTGTCACTGCCGGTCCACTGTCACTGCCGGTCTACTCTACTCGCGTCCCACTGTCACTGCCGGTCCACTGTCACTGCCGGTCTACTCTACTCGCGTCCCACTGTCACTGCCGGTCCACTGTCACTGCCGGTCTACTCTACTCGCGTCCCACTGTCACTGCCGGTCCACTGTCACTGCCGGTCTACTGTCACTGCCGGTCTACTGTCACTGCCGGTCTACTCTACTGTCACACGCTTCATCAACTAATCACTGCGTCTTAGTTAGACACGAGGCGAGGTGAGCGGGCGCCAGAGCGGCTGGAGATATCGCGTGCACGTGTGTGTATGTGCGTATGTGTGTATGACCTGCATCGGCAACGTTGCAGATGATTTCGTCACAGACGGGGACTCGTGTCCAATCAGCGATCTGTATATTAATGAAATTGGGGTTCGTTTGCTGGTTGGTCACGTACTTATCGTCTATAACGAAAGAATCATGCAAGGTCGACGGTCGTTCTTTGGTATAGCCCTTGGTAAACGAAAGATAACACCACTCCCACTGTCGCTGATAAACAGTTGTTTTCGGTGTCACACTGAGAACTTCGGACAGTGGAATATTTAGTTCAGGCAAAGTTTATATAACCTGGGGTTCGTTCAAATGCGAAATCGTCGGCGCATGTCTGAGGGAAATTGCCATTTGTGAAAGTTGGCACTTTGTGATTTATCTACGTTTAACACTGGCAGAACTAAACATAAAAACATTACTTTATGTGATATTTAGTTGGTTATAGGAAGATATCACTAAAACGTGAGTTATGTCACGAAGTGACAACTATCTGTAATACGGTCCCTGTAGTACAAAGAAGTAGCGCAAGAGCGCTCTCTCTGAAAACGGGGCGGGGGCGGGAGGGAGGGAGTGTTCACGGCGCAATTCTTATGCCAGGATAGCGTTCAAATAAATCCCGCCAGAAGGTAACGAAGTACATGTTGCTTGGTGAGGCTTACATTTTCGACAAAACTTGCTAAGATATTTTAACATGGGGGTGAACCATCTTTCCCACTTCCGTAATCTGTGGTTGAGACCTATTTTGTAGACGAGCGGTGCCACCACCATCCTCCCCTGCTTCAAAGACCGGTCAAAGGTTTCAAAAACTTTTGATATGTTTTATACAATCGTATCACAGATGATGGTATGTTTAAAATACGGGGGGGATGAGTCCCACAATGTGTATGTTGGCCTGTTTGCATGTAAGGCGCCGAGTTCGGCCACTGAGGGCGCTAGTGAAAACGAAGGAAGCGCTCAAGTGACAATGTCACGCAACTTTCCGATGAAGCAGCGTCGTTCTTCTTACGTCGATAATGGCAAATTGTAAAAAATGGTTTAATAAAATACGGCTCTCAGTGGAAAATTACACCGATATTATGAATCAGATTCAGATTTCAGATAATTTTATTCTCACACAGAATACATACATGTTTATTGTTTACTCAAAAGTGGCTATTTATATAAATTGGATCCCATCCATCCCATCAGTCCATCTAAAAAGGCAACGCGCCATTTAAATCAGGACACGTTTTAGACTTGCAAACAACAAACAACACACAACGAATACAAACAAAACAAGACAATAAAAAACAAAAACAAACAAACACAAAACAAAATACAAAAAAAATAAAAACACAACAAGAAAAAACAAACAAAAATAAAAAAACAAGATATATTTTCACAATAATATCCGTCACTATTTTCGAACGCGGAATGCAATCGTCACCAATAAGTTGTTACATTTGGCCACATATAGCGCTGTATGTCTAACACACGGTGCGACTTGACGCAGCGTCACTGGTTGTGGGGCTGGTAGGCATTTCATCCCTCTCAAAGCTCTCCACAAGTGGTCGCGGGCAGTCGAGAGGTCCTGTTAGGCACGTGATGTCGGAATATACTCTGCGTGCCAACCTAAGAAGCACCCGGCCAATCACTACACACAAAGGGCGACTTAGCCGTCGCCTCCTGTGTTGACACTTGTAAATGTCAATAAGCGGCGGTCAACGGGGTGGACACACAGTTACAAAAAGGGGACCTTCCGCTAAATACAGGGAGCGATACCGTCCGTAGTCGAGTCGAGGTGACATTTTTAATATTCAGCTGTCGGTACCGGCTAAGAAGGTGAGTGCTTTGCTGAATAATGGGGATGATTGACATTTATTATCTCCACAATACTATCGCCTCCTTTTGAGGTTAGTGATTGGCAGGGTGCATCTTAGGTTGGCACATGAGTAGGCATTCGATTATGATAGTTTTACCCTCGTCAGTAATCTTTAGGTTTACAAAGGGAGTCTTATACATGTTGTGATAATGGATGTAACAACCAGGCTTTGTCTCGTACGAATATATGATTTCATAGATCTCCGCACAGGGATAAGTCGCCAAAACTGTACCGAGAGTAAAGAGAAAGAATCACGTGCGTATACCGATTACTTTCAGGACGAAGATTATGAACTAACAATACAATTTGCTTATAAGTAATGTGTCGCCATAATCTATTCGAAGTGGTTCGCAGCTTTTGTCGTTTGTCTTTCATCACGATGATTATGAACCATTATGATCACTTGCCGAACAGTGTTCAATTCAAAGTTCAAACGACCCTTTCAAAATCGTAATGTTCCGTTATGCACTGTACATCTTGTCGCACTGGACTATAACAATGTTCGAGTACGATTCAAGATTCCTCTTCGGTACTCATAGCACATCCCTTCCCAGATCTGTCTTGATCACATTTACGGTATTGTGTTTGCTGTAATTTACATATTTTTATTTCTTTTCTTTCTTCTTCGGAAGACGTTGGTACGAACCAGTAAGGTCATACAGGCACACCAGCCATTTTAGTAGACGAATTTACTAGTGCCTAGTATTGTCCGCGGCTGAGCGTCTGTAGTGTCTATGAAAAGCGGGCGCGGTTCGTTGTCTCCACTACACTACGTACCAGTGACGTCACAGAAGGTATAGTAGGCAACCGGCAATGAACGTGTTTGCGTTTTTGACGATATCTTCCGTCCATCATAGACAGCTATAATGTAAAAGCCCCTTATAGCGAGCTTAGGCTCTTTGGGGGCTAGTATCCATGCTGTAACATGTATTTGTTAAATATCAATAAAAACCTTCAATTAAATACTCGGCAGATTTTCAAAATGTTTTGTGTAATGATCTTCTGAGAGTATGCCTTTGAAATGGAATGCCATAAAAAAAAAAAAAAAGTTTGCAGGGCTTTTCAATGTGACTATAAAAATTAACTAGCTATCTAATTCAAAAGTAGGTATAGTTGCAGTTGTAACGGTGGAAGCCGTGGTAGTGTTAAAAGTGCTATTTTAAAAGCTTAAGACGAAAAGAAGGCGACAGCAATGATAATGCTAGATTATTCTAAAGCATTTGATACCATCAGCCACGAACTACTCATGGCAAAGCTCAAGTATATAGGTTTAGATCATATTACATTATAACTTATACACAGCTTTTTAACAGAGAGAACACAAGCTGTAAAAATAGTCCAACATATTTCTCGGCCGAGAACAGTCAGCAAGGGTACACCCCAGGGAGCAATTTTAAGTCCTCTTTTCTTTTCAATTTACACATCCGACCTATTAAAGAAAATTCAACATTGCAAACCACAGTCATATTATGCAGATGATTTTCAACTCATTTATTCATTCATTCCATATTAAAGATATGAATGAAGCTCAAATTAAAATAAATTCGGATTTAGAACACATCAAACATGTTATTAAAAAAAATGTTTCTCATGTGGCATGTAACATGTTTTTATTTTGTTGTCTGTTTGCACATAAATACCACACGGCATTTGTCTATTAGTTTTAATGAAGAATTATTTATGAATTGTTAATGAATATATATAGTGATTAGTGACTATTGCCTTTTGCCTTCCTCAGTCTTAGTTCCGATGTAATGAGGCCTAAGTTTTATGTAAACTAAACTGGTAAAGTGCATACCTTATGTTTTTTCGAATAGAGTAATGATAGTGTTACTTTAACGCATTTACTATTGTTTAACTTGTAAGTAGGGTCAATTGGAAGAAAAGTATTTTTATACTTAAATTCGCCCATTTTTCTTATCATATTTTTCTTGTATGTTTGAACTGTGTGTTTAAACTGATTGCATAATATGTAAAAGAAAAAAGGAAAAATAAAGAAACTATTATTATTATTATTATTATTTTATTGTTGCAATACATACAAACTCGGTCAAAACCGGCATAAACATATTGTACTGACATAAATGTCAAGTATTTCCATGTGTTTACCTTATTAAAATCTACTTAGAAGTTAGAACTAATTAAATATATCATTGTCCATATTATTTTTTCCAAACCAAACTGTTGATGCTATGTACGGTCGTGGCCGATTTGTACTCATCCCAGCATTCGCTCTTCGTACGGTGGAAAACCACGAAAACCACCACCAGGATGGAGAACGTCTTGAAGTCTTCATTCTTCTTAGATCAAAAATTTTCGCACTTTCCTACATGTGTTCAAAATGATTGCTTTTTGCATCTCGATGTATATGTTTGGTTGGAGACCAATTAGTTTAATACTGTCATGTAGTTTACGAGGAACAATGCCATTTTGCTGTTATAATTAACGGTACAACAGTTACATTATTCTGCTTCCACAACCTTTTTATTTCAATAGATAATTCCTTATATCTTTTATCTTTTCCCGCCAGTTTGTCTCTACATTGTGGCATAATGGAACGGCAACATCAATTAAAATCGTTTCTTGTTTTTTCTTGTCAATAAATATAATATCCGGCCTATAGGGCGTATTCAATAGACGTCACGTGGCGGCCATTATGAGGTACACATTGCTTGTTTACATTTGTTCTGTCAGTAGAAAACACATAGGTTATCCAGGAAAAATCACAGTTTTAAGCCGTATAGATATATGTGTGCAGGTAAAAGTTCAAGAAAATGATAACAACAATGATAACAAATGATAAAACATGTAAATGATTGTCTTCAAACAGAGTTTACGCGTTCTTATTTTGTTTTCAGTTATAATACGGAACCTTTGTTTGAAAACAGTTGATATGTCAGTCAAAGGACATCTGCAATATTGCAACAATGAAGTGTCGGAAGAACGTAAACAAATGTTTACAGAGTACCTCAGTATGGCCACCATGCGATACCGGAAATGACGTTATTGCATACTCCATAACTGCCTGGTCGTAATATAATTTGTAGTCTTTACTATCTAATACCTTTTATTATTATTATTAGTGCTATGAACAATAACTCCATTACTTCATTGTTTAATAGCAAAACAAATAAATAATAACAATAACAATAACAATAATAATAATTATTATTATTTTATTGTTGCAATACATACAAACTCGGTCAAAACCGGCGTAAACATTATTATTATTATTATTTTTATTCAAATTTTAATTTTAATTTCTTGTATTTTTTTAAAATTTTGACATAGTTAATTGATTTTAATTATGAAAAATGATACATTATTAATATTAAATAATTTCAAAATTAACTCACATTTATGTGCACAAACAAATTGTAATATAAATCCTTGTAGTATAAGATAAAACTATAAGAATTTTAAAATGCCTTTTCCTAACATTCAGAATAATATTGAGTTATCAGCAAATCAGTCTGGTTTATTGTACGGTGGTTTGTGGTACTGCCATACCGGCCGTGCTGCTGACTTTGCTTTGCGCTCGAGTACGTCAAAGATACTAGTTTACCGCGCGGCCGCCAGGTCGCAGCACGAGACAGAACGCCTAGTGTGTCATAGATAGGCAGCCCGCAATGCATGACGACAGCTTCGTGAAACATTTATCCGCTTCACTTGCATTATAGATGCGTTTGCAAACCCTGCTACTAATCAGTATGCAAACAAGTTATTGCGATATTACTCTGATTAAGGTAGCTCGAGCTAGTACCGTATAATAATAATCATCATCATTATCCATCGCCGTTTCCTGCTTTTGGCAGGGTCAGCTTGGGTTTCACAACCAAATTTTTCCACCTCCTCCAATCTTCCCACAATCATACTTCCACTACTTGCTCCCAGTTCTCTCCTCTCTTCTGTAATTCTCTTCGGCAATCTTTTCCTTCCATCTCTTCCTTGGTCTTCCCCGTCTTCTTCTTCCTTCGATCTTTTTTTCATATATTTTCCTGGGCATCCTCTCTTTTCCATTCATCCGTTTCATGTGTCCAAACCATCTCATCCTTGTCCTCCCATTCTGTCCCCTAGCTTCTCCACACCAAACATTTCTCTAATGTTTGTATTTCTAACCCTATCTCTTCTTGTCTCCGTATAATATCCGTATAATATCATATCTAAAAACATCGATTTGTGAACAATTGAAAGTTGCGAATTTTCGATAATATTCCTGTAAAATAATTTGTTTTATAGCAATATTTCTTGCTTTGTTTACAAATATTTGTTATCGATAATATTTTGTTTTACAATGAAGTTACACAAAATTCTTGTAAGGAAGCAATAATCACAATTTTCACGTGCTGTTTGAATGTTCATAAAATGGTCCGTTTTTCAATACATATAATATATAGTTTTAAATGAGCATTGATAACGAAAAATTCAATAATAAGTACAGCAGTATTTTTGATCAGAATTCACAAACAGCCAAAATATACCATTATATAGAAAGAATAGTAAAATGGTTTCAAGTATAAATGTAGACATCATACTGACAAACGTACCAGTTTCTATATTACACTGTAGACTGATAAAATATTGTAAAGTTGACCTAACGCTATTGTCATGCTTACGACATAGTAGAGTCCAAAGATACCAACTTAATTTTCTACTTCCTTAGTTCCTACCCAAGGTCCGTCGATCCCCTGGCGGAGGTTCAGTAAAGTTCGACGAGCCCGCCAGGGGATTTACGGACCTTGGTTTCTACCATACAGGTGCATTTGCGATAATTTACTACCTTCCGTTGGTTACCTGGAACGGTGGGCGTGGCTAATTAGGCTTGTGTATTCCACTCAGCGGAAGATTGCATCAACGAATGTGTTAAACAATTCGCCAGGAATCTGTTGTATGTTTATGAATAAGCGCGCCTGAAGGGGGAGGGGGGGGGGGGGGGGGGGGGGGGGCGGGCGGTAAGGATCTGAGGTCCGTATGCGAGTACTTACGTGGGGGATAATATACTAGTCCCAACGAAAGTATTTACATACCGATCTCAGGCCATTGTCTATTGCCCCTTTCAACCGCGCTTATTGAAAGAAAATCAACCTGGCGTTCTTTCACACATTCGTAAAGGCACGGTTCAGCTTAGTCGAGTGCACTGGCGATTAGGCCACACCCACCGTTACAGGTAGCTAACGGAAGGTCTTAAATTATCCCCAATGGACCTGTTTAGATTAGATGGCAGAAATTAGCGAAGTAGAAAATTAAGTTGTTAACTTGGACTTGGCTGTGTCGTAAGCATACTTTCGTTGGGGCAACTATAGCTATACGCAAAGCTGCGAAGTGTACTCACAGATATACTTAACGGACATGACGTCAGAAGTAAACGCCCAAAGCTCAAAGTAGTTGAAAATATATGCGGTGGGAGGTAGGAGCCTAAAGTGTAGACTTGATCCCGCCAAGAAGACTAAAACTGGCCGACAACCGTAATGAAGCTGCTCCAGAGACGTCAATTAAGTGTAGTACAAATAATTGAACGTAATTTGGAGTTCAATTGAACTAATGTTATTACTTCCAAATGTATAATATCAGTTTCAAACACTTGAGATAAACTGGATCTAGAACCATAACCTCAAATTGTAGCCTATTCTTTACGTAAGGAATGTTATCGCGCAGGCAATGCCGTAATGTGCTCTAGAACAGATGTCCAAAGCTCAGGTATGTAATCGATAGGAGGTCACTTTAGTTAGTTACTAAACAAGCAGCTTTGGGACGCGGCTTAACTACGATCACTGGTTAGTTGTTCGTTCTTTAATGACTCCAGCCTCATAGTCACATAAGCCGGCGTTGTTGTTTGTCATCAACTTCTGTGAAGCAATAGTACAAGGTCGAGCTATAGTTTACTCTGTACGGATACATAAATACATATTTACTTTGTATTATATCTATCCCAGACATGTCAAACATGAGGCCGGCTTGCTGATAGTAATAATAGTAAGTACTAGGAAGACGCTCTGTTTGACGCGTTGATAAGCGAGCGCCAGGGGCGGACTGGGAAAAAATTCCAGGCCGGGCAAACTTTTGGTCAGGAGGCACGGGGGGTTTGGGGGCCATAGCCCCCCAACAACAGCGCCGCAGGCGAAATTTTTTCAAATCAGGCTTTTAGAAGGCATTTGGTGCGTTTTAGAAAAAACCTAGCAGGCTGAATGCACTACCGAAATACTATAGTTTTCGACGGTTAAAAGTAGAAAAACACCATGGCAAGAAGATTGGAACACTGTCTAACTACTGATGAGAATGAGATCAAGTTACACCGAAATCCAACGATTCTACAATGTAATTTAAACCTTACAATATCGTAACGGAAGGGGGGTGGGGGGGAGGGACTCGGATTTAAAGAAATTTAAATTTCAAACTTACACATGTAGGCCTAAGCCCATTGATTTTTGAGTATATTATTGACAATGGAAAGCGAAAGTTTATCGTGAAATCTATATCTTCTTAACAGTAACATAGTGTTTTACATAATTGGTAAAGAATATAAAATTGTCAGCAAAAACTTACATTGTTCTGTGGGAGGGACTGCAGCGCTGAGGCGTGCGCAGAAGTTGATCAATGGGGGGGCAAAATAAATTCCCGGCCAAAGTACTTCCCGGCGGCGCACCACACCCTCCAGGTGTGGGGGGGATACCCACTACAAAAAAGCGCCAAAGGCGATTTTTTTAAAACAGGCGCTTTTTAATGTGTTTTTAAGCGTTTTAGGAGGAGTACAGGTTGTCTGTTGAATGGTTTAATTTTATCAGAGATATCATTGTTACAAAGTGATGGTATAGTGGTCAGTCACAAAGCCAAAATTTTGGTGTTAGGGCAACAGGTGATGTTGACTCCGGTCAGCTCATTCCAAAGTCAAACCAATCTAGGACTTCAGATAAAATTAGAACCATTATGTCATATACGACATCATTTGTGTCGCCTCTTACGACAGGCACTGTCCCTGGACCTATTCTTTCCCGGGCCAAACGGGCAAGGCAGTTGGAGAAACAGTGAAAGTTTGAGGAATATATTTATAGACATTTCTACTGTGTTGTGACTTGCGAGCAAAGCGCCACTAAATATGATTTTCCAATCTAATGCCTCATTCTGCAAAAAAAAAAACACCTATCCTAATGGGGGGGGGGGGGGGGGGGACTGCCCCCTTTGCCCCCTCCTGCGCACGCCTATGCCGGGCAGCGCACACCACTATCCGATTGTTATTAGTATTAGTGTTTTCTTCGCTCAAAGGTACACGGTGGGCAGCGCCGCCAGCGCGGCAACTTACCGCCGGCGCCAGGCAGTTTAGTTTATGCCTGTTCCAGTCGGACCAGGCCAAATTTGGGCCAAAACAGGCAGGCCACCGGGCATTTGCCCGGTTGCCCGGTGGGCCTGTCCGCCCCTGAGCGGGTCCATATCTACGAACGTTCTGCCGAAAAGATCTCAAAGCTAATAAAAACAACAATTGAAAACAATTCAAGAATGCGCATTGCAAAATTTTTCCTAAATTCCATAGCTATTATACTTCCCGACATTGTTGGATGCAGTGCAATAAGCGTTGCTAAGAATTTTCGCTGTCATGTTTTCGCCGCGGTCCGCCACCGTTACTAACAGTTATTGACAGCAAAAGAAAGGAAATATCTGCCTTCTATACGTATCAGATCGCGTTTAAATTACTATATTTGTGACCGGACAAAAATTAACTATAAGATAGCCACCTCACATTTTGCCGTTACTGTGTTTCAGAAAAATATTTTCGAGTAACTTATGTGTAACTTTGACAGTATTTATCAGATCGAAATTAAATGACCATATTCGACCCCGGAAAAATCTGTAGAAAAATATGGCTATCTCACATTTTGCCGCCATCTATTGTGTAACTTTGTAACGTTTCAAACGATTTTGCCTCAAAACTATACACCTTCAATCCACATCGAGTTTTGTGGATGGTCCAAATTTCAAGTTGATCGGACTTTCCGTTCGACCGCTATCGACAGACATAAAAAAAAAAAAAAAAAACAGAACGAAGTGCCATAAGAGACTAGTGGAGACGCTCGCTTCGCTTGCTTAAAAATGCAGCTCCGAAATATATTTTGGCTTATCTTGTCGCAATTGCCTTGAATTGAACTTTGTTTTATTTATCAGGAAAACGCTCTGTTTGACGCGTTGATAAGCGAGCGCGTCCATATCTACGAACGTTCTGGCGAAAAGATCTCAAAGCTAACTAGGAAAACGCTCTGTTTGACGCGTTGATAAGCGAGCGCGTCAATATCTACGAACTTTCTGGCGAAAAGTTTTCAATGCTAATACGAACCACAATTAACAACAATTCAAGAATGCGCATTGCAAAAATTGTTTTTATTTCCATGGCTATTATACTTTCCGACATTGTTGTATGCAGTGCAATGTGCGTTGCTAAGAATTTTCGTGGTCATGTTTTCAATACGGTCCGCCACCGTTACTAACACTTATTGACAGCAACAGAAATGTAATTTCTGGCTCTAATACGAATTGGATCGCGTTTACATTAGTATATTTGTGACCGGACAAAAATTTACTATAAGATAGCCACCTCACATTTTGCCGTTACTGCGTTTTAGAAAAATATTTCCGAGTAACTTTCGTGTAACTTTGCCAATATTTATCAGATCGCCATTACATTAACATATTCGTGATCGGAAAAATCTGTAGAAAAATTTGGCTATCTCACATTTTGCCGCCATTTTGTTTCAGAAAAATATTTTGCAGTAACTATGGTGTAACTTTGTAACTTTTCAAACGATTTTGCCTCAAAACTATACACCTTCAATCCACATCGAGGCTTGTGGATGGTCCAAATTTCAAGTTGATCAGACTTTCCGTTCGACCGCTATCGACGGACATAAAAAAAAAAAAAAAAAAAAAAAAACAGAACGAAGTGCCATAAGAGTCAAGTGGAAACGCTCGCTTCGCTCGCTTAATTAATAAAAAAACAACAATTAACAACAATTCA
Source organism: Isoperla grammatica (assembly GCA_945910005.1). NCBI lineage: Eukaryota > Metazoa > Arthropoda > Insecta > Plecoptera > Perlodidae > Isoperla > Isoperla grammatica. The sequence goes on along the minus strand of OX246742.1, from coordinate 26,314,573 downwards.
AGAATGCGCATTACAAATTTTTTTCTAACTTCCATAGCTATTATACTTCCCGACATTGTTGAATGCAGTGCAATGTGCGTTGCTAAGAATTTTCGCTGTCATGTTTTGCCGCGGTCCGCCACCGTAACTAACAGTTATTGACAGCAATAGAAATGTAATTTCTTCCTCAAATATGAATCAGATTGCGTTTACATTAGTATATTCGTGACCGGACAAAAATTTACTATAAGATAGCCACCTCACATTTTGCTGTTACTGTGTTTCAGAAATATATTTTCGAGTAACTTTTGTGTAACTTTGCCAATATTTGTCAGATCGCCATAACATGAACATATTCGTGATCGGAAAAAGCTTTTAAAAAATATGGCTATCTCACATTTTGGATTTCAAGTTGATCGGACTTTCAACTTGAAATTTAGACCATCCACATGCCTCGATGTGGATTGAAGGTGTATAGTTTTGAGGCAAAATCGATCGAAAAGTTACAAAGTTACACCATAGTTACTGCAAATTTGTTTTCTGAAACAAAATGGCGGCAAAATGTGAAGTAGCCATATTTTTCTAAAGCTTTTTTCGGTCACGAATAAGTTTACTTTATGGCGATCTGATAAATATTGGCAAAGTTACACAAAAGTTACTCGAAAATATATTTCTGAAACACAGTAACAGCAAAATGTGTGGTGGCTATCTTATAGTAAATTTTTGGCCGGTCACGAATATACTAATGTAAACGCAATCTGATACGTATTAGAGGCAGAAATTAGAGGCAGAAATTACATTTGAAATGCTGTCAATAACTGTTAGTAACGGTGGCGGACCGCGGCGAAAACACTAGACAGAATGACAACGAAAATTCTTAGCTACGCACATTGCACTGCATTCAACAATATCGGGAAGTATAATAGCTATGGAAATTAGACAAATTTTTGTAATGCGCACTCTTGAATTGTTGTTAATTGTTTTTTTGTATTAGCTTTGAGATCTTTTCGCCAGAACGTTCGTAGATATGGACGCGCTCGCTTATCAACACGTCAAACAGAGCGTTTTCCTAGTTTATTTTTCTTTTCGCAATTGCCTTGAATTGAACTTTGTTTTATTTATGGACTTATTTATTTTTCTGATGTATTTCCTATTTAGTAATAACACTTTTTTACAATAGAGGACAAACTAAACAATTTCCTATGAACCAATTGGAAAACACTGGACAAAATAAAATAGTAAAAATTAACAACAATAAAACCAACTACCATAGCAAAGAGAAACTTGAACAATAACAATAGACCAATAAAACTATATAAATTTAAGCTTATATTATAATTGAGAAAAAGTAAGCTGTGCATATTATAACAGTATAACAGAAATACAACCGTGAAAATGAAAGTAAATTGACTACAAAAAAAACAAAAAAACAAACAAAACAAAAAGGAAACGAAGAGAAGAATGAAACAAAAAATATAAAATGTCGATGACAAAAATGAAAAAAGGGGAAGTAAAGGAAGAAAGAAAAGAAAAACAAATGTAAGGAAAGAATTGTAAAGGAAAATAAAACTCTTGTTTCGTACCATGCCCGCAATCTCGTGCTCGAAAATCTCGTGCCAGAGGTCGCGCCAAGAACGGTGCCAAAAACGGAACCAGTCAAAATAAATAAGTATTTATGTATTATCTAATATGCAATATATATAATATTAAAGTATTTATTTCAGTAAGTACCAGCGTTACCAGTATGCGGGTAACCAGCTGTCTTTGAGCGCTAAAGTCACCATCAGGTATCATACAAATAGATTAAGTCAATTTTAAAAGTAAAAAAACACGAACCGGAAATCGAACCCTGGACGTTCTTTGAAAACATGGATAAACCACAAGACCAACGGCCACGAAAACATGTCAACATCAACATTAAACATTCCATACATCGATCGCCAAGGCTCGTGCCGCTCGAGTTTCGCAAGCTTGCATGGTGTACCATAATATAGACGCAGTGATATCAAGTAGGCCTACATTGCAGACACAGTCATTACAATATCTCGCTATCTATTCTATTACAACCGAAGTTATTTGCAAATAAAACCATATCTCTAGTGCAAAGATGAATAATAAATTATTTAAAAATAATGAAAATAAAATAATGAATTTAAAAAAAAAAAAAAAAACGTTAACATGCACAACGATCATCGCTTTTATAAGCAAACATCGGTAATGCTGTCCCAACTTAACTATACTCATAGTTACCGAGTAAGAGAGAAATTGGGTGACCACAAGGATCCAACATGATTAGAAAAATTTACAAAGGGTTTTTTAACAATTACTAAATGTTGTTAATTAAATTAGTATGTAAAATACTGGCCGAAGACTTAAGAATTGTTAAAATAGTATCACCAAGAATGAATAACTGAATGCCATTTTGGCACAGCTGCTTGAGCTCCCAAAAAGAGACCCGTCACATCCCAGTACTTTCCATCCATTCATTCTATTCTACAATATACTTGATACACGGTCAATTTGACATTTGCGACCGCATATTGGATGCCTAGAAATTCCCAACACATCGGGCGTGACTAATGAGGCTCTAATGAGACTCTACTAAGCGGAAGTCTGCGCGTACGAATGAGTGAAACAACGTCAGGAATATGTTGATTCTCGATAAAACAGCGTGCATGAAATGGCAGTAGATACGGATCTAAGGCGTATGGCAAATCTTTATTTTGTTGATTTTTACGCTAGTCGACTATTGTCGACGACTAATAAAAGAAGTGCTATGCTATTGTTACGCGAGCGAAGCGAGCGTCTCCACTTGACTCTTATGGCACTTCGTTCTGTGTTTTTTTTTTTTGTACTAGACTCTTATGGCACTTCATTCTGTTTTTGTTTTGTTTTGTTTTGTTTTTATGTCTGTCGATAGCGGTCGAACGGAAAGTCCGATCAACTTGAAATTTAGACCATCCACAAGCCTCGATGTGGATTGAAGGTGTATAGTTTTGAGGCAAAATCGTTCGAAAAGTTACAAAGTTACACTCAATAACTGTTAGTAACGGTGGCGGACCGCCGCGAAAACACTAGACAGAATGACAACGAAAATTCTTAGCAACGCAAATAGCACTGCATTCAACAATATCGGGAGTAATAGCTATGGAAATTAAAAAAAAATTAAATGCACATTCTTGAATTGTTGTTAATTGTTGTTTTTATTAGCTTTGAGATCTTTTAGCCAGAATGTTCGTAGATATGGACGCGCTCGCTTATCAACGCGTCAAACAGAGCGTTTTCCTAGTAGTAATAATTGTCACTAGTTTTTGATTTTAGTCTGCTATAGCTAGTCAACTAGTGACAGAATTAAGATTTGATATTCATCCTGGGGTCCTAATCTGTAACATGTTATTAAGCGAGCGAAGCGAGCGTCTCCACGAGACTCTTATGGCCCTTCGTTCTGTTTTTTTTTTTTTTTTTTTGTGTACTAGACTCTTATGGCACTTCATGCTGTTCGTTTTTTGTTTTGTTTTTATGTCTGTCGATAGCGGTCGAACGGAAAGTCCAATCAACTTGAAATTTGGACCATCCACAAGCCTCGATGTGGATTGAAGGTGTATAGTTTTGAGGCAAAATCGTTCGAAAAGTTACAAAGTTACACTCAATAACTGTTAGTAACGGTGGCGGACCGCCGCGAAAACACTAGACAGACAACGAAAATTCTTAGCAACGCAAATTGCACTGCATTCAACAATATCGGGAAGTATAATAGCTATGGAAATTATAAAAAATTTTGAAATGCACATTCTTGAATTGTTGTTATTATTGTTGTTTTTATTAGCTTTGAGATCTTTTCGCCAGAACGTTCGTAGATATGGACGCGCTCGCTTATCAACGCGTCAAACAGAGCGTTTTCCTAGTTAATTATATATCCCGAAATTAATTCTGCCCGCATTCGGATTTGTTTACTCCGTGTATTACATTACTGATACATAACAAGTTCCAATTCAGGCAGAATTCGTTTCGTGATTCACTACAAAACGTTTTACAGAATATGGCCCCAGAGGTCGGTATGAGACTATTTATTTATTTATTTTATTGTAATTAAGGCCAGTGTAGGGCACAATGCCCTCTTTAGCCTGATGAGTGATGATTGATGAATGATAATAAGGAAGGGATGAGGGGAAGCCTGGTACCGGCACGTAGCCTATTCCTGTCGAAAAGTACCCCCAAGGGGTCCATCGGCTTTACGTCCCATCCGAAAGGGTGGTGTAACTTTGACCAGTCATATAGGTTCCTCCACTAACCTGGACTGCCGAGCAGTTGACGAGAAGAACGAAGCTGTTACACAAGCTTTCGAACCCTCCAATCTGCTCTAACCAACGGTAACTAGTGTTTCAGAGGTGAGTGGTCACCAATCCACCTCCTGACCTAGCCCGAGGTTGCTTAAAGTGTTCGTTCACCTCTTACTGCAATGTGTACCAAGGCACTCAAGTTGGTATATAGAACACATATTCAATAACAGTTTCACCGAAAATGATTGGAGTTGCACGTAATTAGTGGTTAAATGTTTTATGCAGCCCGCTCAACGTTGTACGTTTGGCAACATAGTACCCCCGAGTGTCGTGTGACCTTGCCTCGCGCATCTGGAGGGTTGGGCGAAAAGTATCCAGCCAAGCGCATGTGTATAGTCGTTTCAAATTTTCCGTCAACTACAATAGAAACCGTTTTATTCTTCACATTATAGCAATACATAAAATAGCAGGTCAAATAGAAATTAACACAAATACGTCAAATAGTTTATTTTACGCCGTAGTCTAATGTAACGACATACCTGTAACAAGAAGAATTTTCACCATTGAAATTTTACTTGAGGTCTTTGTGAAAACCTGTTTGGCGCAAGCAACTTTATTTCTTAATTTGACAAAACTATTATAATTATATTCCTTATCTTGACAAATACTATTATCATTTCACAAATTGAAGAGAAAAATAAACACATTTCCAGTGAGTAGTTACAAATCTTGTATTTATCCGCTTGACCACGCGCCTTCTGCACCACTTTCATTTGAACAAAGTATCTCGTCAGACCAAGCGCTCTCTTTCCATTGATGTCTTCAGCCAACCACGCATCTTCAGTAACACCCCTCATTCCAATGCCTGCTGGAGACGCAGCGCAGAGTTGGCAACATGGGTTACATGACGTAGGAAAACCACCTCGAACAGCAAGTTGCGCGAATAAACAAAGGACACCTGATGGTACAGGCCGCGTGATATACATCCAAACGTTGGTATTTAGGGTTAATCTTTAGATAGAGAACAACTTGCTAAAGAGGTGAACGGGCACTTTAACTTCGGTGTTCGTATGGGAACCGGCTAAGCGACCGCGGCTAAACCGTTGGCTTATGAGACTAGTTACGTTGCCACAGTTGCATTAAAATAATAGCAACCTTATCGATATACACGACTAGATCTGTATCAAAGTCTATACACGTTAGCCGTGACTAATAATTAGTATTGTGAACTTTAGGCCTACTCAGCGGTAGATTGCATTTACGAATGTGTGAAAGAACAACTGGGCCCGGATTCACAAGAGGTCCTAAGTATTTTTTGGTATTATATCTTCTAAGACTGACCTAATTCTGAATCTCTTGTAAAACCAGACCCAGGTCACATAAAGATGTTTACTTATTTCTGGTCGGAACAAAGACACAATGAACATTAATAGCACCTAGTAATTGGACTGTACAGTGTTCCTTGTCAAGATAAAAACAATTAAAACCGCAATATTTCGAACCCTTATCAGGGCTCTTCAACGGGCGAAAAAACCAATTCGTTTTCTGATAAGGGTTCGAAATATTGCTGTTTTTATTGTTTTTATCTTGAGAAGGAACAGTACAGTCCAATTACTAGGTCTTATTAACGTTTTACCTGTTTTACTGTTTCCGTTTCAATTACACAAAACATGTTTTACAATTCGTTCTCAGACACGGGACTGGATCCACAAGAGATTCAAAGTTAATACCAAAAGAGACTAAGGACCCCTTGTGAATCCTGGCCCTGGAATCTGTTGACTTTCTTTGAATTAGCGCCCATGAAAGGGAGGGGCAGTAGATAAGGATATCAGATCGGTATGCGAATACTTACGTTGTGCGGGAACGTGCGTACGTGCCAATGCTTGAGTGCGTGCGTCCAATGCAACTGATTCAACGAGACTGGTGTTTATGCCAACCTGATAAATTCCTTGCGAGCATCATTCTGCAACCGGATCTGTCATCTGAACATCACGTGGTCTAGGGGTCTGACGATCAACTAGATAGAGCTGTGATGAGGTCTGGAGCTGACTGACTGACTAACTGACTGACTGACTGACTGACTGACTGACGACTGACTGACTGACTGGCTGACTGACTGACTGACTGACTGACTGACTGACTGACTGACTGACTGACTGACTGACTGACTGACTGACTGTCTGACTGTCTGACTGACTGACTGACTGACTGACTGACTGACTGACTGACTGACTGACTGACTGACTGACTGACTGACTGACTGACTGACTGACTGACTGACTGACTGACTGACTGACTGACTGACTGACTGACTGACTGACTGACTGACTGACTGACTGACTGACTGACTGACAGTGAATGAGATTCTGAGGTATAACTCTGAGTAATATCCAAGGTCCGAATTGATGGGGGGGGTTTCCCCCCCCCCCCCTCTGGTAATTTAATCCCTGGCTGTTTCACTGACAGGTATCCCCACCTCTGGATACTCATCTCATTTCGTTTCATATCAAATGACCATATCTAGTATAACGTTAATAAATAATGCGTCAATTTATACACATTATATTCCGAGACTGGCTAAAAAAATTGGGACACTGTCCCGGATTCGTGTCCCAAACTTGGGATACCGGTACTGTGGATTTTTATTTACGACGCCAAGAAAAAATGGGTAAATGACAGTTACAAAATTAATTTACATAATAGGAATAGGTTAAAACTACAAAAAAAAATTGTGAACGGTTAAAATACGAGATTAAAATATCTTCAAAATAATACCGGTACCTCAGATCGCTTCTAAGACCATCTCGAGGGCAATAATATCCCCGAAAATTGTTCCCCCCCCCCCCCCCCCCCCCCCCCTCTACCAAGCCGTTAATTCTCACCCTGGTAATATCATCCCAAGGGAAATGTGTGTTGTAGGACATTCGTATTAAGTAAGAGTCGGCTGCAGCAGAGCGTAAGAATTGAAAATTTCCTCTTCGTAATAAATAAATAAATATATAACTATATAAATATATAAATATATAAACATAAAATATATAAATAAATAAATACATAAATAAATTAATAAATAAATAAATAAATAAATAAATAACGAAACACCCACACCCACCATATCAACGGAGCTTCCGGCTTTGTGTTTTTCTTTTAGGATGAGTGAGTTACGCGGATGAATGATTAACTAGAAACGGTTGTGATGATTTTGTGGTCGGATTAAACCGCAACTTAGCAGAGCTGTGCCCGTTACCGTTGAGCGAATTCGGTTGATCTAAACAGATTCGTTGACCTCAGATCTGCTCTCTAATGGGTCTGAGTTCGAGCTCAGTCAACACTGTTGCTAAAATATGCGACGTAGCCCCAGGGGCGGACTGGGATAAAAAGGCCCGGGATGCTGGGTTTCGGGGGGGGGGGGGGGGGGGGGGCGCACGAGGTGGCGTGGCGCAGCTGGGGTCTGGGACCTTGCCCCAGCCGTCGGAGGCAAATACGCCAAAGGCGTAACATTTTTTTGGGGGTTGCATTGAATTTTATGAGGCCATCCTACCAGTAGCACTACCGGGCGCGTTATTCAAATTTTAAGAAAACGATATTCGAGGTAGACCTACGGCCATTAGTGTTACTGACAAGTATACATACAAGGTATAAGTATGTCACTCTCAAAATGCTAGCGTGCGAGCGGATTTGACAATTGGTTTCGGTATTCGGGCAAGGCGTGCGGTATTTCAAAATAATACTTACAGAGTGGGGCTAAGATTTTTTTGTAGCAATATAATACGTAGAAGTACGCACATCATAGGCATTTCTGGTGGCAGCCCGGGAGCCCGGACTGCCAAAGGGCCCGGATTTGCTCAGGGGCCCGGGATGCGATCGCATCCTGGCATCCCTAGCCAGTCCGCGCCTGCGTAGGCCTAATATTATGATCTGGTATCACTGACGTCCCATACAATAGGCTACACAAACACGTGCCACGTGCCGGTACCAATCTTCCCCTCCTCCCTTCCTTATCATCAGTGATCACCAAAACGATCTGTTTGTCGCGTTGATAAGCGAGCGCGTCCATGTCCACGAACTTTCTGGTGAGAAGTTCTCAAAGCTAATAAAAACAACAATTGAAGAATGCGCATTGCGAACATGTTTCTAATTTCCATAGCTATTATAATTCCCGATATTGTTGAATGCTGTGCAATGCGCGTTGCTAAGAATTTTCGCTGTCATTTCGTATAGTTTTTTCTAGCCGATCAGTGCTACGTTGCCAAAATGTGTAGTGTTGATTTGATAGTGATTATAATACATAATTTGCATACCAGGGGTTAGGTTAGGTGTACATAACGAATATCAAAAACATTTGGCAACGCAGCACTGCTCAGCCATCTTGGGATTGCAAAATGAGGGAATTGTTCAGTGTCGGAGTTGTTCGGTATGGGTTTAATTCCGTTTACCCCTACAAAACTATAGTTATCATTGAAAGTTGCATGACATGAAGTGAAGTAAGTTCTATGTATTCTATCTCACCTGCATGGCTGTGTTGCCATACCGCACGTCGCGATAACCACGTTGTACGTCCGGCCGAGCGAAGCGCTCATAGTCAACTGAGTCGTGCAGTACAGATAACAGGTGTGCCTGACGATGTTGCTCACTTTTGGTCGACTGTGTCAGTATAAACGAGACTATCCGCTCACAGCGGCGGACCGGGCACAATAACCACAATCCACCCCCTAATAAGATTCGCTTGTCTTTAGCTTATATAGCTAAAGCTTTAGCACTTATATAGTTGTCCCAACGAAAGTATCTGATGCTTACGACACAGCCGAGTCCAAGGTGACAACTTAATTTTCTACTTCGCTAATTCCTACCATCTAATCTTAACATGTCCATTGGGGTTCCGTTGGTTACCTGTAACGGTGGGTATGGCCAAAACGCCTTTGCACTCCACTAAGCCGAACCATGCATTTACGAATGTGTGAAAGAACGCCAGGTAAAGTCGTCGTACAACAACTTCGGTAATGCTTTCGTCATCAATAAATGAAGTGTTAGCGCTCTCGGCCAATCCGAGCAGGTATTTGAATTAGCCACGGCCGCTGGTTGGCTGACACTCACCCACCCGTGACGGAAGCAATACCGAAGTTGTTGTACGACAACTATATCTGTTGATTTTCTTTCTATTGGCATGGTTGAAAAGTGCAGTAGACAATGACCTGAGATCGGTATGCGAATACTTTCGTTGGGACAAGTATATATACCATTATTTCTCATAGATAGGAATACATATATTTTTTTTAGTTTTTTGCCTTAATACTTATACCACTACGGTAATAATGAAGGGGTTTGAGGTAATGGTAATGAGTAATCACACATGATTTAATCGTCGCACAATCATGTGTGTCCATGGATTTATAATAGTACATGGTGTGACGTACTGCATGCACTTATTAGGAGGGCTACCGCATGAGCTATCGCGGACGACGAAAACTGCAGACAAGTGTCTAGTTTTATCATAATTATATATAATAGGTATACTCTTTTTGATTTATCGACATCGAAAATCAACACCAACATCGATAAATCGATATCGATTCCCCTTCAATAACGCACCTTAACTCAAATTTTCCTTCGTTGGCGTGAAATAGAGATACTTTATAAAGTCCCTTGACCACTGCACATTTGCAACACCTCAACACTCGCTTGACACTTGTACCGCTCCACTTGATTACGGCCATAGCACGACCTGGATCCTCCGCAACGGCCACCTGACTGCGACTGCGAGGACCACGTTGACGCCGTCACAAAACATCGCTCCCCAATTGATTAGTGTCCGGCCGCTTCCGCTTCCTGGCGAATAGCAAATACACCATTGTGTACGTTACGCATCTGACGTTTCCCCGTGATTATATATATTTATTTATTTTATTGAAATTAAGGCGAGTGTGTAGGGCAAAGTGCCCTGTTTAGCCTCTTGATTCATGAATGATGATGACGAAGGGAGAAGGGGAAGCCTGGTACCGGCACGTAGCCTACTCCTGTCGAAAAGTACCAAGGGAACCATCGGCTTTACGTACAATCCGAAAAGACGGTGTAACTTTGACCAGACATATAGGTTCCTCCACTGACCTGGACTGCTGAGCAGTTGACGAGAAGAACGAAACGGTAACTATAACTACTAACTAGTGTTTTGGAGAAGAGCGGCCACCCACCGACCTCCTGACCTAGCCCGAGGTTGCTTAACTTCATCGAATCCAAATCCGAATAATTGTTAACCCACCACGCCAAATTAATTCCAATAGATTTATATATTATATAGAAAGTGTTAATTGTTCCCGGAAAGGAGAAACTTCTTTATCGACTCTGGTGCTGCCTTGAATCTTGATTGTCGCCTAGCGGAGGCTCGTCTAAGCTCGTCATTTAGGAGTTCGACGAGCCTCCGCTAGGCGGAGATTAAGTAGGTCTTGTTTACAATTTTTGTTTATCCCATCATCCAAACATCCAAACCATCCTAACGATAATCTGTAATCTGTCTATGGTTTGTGTCGTACACTATAGAGGAATCATATTAAAATGATTATTTTTGTTAAGTTTTTTCGCGTAAGTATTATGAATATTCTTCTTAACATATGCCTAGAGTTAGTTTTCACTCGCGATTACTTCTATCGTTGCGTTAGCTAAGTTGGCCTAGGCTTTATAGTATTCATGTAAACATGGCCATGCACCAAACACCTCTAATGCAGACGTTTACTTCAGTGCACTATACATGTGCATAGCGTATATAAATTCTTGAGTAGTATAGTATTATATAAATTATAATAGCCTAAGTGCTACCGTCAAAATTAACAATGTTTTTTAATCATGGTGTCGGGGAGTAAAACCCCCCACAACCACTGCGCTACTCTTCTCCATTCTTCTTTTCATACACCCACAATTATTGACATCTCATGTCACCGTGTTTTTTCTAGTTAGTCAGTAGAGATAGGACTCCTGTTCTCTTCAATCCAGACCATTTGGCATTTCGTCCCGTTCATCCTTCAGATATGTAAACCTACATCCAAAAAGATGTTTCCTGTCTTGTTCTCCGACCCCACACATCCTACATATTCTGGATTCGAAAACCCCAAATCTATCCGGGTGCTTGGCAAGCAGGTCATGTCCACTGTTTAGTCTGGAGCTGAAACTGGGCCGTCTCTATTCTTCTTCTTCTCTTATGCCCGCATTGACACTTTTATGTCATCATGCGTCTCGCAAACCAATAGAGACAAGTCTCCTGCTCCTTCCTGTCCAGCCATCCTGGCATTCCTTCGTTGTGCTCTTTCAGTAACGAGCAATGGAATAGATGTTGCCTGTCCTGTATGCCATTCCCACAGAGCTTGCATGTACTGCTCTCTGCCAACCCCATTCTATGCAGGTGCTTTGCTAGTAAGTCATGGCCAGTATCTAGTCGGAACTGTGCTGTCGTTGTCCTTCTTCGATACTAGTCCATTCTTCCTTTTTTCCTTCCTTAAACTAGCTCACTACACATTTTATCCTTGCCTTTCTCTTTCCAGGCTTCTTGTACTACAAAGTTGCTGGCCGATCTCAAGTGTGCCTTGGCTGATCTGTATGATGTTCTCTTTATAAACTGTTTGCCTCTAGTTCCCATTTTATCAAGGAAATCCGCTTTCTCATTCCTTCTATTTCGCTTTCTATGTTTCTGTTCCAGATTGTTGCGGGGTTGCCGCGCCGCAAACTACTTACGGGTAGTTTCATCTTTCTCTGTGTCGTCGGCCTTCTGGTGATGATCAAGGAATACACATCACTGTATAGAAGGGAGTTAGTATTTCACGACCGGCACGTCTTGCTATTGCAGCGAGCAAGGGCTCGGTCTAAAGCGAACGGGAGCCTCAACTCCGTCTGTGTCATACCAGACCCTGACCCCTTTGACCCCACTGTGATGCAGTATTATGAAAAGTTTACATTGAAATGTTCAAACACGTCCTACCTTGTTTTCGTGGACGAAAACGGGTTCATACATTTAAATAAGAGTGGATTTGAAGCGATAAATAAAACCTTTGAACAGATACACTGCACGTATAAAAGTATTCATGATGTGCCTGGCAGAAAGAAAGCGTGGACCACTGGAACGGTGAAAAATATCAGTGTGGTGCCACAGAAAATCGGCGACGAATTCGTCTGCTCTAAATGTTACGAAGGCAGTGAAGTCATTTATGAAAATTGTCACTTTTACATACCACCGCCGAGCGAGAGACTCAAGCAGAAGAACAAGAAGTTGCAAGACTCAAAGAGAACCAATGTCCTCCTGTTGGGTATCGACTCGTTGTCACGTCTGGGTTTCATCAGGAACCTACCAAAGAGCTACGAGTTTCTTACAAAGAGACTCGGCTCGACGGTGATGAAGGGTTTCAACAAGGTGGGCTTGAACACAGAACCGAACTTGATACCGTTTCTCACCGGCTACAGTTACTATAAGCCTACAGAGATCAACCCGGGTCCGACACCGTCAATTTGCGCCGACGACAACGATAACTGCACCGGATACTTTGACAACGCTCCTATAGTATGGAAAAACTTCTCGCAAGAGGGTTATGTGACTATGTACTTCGAGGAGTGGCTTCTTTGTCAATTGTTCCATTATTGTAAAAAGGGGTTTAAACGGGGTACGCCAACTGATTACTACCCAAGACCGTTGATTCGGGGTCTCGAGAATGCTGAGCTTAATAATGATGATTTATGTTACGGAAACACGCCTACTTACGATGTCCTGTTAGACTACACGGATAAGTTTATCAAAACAATGAAAGACACAATCTATTTTGCGTTCAGTTTCATCGTAAGGATTAATCACGATAGCGACATGCGAGTACAAGCTGCAGACGACAGTTTACAAAGGACCCTTGAAAAGTTATACACCAACGGTGTTTTCAACGACACTATTTTTGTTATGTTTGGAGATCACGGGAGACGCTACGGGAACATAAGGAACACGATGCTCGGAGCCCTGGAAGCCAGGATGCCGTTTCTGTCGATCTACTTGCCGCATCGGCTACGTCGGGAGAAACCTCACCTCCAGGCGGCGCTGGAGCTGAACAAGGAGCGCCTGGCCAGCTGGTACGACATGTACGAGATGCTGATGGACTTGGCCATGGACAACCTCGAGGAGGTGAGTCGGGTGACGCGTTGGGGTTTCCACGTGGGGTTGTCGCCGTTGAGGCCGTTACCCGCGAACCGAACGTGCGCGGAGGCCGGGATCCCCGTGCACTACTGCGCGTGCGTCACCCCGCTCGACGTGGACGTCGGAGAGGACGGCGTCGCCGAGACGGCCGCCTTCCTCGTCGACCACGTGAACGCGATCCTGCGGGAGGTGCCCGGTTGGCCGTGCGCCCACCTCCGGCTGTACCAGATCGAGAACGCCCAGGTCATGTCGCACTCCGATGCTGTCGTCACCGCTCACGGTCTCATCGAGTACCTCCGTGTGACCGTGACGACCGTGCCGGGACTCGCCCGCTTTCAGGGGACGGTCACACGCAGCGTGTCGCACAGCCGCATGAAGGTACAGGGGGTCGTGGATAGGCTCAACATGTACCGGCATCAGTCAGCCTGTGTGACTTGGTACCCGGACAGTACCGTACACTCCTATTGCTTCTGCCCCTCGACCCAAGAAAATAGGACGAGCGGTGTTAATGGAAGCAGTAATTCAAATTTGAATTACAAAATTTCAATGGTTTAATTTAAATATGAATTACGAATATTAATTACATTTTTAAGATTAATTTATAAAAGTTATATTCTTGCTTAGGAATATAAAAGTACTTTTAGTATCTTCTTCTTCTTCTCAAATGCCCACATTTGGCTATTATGCCATCATGCTGGATCTGGAAAACTTTTAGTATATTTTACATGTAAATTTTTGCGTGCCATTAAATTTCTCTAAGGAGTTATTTTCGGTGTTTATTTTATGATTATCATTACGGTCCTCTAAATCTTCAGGTACAACAATTAAAAACATAAAATCATGGTTAGTAGATTATGATCAATGCATGATATAACATTTAAAAAACTGATTTTATTGTTATTCTTGAAGATTTAAAAGACCGTGATGATATACCAAGGGTCCTTAATAGTTTTTTTTAAATGGCGGCTGGAATTCATAGTCGTCCCCTACACCTAGGGGCAGCCGTTGTTATCAAGGTAACAAATCCGTAGCAACAATGGGTACCCCTAGTTGTAGGGAACGACTATGAGTTTGTGATTTTAATAGTAGCCTACTGGCAAAAATCGTGTCAGCCACCGCAGTTTGACTAGGGGTGCAAGTAAATAAAACGTAAGCATAGAAAGTGTAATTCAATTTATTATTTGGAATTTTAAATTTAATTAATTTCTTAGAAAAGTTTTTGAAGCTGAGAAATTTAAATTTTAAACTATGATTAAATACCCTATTATTTTGGTTGTTAAGTGTTAAAGGGATAGCAATTTGACAAATAAACGTATACAAAATTAAACGTTTTCTTCTAGTCGTAACACAGAAATGGCGTTTTTTGGTCGCGAATTCACTCTCAAGAATGATTTATAAATTGCTTTATTTAATATTTAGGCAACGATGTTGGTCGACATTATAAGAGGGGTGATTTATGAAGATGAAAAAGACATCAAATAACACTTAGGTCCTTATTCATAGTTGGCCCCCTTTTTACAAAGGGCGCCCGTGGTTGCCACGCAATAGTTTTAAGCATTTATTTCCCATATAAAATCAAATCCTTATCAACCACGGGCCCCCTTTGAGCTAGGGGGTCGACTACGAATATGGACTGTCCAGGCCTGGATACAAAAAAGAAACGCAAGACTCATATAGTTAAAATATCAACGCCTAGTTGACCGCGGCCTATAAGCCACAAGTATCCAAGAAGGACCATTATAATATCACGCTCGTCCATCCGTTTGAGACAAGGAATCTGTCTCTCTTGCAACCTATTTGATTGCAGACTCTTTAAAATGCTCTCGGGCTAACGTATGTTTATTTTCCATTTCAACCTACACGTAGTGTTGTAAAATCAAACCTCAAAAGAAGTTGTTGGTGTTATGATGATTATTAGAGACAATAAATATCAATGATGCCTTTCTTCAGCAAAGTACTTATCATCCCCTGTAGTACAGGCAGCTCCAAACTATTCATAGTTCCCACGTGACATCACAGCCGCCATGATTGCGACACAATTGATTAGGACCAATGGCAATCATAGATCATTGGCAATTACTATTCAAATTTAATAAAAAAGTCTAATTTAGAATTTAAAAAGTTAACATAATTCATAAAAAAATTAAAAAATACCACACACCAATTTTATCGGGCTGAATTTTAAAGGATTAAGGATGTATGTGTTCTACCACGACAGGCTTCAATTGTTTCTCCATGGTAACGTCAAAGTTTGATCACAAATGTGGCCGCCACGCGCACAGATTTGACATACGTGCAATCTATGAATATTAGCCTCCAACGACAGCGCAAAAAATATACCTTATTATCCCCACTGTATCAACAATTAAACACAATAATTAGTATTATATTATTACCTTTAGCGATCCTCAAATTCGGTACTTGAAATTAATTTAGATTTAAGGTTATTCATTTCGAGGACAAAATAATCGGAGGTTATTTGGTTTTTGGATTTTTTTGGAGGTGGTTTTTGGAAGCTACGCATCTACCCTTCTTGCTGTTCGGAGAAACTGTCAACGTGATTGAAGTTTAGAACCTCGTACAAAGAGAGCAATAAAGCAGCCGCGATTGAACCCAAAATTTGCCGCTGTGTTAGTTGACAGGACTACTTTATCGTCGCCACCAGACCGAAAAGCTAATTTCGACCCTTACAGTTTATGAAGCACTGCTGCTCCAACTCTACAATAACAACTACAATATTCACGATAACAAGCCACCGCCTCGTTTTCCTCAATTTCTCATCAACATCATTAACATTCTCACGTGATCTAAAGGTGAAACCAAAAGGTAACCGAATACTCCATTAGAGTCGGTAACCCCACAGACGCTTTCGTTTAAATTATTCACACTTGGGGAGAATCAATCAAATCTAGTCAACCCACATATACGTGTGTTGTTCGCGTCAAAGTCATAACAGATGAATTAATAAGACCGTTGCCGCGAGACGAACGAGGACAGCCCAGTGAAAACTTTTCTTATGGCGCGTTTACATAACTGACTAGTGACTAACGACTAGCGACTAAGAGCGCGTTCATGAAACTGACTAGCCGCAACAGACTTCTCTCATTGGCCGACAGTGAGAATACTGCTCTCCGATTGGCTGTGACTAAGGTTTGTCTTGACTTGACTAAGAAGTTGAAGTCATCTCAACTCCTTGGTCAAGTCCTAAGTAATGTTTGTCTTGACTTGACTAAGAAGTTGAAGACATCTCAACTCCTTGGTCAAGTCCTTAGTCACAGCCAATCGGAGAGCAGTATTCTCCCTGTCAACCAATGAGAGAAGCCTGTTGCGGCTAGTCAGTTTCATGAACGCGCTCTTAGTCGCTAGTCGTTAGTCACTAGTCAGTTATGTAAACGCGTCATTAAGCGGCCGGTCAGAACCAGTGTTGTGACTAGATAATTTATTTTTTATCTAGATAAAGATAAAGATAATTCCCAAAAAATTATCTAGATAAGATAAAAGATAAAGTGTAAAAAAATTATCTAGATAATAGATAAAAGATTAAAATAATTATCTAGATAATTTTGAAAAGATAAAAGATAATAATGATATTATTGAGTTATTGACATGTTTTTTAAAAAGCAATATTTACTTATTTTTTTCCATATCTATCATAATGTGGATGGATTTTAATAACAAAAATTTAATAACAAATTGCCGCCATTTTCAAAAAAGGGGAAAACCAGTAGAAGCATTTTTCATTTTGAAAAATGGTATATTTTATTATTATTTTGTATCTATATTATGGTTAAACATTTTATCTATTTTTTTTTATCTAAAAGCTTAAAATTTTAGATAAGATAATCTGTATTTTTATCTAGATAAAAGATAAAGATAACACCAAAAAATTAGCTAGATAAAGATAATAGATAACAGATTTTATCTAGATACGTTATCTAGATAATTTTATCTAGATAAGTCACAACACTGGTCAGAACCAAAGAAATAGGTTAGATCAGTAGTGTATTCGAGCCTAGGCAAGCCTAGGCACTTTTATTTGGAGGCTACTTTAGGAATACACCACTGGGTTTGTTACGATCCTATACCGTTGACTTTTCATACCACATCTCTATCATCTTTTAGTACCAGATTTCAGTATCAGTTTGAACTAGATTCACATTAATTTGTCAATAGTTTAAGAAACGTAAAATGTATTCGCTATACTGCCACTATTTAAAGAGATTTATAAAAAAGAACACATTGGGTGCATGATGTATATATTAATATCTTCAGAGTGGAAGTATGTTGAGATAACAATTATAATAAAAAAATTGCGCCGACTGGAGATCGAACCAAGATTTGAGTTGGGTGTTTTTTCAGTTTAGAATCGATTAAGTCAATATGTAGTGGAACCAAACCGGCAATATAAAATTGAGTAAGTTCGTCAATTATATCGTCATACAAATTAGTAATTACGTGTAGGTTATGGACATGCCCATACCCTCTGTAGCCTACAGAACAGGTGGTAATTATACAAAACTAAAAGTTACAAAGTTTAAGTTATGGCTTATGGAGTATGGACATTGATCGGTAATGTAGGATCGAACCCTGGACCATCTGCATTTCATGTTAATTGTCGCCTCGCCTAGACTCCCGCAACCAGCAATACATACAGAGCACGGCTCCGCTGGCTCTATCGGTAACCTTTAGGTAGGTAGGTACCTGTTGCACATTTTATGGTGATGACCATGAATAATAAGCACCTAGAGCTACTGTCCACACCCAAAAGTTCTAGTCCAGGACTGAATAAAAGTAATGTTCGCCACCCTAATCAAGCACATAATCAACAAGTGTACCTACCTGCTAGTTCCTCATCAGCTGGCAGGACACATGACAACACCTGTCGAACCACGTGTTGAATACTCTGGCTGGAAATAAGACCTACTTCGTCGGATTGCATTGACCTTCAAGTTTCTACGTGAGTCGTCCGACCGAAGATGAGGCTGTGAGCATTCTTATCGCCGCCTTCTGGTTCGGTTCTAGGCCACGTAGACATTTGGAGGGCAGTGACTTGTTCCGTCCGGCGCGCCCACAGGCCCTGGTTCGATACCCGAGGTGCGGGGATGGCCGATCGAGAGATTTCCACAAATTATCTTTAGGGGGTTGGGGGGAAAGCCAACATTTTAATAATGTATGTAATTCTAATTATCCTCCAAACCTATATAAACTTATACTGGGCCTGGGCCGTTTTTGGTGTGAGAGCCGCTCCCCCCCCCCACCCCCACCCCCTCCTCCGTCAATGCGAACGTCATATTAAATACAAGTTTTGATTATGAATTATGAATTATTGGAATTCATAGTCGTCCCCTACTCCTAGGGGCGCTCGTTGTTGCCAAGGTAACAGTTTCATGCTAGTTATTTCCAATACATAAAACCAATCCACAGCAAATGGGTGCCCTTAGGTCTAGGGGACGACTATGAATTCCAACCTCAGACAATAACAGTGTTGTGCTACTTGTGTACTCTTTTGTAAAGAATGAGCAAACTTATTAAGAAAATGCAAATGACACATAATGACATTACATAAATGTTATTATTTTGGGAATACAGGGGGGGAGGGGTAAGGGCCCTCTCTTTCCCCCTCCTGCCGACGCCAATGAATTTATCTTTTCGACTACGGCAGCTATTACAAACTTATTAAAAATATCAATACGACACCATTTCTTGGATAGTCCTAGATATAGTAGTACAAAGAGTAAAAATGATTTTGCCAAAAGTGGTTTTGTGGGTATCCGGCCATGTTTGTTCATTTTCAGTGGCCATGTTTAATGTTTCAATGTTTTAGACGGCGTTTGGAACTGTTTTTACTTATTATAAACATAATTAAAGTCTCTTGGCACCACATAATCCTTTTCGTAAACTTTATCCGTTGATACACGAGTTAAAACTATTATCAGCCAACGGTTCATGGTCGCTTAGCCGGTTCGCGTATACCGAACCCGAAGTTAAGCAACCTCGGGCTAGGTCAGGAGGAGGGTGGGTGACCGCTCACCCCGAAACACTTATTACCGTTCCTGGTTACATTAGCAGATTTGAGGGCTCGTCGAAAGCTTGTGTAACAGCTTCGTCCTTCTCGGCAGTCCAGGTTAGTGGAGGAATCTATATGACAGGATAAAGTTACTCCGTCTTTTGGGATGGAACGTAAAGCCGATGGTTCCTTTTCGACAGGAGTAGGCTACGTTGCGGTGCCAGACTTCACATCCTCCCTCCCTCGTTATCATTCAGCAATCATCAAGCTAAAGAGGGCACTGTGCCTTACACTGTCCTTAACTTCAATAAAATGCAATACAAAAATATATATAAAATCATGTTTCAATGTAAGCTAATGAAAGCTCAAATATAAACATACATTTTGGCCTCCAATATGGC
This sequence comes from Isoperla grammatica, assembly GCA_945910005.1. Classification (NCBI taxonomy): domain Eukaryota; kingdom Metazoa; phylum Arthropoda; class Insecta; order Plecoptera; family Perlodidae; genus Isoperla; species Isoperla grammatica. Next base: position 26,294,752 of record OX246742.1, on the reverse strand, counting down.
TGCTGTGACGTCACGTGAATATAGATGCAAAAGAGAGACATTCTGCTCCTTACAACACAGGCTAAATGCCCCTCTCCTCTAGTCCCAAACTTCGTGTAATTTTCATGCGTTAATTTCAGCGTTGACAACTTCTAGAAAGGTAATTATACAAGTTAATTACGTTCGTATTTTAATTGTTGATGACGTGCGGAGTAGGGGTTTCCCCTCTTGTTTGTCAGCAGCTGTCAGCGCCGTATACACGTGGGGGGGGGGGTGAAACTCTGTGGGAGGGGGGTAGAATCCAGAAAAGTAGGCTCGTTGGTATAGTCAAGGTACCTATGAGGCTGTATGTGCGCTTACCCGGCGGAACTCGCTATTTCTTTAATACTACACATAAAAATCGTTCCCATTTCTTTAAAATCTGTATATTCCCGCATACTCGATGATTACTTACTTACTAGATGCAATAGTTCAACATTGAACTTTGCTGGAACTCTCTCCCGGGCTGGGCCCTCTAAAAAGAGCAGCCCTTAAAAGAGCAGCCCTCTTTTAGAGCAGATGAAGGAATACAATGGTAAAAACGCATTAAGCCCGAGGTCTGGGGTGATAATAAAAATTAGTGTGGAGATGAATGGGGGTAGAACCTGCTACAATGGAGTCAGTGTGAAAATTGAGAAGAAAACTGAATTGGTGCTTAGTAGAAGCGAGGGGGAGCCGTCACAGTCTAGGGCTGAACCATCCAGGGCCCAGGGTACTCGATGACAGTTTTGCGTAATGTGTCAACGTCAATTCACATCCTTGAAAACATTTCAAGTCCATGGCACAACATTCTAATACAAATGCAGTGTTTTTCTTCTGGCAAATAACATCGTATAAATTCCATAACGGGATTCTCCAGTCAACATCTGTGCATATAGAACTATCAGCATGCAAAGTATTTCACGGCTGTCTATGAGTGATGATGATGATAGATCAAAGTGAAATTCGCGTTACGAAATATAACGAAACTCTAGTTATACGGATGCCCCTAAAAATGATCATGTAAACGTGACTTTGTGTCAACATGCTAATTATGCAAATTTTGGATTGCGAAATAACGCGATTTGGAGCATGAAATCCACGAAATATCTGTGTATTCGGGAAATAAGACCGAAATAAAGAAAATGTGTTGAATATTGGTCAAAATAAGTGTTTGTATAAAAAAAAAAAAAAAAAAAAACGCACAAGAATTTTAATTTTAAATGTAAAGAAAATAGATAAGAAGTACTGTTTATACACACGAATGACTTGTCTTTACTTGATTGATATTCACAATTTGATTATATTTATAAAGTTTTTTTTGTTGCTTTCTATGCGCCTTATAAAAATAACACCGCCAAAACGTGAAATTTATATTTTGTAAAACGAAATTTGGGGAAAAATAAAACCATTTTTGTAGGGTTCTAGTGATCATACACACTGGCTGATCACCTTCAGTCGTGACACAAAACACTTGTGAACTGAACTTTTAGATCAACCAAGTTTTTCACAGTAAACATTTTACATTTTTAAAAGATAATTCCAATGTATGTTTATAATATTTTTACAAACATTCCCCATTTGTATATAGGTAGCGGATAGGCTCTTCTTAAATATAAGTCATCAGTATCGAATTGTAATAATAGGTTCGTTTGCTTTACGTACAACTTTAGTACCTTTTACATTTTACACCACTACAGATAATGGAGGACATTACAAAAAAGTACAAAAGGTGTAGGTAAATAAACAAATACGCGAATTTAATGTCATTTTTAGAATTTTACGCGGATAATTTCAACGTTGAATACAATAAAACGGTTCAATTTAAATACTGATGTAAAATGTGCATATAGTTTGAATTCATTTTGAACTCATATCTTTTGAAGAACAATTCACGGCATTCAGATTTTTTTATGCAAGATTTCAAAAAGTTGTAAACTATTAATATTACATACCTGAGTTTTGACTGTATATTATGCATATACGCTCAAGTATTTAATTAATTTAGTATCCGACAAGAAGCTTTCAGAGGTAGATTCCTTTTCATAGCAGAGAGCTCGCAACAAATAGACCTATAGGTACCACTCAATCCTCCCACTATATCGACACGAGTGTCTATATAGCTGTAATAAATCAGTAGGTTTTGTGTATTGACACGTTTCTTTCGATACCTGCACAATGAGGTAGAAGCCATTATGCATGCAATACGCATCCAAACTTCTTCATACCGTATGCAATCGGCCAATCCACCAGTGGCGTACAGCCGTACTCTCCATAGATGCAAGGGAACCGAATTACTTCCCTGACAAAAATTAACTTCACCAACATATTATTTATGTTTGTCATAATTATGTCTACCCTACATTTGTTAGGGCTGCGTATCAACTATGACTGGGAGTGACTGCAGTGACTGAGATCCGTACCAGCTTGACTCGCAGTCAAGCTGCAGTCACTGCTTTTTGCGTACCAGTTCACCTCGCAGTTACCCCTCCAGTCACTGCGATGACTGGGCCGAAAAGATCCAGCTATCACAGTCAAGGGGGGCGTGGCTAATAATTTGACCGCGAATTATGAATTTATAGACAATATTATATGGTTTAAATAGTAAGTGACATCACAACACCATATAATCTCATCTAAGAAGTCCCATAAGCGTTAAATTATTAATGTAATGTTGTAAGGTTAGTTAACAGGTGGCAAATGTTGCTTTTATGAATGACAATTTATGCTGTTGTCTGCTTTCGCTGTGACTGTGACTGCATCCCGTACCAGCTGCTGCGTTCACTGCGTTGACTGGGCTACCCCCACCACCAGTCACAGCCACAGTGAACGCAGTCAAAGTTGGTACGCAGCCCTTCTTTGGCCATTATTTATTTATTTATTTATCTATCAAAAAATCTAATCAATAATGAACGTAATCGTTGCTCCGTTTGAATTGCTTCTCCAACTCCGCCACTGAAAGTCACATGAGCTATAACCTAAGATCTAATCAAAAAACTTAAAAACGCAAATAATTTTGTTAACATATTATAGACGAGGCCAAGTTACTAAGGTCTAGGTGTTTAAAACACAAAGGGAGAAAATAGTTTGATGGATGTGTTCGCTGTATTGTAAGACAATGGCCTGGCAGAGGCTTTGCGTAAGAAAAACACCAATTCATAGTTCCCACGTGACGTCGCCATGATTGAGATACAATTGATGAGAACCAATCCTAGATCATTGGCAAATACTAGACAAATTCGATAAATAAGCCTAATTTAGAATTTTAAAAGTAAACATAAGTGATAAAACAATTAAAAATTACGACACATACCAATTTTTTTTTAAACACTGAATTTTAAAGAACTAAGAATTTCTGTGTTCTACCACAAGAGCCTTCAATTGTTTCTCCATGGCAACGTCAAAGTTTGATCACAAATGTGGACGCCACGCGCAAAGATGTGACGTACGTGCAACCTATGATTTAAAAACAAAACACAGCCACTAATGAAAGATATCACATACTCTAGCGAATTGGTATGCATAACAATCTGTTTATTAGGTTTCTAAAGACAAACATTTCAAAATGGAAACATTACACACATAACATAACATTAGCACAGACATATAACCTATAATAGTGTCCGGTATTGCAAGGCTAATGCTATAAATGTATATATATATATATATATATATATATATATATGTATGTATATCAACATCTCTCTCTCTCTCTCTCTCTCTCTCTCTCTCTCTCTCTCTCTCTCTCTCTCTCTTTCTCTCTCTCTCTCTCACACTCTTTCTTTGTACCGTATTTTGCAATCTTTATCTTGTTTGTCGTATTGTATTGGCATTGTAATTGTTGTATTTTGCATTTTGTATTTTGCTTGTTGTGTTGTCATATTATTTTATAATTAGTGGTTGGATAGAAGGCCCCACTTGCCTTAATTCCGCCTTCAATAAATACCTGAATCAATCAATCAATCAATCTACCAAACAATCAATCAATCATCAATCAATCAATCAATCTCTCTCTCCCTCTCACCTGACGGGGCTGCGGATATTCTCCTCTTGTCTCCACAGAATAGACCGAACAGGTTTACCGCGTCCCATCTTCAGAACGTGCTTCATGAACCGCCCCATGATCTGTCGCACTCGGAGCGATCAGTTTATGTTATAGGAACGCAACCGGTGCTCGCTCTACGCAACGCAGCGCTCACCATGGGACATCATGATCTGTCTTACACTCGGAGCGATCAGTTTATGTTATAGGAACGCAACCGGTGCTCGCTCTACGCAACGCAGCGCTCACCATGGGACATTATGATCTACCTTACACTCGGAGCGATCAGTTTATGTTATAGGAACGCAACCGGTGCTCGCTCTACGCAACGCAGCGCTCACCATGGGACATCATGATCTGTATTACACGTGGAGCGATCAGTTTATGTTATAGGAACGCAACCGGTGCTCGCTCTACGCAACGCAGCGCTCACCATGGGACATCGTGATCTGTCTTACACTCGGAGCGATCAGTTTATGTTATAGGAGCACAACCGGTGCTCGCTCTACGCAACGCAGCGCTCACCATGGGACATCATGATCTGTCTTACACTCGGAGCGATCAGTGTGTGTTATAGGAACGCAACCGGTGCCCGCTCTACGCAACGCAGCGCTCACCATGGGACATCATGATCTGTCTTACACTCGGAGCGATCAGTTTATGTTATAGGAACGCCACCGGTGCTCGCTCTACGCAACGCAGCGCTCACCATGGGACATCATGATCTGTCTTACACTCGGAGCGATCAGTTTATGTTATAGGAACGCAACCGGTGCTCGCTCTACGCAACGCAGCGCTCACCATGGGACATCATGATCTGTCTTACACTCGGAGCGATCAGTGTGTGTTATAGGAACGCAACCGGTGGTCGCTCTACGTAATGCAGCGCTCACCATGGGACATCATGATCTGTCTTACACTCGGAGCGATCAGTTTATGTTATAGGAACGCAACCGGTGCTCGCTCTACGCAACGCAGCGCTCACCATGGGACATCATTGATCTGTCTTACACTCGGAGCGATCAGTTTATGTTATAGGAACGCAACCGGTGCTCGCTACGCAACGCAGCGCTCACCATGGTACATCATGATCTGTCTTACACTCGGAGCGATCAGTTTATGTTATAGGAACGCAACCGGTGCTTGCTCTACGCAACGCAGCGCTCACCATGGGACATCATGATCTGTCTTACACTCGGAGCGATCAGTTTATGTTATAGGAACGCAACCGGTGCTCGCTACGCAACGCAGCGCTCACCATGGGACATCATGATCTGTCTTACACTCGGAGCGATCAGTTTATGTTATAGGAACGCAACCGGTGCCCGCTCTACGCAACGCAGCGCTCACCATGGGACATCATGATCTGTCTTACACTCGGAGCGATCAGTTTATGTTATAGGAACGCAACCGGTGCTCGCTACGCAACGCAGCGCTCACCATGGGACATCATGATCTGTCTTACACTCGGAGCGATCAGTTTATGTTATAGGAACGCAACCGGTGCCCGCTCTACGCAACGCAGCGCTCACCATGGGACATCATGATCTGTCTTACACTCGGAGCGATCAGTTTATGTTATAGGAACGCAACCGGTGCTCGCTCTACGCAACGCAGCGCTCACCATGGGACATCATGATCTGTCTTACACTCGGAGCGATCAGTTTATGTTATAGGAACACAACCCGTGCTCGCTCTACGCAACGCAGCGCTCACCATGGGACATCATGATCTGTCTTACACTCGGAGCGATCAGTTTATGTTATAGGAACACAACCCGTGCTCGCTCTACGCAACGCAGCGCTCACCATGGGACATCATGATCTGTCTTACACTCGGAGCGATCAGTTTATGTTATAGGAACACAACCGGTGCTCGCTCTACGCAACGCAGCGCTCACCATGGGACATCATGATCTGTCTTACACTCGGAGCGATCAGTTTATGTTATAGGAACACAACCCGTGCTCGCTCTACGCAACGCAGCGCTCACCATGGGACATCATGATCTGTCTTACACTCGGAGCGATCAGTTTATGTTATAGGAACGCAACCGGTGCTCGCTCTACGCAACGCAGCGCTCACCATGGGACATCATGATCTGTCTTACACTCGGAGCGATCAGTTTATGTTATAGGAACGCAACCGGTGCCCGCTCTACGCAACGCAGCGCTCACCATGGGACATCATGATCTGTCTTACACTCGGAGCGATCAGTTTATGTTATAGGAACACAACCCGTGCTCGCTCTACGCAACGCAGCGCTCACCATGGGACATCATGATCTGTCTTACACTCGGAGCGATCAGTTTATGTTATAGGAACACAACCGGTGCTCGCTCTACGCAACGCAGCGCTCACCATGGGACATCATGATCTGTCTTACACTCGAAGCGATCAGTTTATGTTATAGGAATGCAACCGGTGCTCGCTCTTCGCAACGCAGCGCTCACCATGGGACATCATGATCTGTCTTACACTCGGAGCGATCAGTTTATGTTATAGGAACGCAACCCGTGCTCGCTCTACGCAACGCAGCGCTCACCATGGGACATCATGATCTGTCTTACACTCGGAGCGATCAGTTCATGTTATAGGAACACAACCGGTGCTCGCTCTACGCAACGCAGCGCTCACCATGGGACATCATGATCTGTCTTACACTCGGAGCGATCAGTTTATGTTATAGGAACGCAACCGGTGCTCGCTCTACGCAACGCAGCGCTCACCATGGGACATCATGATCTGTCTTACACTCGGAGCGATCAGTTTATGTTATAGGAACGCCACCGGTGCTCGCTCTTCGCAACGCAGCGCTCACCATGGGACATCATGATCTGTCTTACACTCGGAGCGATCAGTTTATGTTATAGGAACACAACCCGTGCTCGCTCTACGCAACGCAGCGCTCACCATGGGACATCATGATCTGTCTTACACTCGGAGCGATCAGTTTATGTTATAGGAACGCAACCGGTGCTCGCTCTACGCAACGCAGCGCTCACCATGGGACATCATGATCTGTCTTACACTCGGAGCGATCAGTTTATGTTATAGGAACGCCACCGGTGCTCGCTCTACGCAACGCAGCGCTCACCATGGGACATCATGATCTGTCTTACACTCGGAGCGATCAGTTTATGTTATAGGAACGCAACCGGTGCTCGCTCTACGCAACGCAGCGCTCACCATGGGACATCATGATCTGTCTTACACTCGGAGCGATCAGTTTATGTTATAGGAACGCAACCGGTGCTCGCTCTACGCAACGCAGCGCTCACCATGGGACATCATGATCTGTCTTACACTCGGAGCGATCAGTTTATGTTATAGGAACGCCACCGGTGCTCGCTCTACGCAACGCAGCGCTCACCATGGGACATCATGATCTGTCTTACACTCGGAGCGATCAGTTTATGTTATAGGAACGCCACCGGTGCTCGCTCTACGCAACGCAGCGCTCACCATGGGACATCATGATCTGTCTTACACTCGGAGCGATCAGTTTATGTTATAGGAACACAACCCGTGCTCGCTCTACGCAACGCAGCGCTCACCATGGGACATCATGATCTGTCTTACACTCGGAGCGATCAGTTTATGTTATAGGAACGCAACCGGTGCTCGCTCTACGCAACGCAGCGCTCACCATGGGACATCATGATCTGTCTTACACTCGGAGCGATCAGTTTATGTTATAGGAACGCAACGGTGCTCGCTTTACGCAACGAAAGCGCTCACGATTGTTGGGTATACACCATACAGCTTTGATAAATACACGTGCGACCATGGTTAATATATATATAATGGAAAATGGTTGGGCCCTCTGTCTTATCAAAATCGGGGTTTCCGGAATTAGGGAAATTAATTAACATCTGTGTGCAATTCCTGTTTTCTATCTTTAAATATATTTTATTTTGTTTTTATGTTCTATAACGTTTTGTGCAAGTAGTGGACTTGTGTTGGTGAAGGGGAAGTATTTTGTAATTTTTTTTAACTTGTTTGTATTGTAAAATGTTTGACAGTAGCAAGCTTTGCTAAGAAAGAGCTACTATTTAAATTATGTATTTTGATTTGTCATGGTTTGGGTACTATCCCAAATCTCCTAGAGGCACTTCATCTGTTGTTTTAATTATACATCTGAATGTTGGACACGTTAGGACCAATGGGATATTGTGGACATAAATACTGGATATCTTTGGTGTTACTATAAACTTGGCACATTTTGGACCATGGAATATTGTGGATAAAAATACTGAATATCGACTGTATTTTTTTTTTCTCTCTCTTTGGATAGAATAAGTTGGATAGGATAAATTTTTTACATCTTTAGACCATGGTATAATGGGGATAAAAATACTGAATATCGCCTGTATTTTATTTGTCACTGTGTTTTGACTACCGATTGGATATGATGCTTATCGACTTGTTATGTATATTTTGGATACCTGTTCACAGAAAATCCTACAGACTTTTTCAAATGTTTTTTTGGAAAACAAAATATATTTCTTATTTTGTTGTTACGCTTTTTCCCCCTATGTTGCTTTCGTCTATTTCACTCAAGTCTTTCGCTCATCTCATGTTATTCAAATGCACGGGAAATATATATATAAAAAAAACTGTACACTTCCTTGTCCCTTTGACAACACCGCAGTACCAGGTTCGAGTCCCGTTTGGCAACCTTGTTCGAGAGATGATCGCACACGCTCGGAAACTAGTGACGTCACAACTCGACCTTACTCCGCGGACGCAGGTATTGAACTGAGTGAAACAAGACTCTTATCCAACTATTACTTCATTTATTTGTATCTGTCGGCCGGTATCCATCGCAACCAAACACGCATGAGAGAGAGAGAGAGAGAGAGAGAGAGAGCGAGACTGTACGATCACAACAATCGACGGTGTTTTCGATGGTAAGGTTGGCACGCATGACTGACGGATGAAGGGGTGGATGAACGAATTATTTATCGGTTCCGGACGGTGCAAAATTATGTTCACCTCCTCACCTTTCAATCTTGCGAAGGAGTTTTCAATAGCTCAATCAATTGAAGATGATTAAAATCGAATCTAAACAAATCGAGAGTCAAAGTCAAGTCAAGTATAAGCAAGGTAACTCGTCAAGTCAAGTCGTCGAACAAAGCCAATTATATTAAGGAAGACAAGTCAAATCAAATCAAGTCAAGTCAAGTCAAGTCAAGTCAAGTCAAGTCAAGTCAAGTCAAGTCAAGTCAAGTATAAGCAAGTTAAGTCGTCAAGTAAGTCAAGTCAAGTCAAGTCAAGTCAAGTCAAGTCAAGTCAAATTTAAGAAAGTTAAGTCGTCAAGTCAAGTCAAGTCAAGAAGTTTCCTCTTTGGGAGAACTTGTCTTTCGCCTCTAGACACTGACTCATTAGGTGTGTATGAAGGGCCTGGAACAGAGCCCGGCCGCCAGAGTAGAAAAATATGTGTGCAAGCAAGTTGGTTAATTTTGGGTGAATTATCACATTCAAATTTGTATGTAAATTTATTTATTTATTGTGATTTACACTTATGTGTTGCCGTATATTTACAAAATCGGGATCAAAATTGCGCCCTACGAGACTGTCCCGTTAAAAGCGGGACAAATGGACACTCTAGTACTGAACTATAAGCGCGCCAAGGTCTACTTGATCGACGAGCCTCCGCTAGGCGGAGATCAAGTAGACCTTGTAGGCGCGCCACCGTCGTTTTCATTTATCCCGCAACTGACGTCACATCTGGACTACTACTAGTAGCACTAACAAACTCAATGCTAGTAGTGTCTCCTACAACAATGGAACAAATGAATTGAACTGATGGACAAACAATCAGCTGTCAAAATAATAAAATTGCAACCATACAAATAAAAACAAGTGTAGCAATAGTAACTGCTCGCCATTTAAAACTTTTAATGATGGACAACGACTAAGTGAAGGTTTTGTATGTGTATTTGTTTGCTTTTTGTTTTGTTTTCTAAAATCAGAAGAAATTATTTTTTGACAGCTTGTTGTTTGCCATCGATTCAATTCATTTGTTTCATTGTTGTCTTTTAGTGTTGCTAGTAGCAGATTTATCTGCTATCTGAGGTCAGCCACTTTGGACTTCAATGCGATGAGCAGATTGGTGGGTTCGAAAGCTTGTGTAACAGCTTCGTTCTTCTCGTCAACTGCTCGGTAGTCTATATAGGTTAGTGGAGGAACCTATATGACTGGTTAAAGTTAGGCCGTCCTTTCGGATGGGACGTAAAACCGATGGGCCTTCTTGGAACTTTTCGACCTGAGTATAAATATTATAAATATATATATATGTACGATCGTGGCCGATTTGTTGTACCCATCTAATATATTATTAATTTATTCATTATAAATGAATGTTATAATAAATCATGTTATATATTATATGTTGTTATTATTATTATTGTTATTATGATTATGATAATTATTTTTAATATTTAATTTATTATTTATATTTTGATGTATTATTGATATTTTGATTGGCTCATATTTTGGTTGGTTCAGTGGTTAACATCCCTGCTTCCAATGCAGGTGGTCCCGGGTTCGAATTACGCTTCAGGCAGAAGTTTTTTAACTTCGCCAGAAAAGAATGGTGACTTTGGAGCCGTCCTAGCAACGACGAAGCACTCAATAAATTCAAAGATGTTCTGAATCAGCTTGTTGATTCTGACTTTGTCCGCAGGTGTTTGCACTGTCCAATCAATCACTGATTCCAGTATTGATCTTTGGTTGGAATTATCGCTCACTCGTCGATGATGTTCGGAGCCTACAGGTTTGGCTCAGTCACTTTAAATTAAAGTCCCCCACTGAAAATCAGTTATGTGACTGAGTGGGTGACTCTAAAATATGAATGTATTTTATTTATTTATTTATTTATTTATTTATTTATTTATTTATTTATTTACATTGATAAGTAATAATAGAATCATAGTACATCCACACAAAAGCATTGTAATAAAATATCTATTATCCTGCATTATTTTTGCATTATTTGTAGTGGATTATTTTACCCCCCCCCCCCCCCCCTCCCCCCTTTTCACACACACAAGCTCGTTATGTTCTTATCACAAAAGCAAAGATAACACTGTCTCCGATTGGTTGACGAGTGTTTTTCTCGCACCAACCACAATCACGCGTTCCTTATCTCATGTTACCTTCTCTTGCACATAAATGGCGGCGGATTCAAAGTGCTCCATCCGTGCACCGAGCACGTGAGAGTACATATTTATTTATTCACACCACACTGGGTACATCGCGTGGAACCACAACACTAGAAGTGGCTACACCAAATTTGTTTTCTTGTTGTGAATGTAGAGGGGAGTTGTGTCGACCGACGCATGCGCACAACCAGAAACTCGTTCGGCGTGAGCGCACACTAGTCCCACAGTCGGTTGGTTGTACAGCGACGAGTGTGGACGTTGGAACAAGTTGGTGGTAACCGAAACACACTCATGACAAGACATCGCCAATATTCATCTTGAAACGCCGATTAGTGAGTAAAAAGGCTGCTACTTTTCCACCACCGACGAGACTCATTCTATGTAGATTCATTCAACGCGTTTTTTGTTTTGTTTTACACGGAAGATATTCCGCCTTTCGTATAGGCCTACCCACAGTGACATAACGTGAGGTAATTTCTTCTTCTGTGTTGTGTGAAGGAAAACTAGTGTAATCACGCGCTTGTTTTTGTGGTGTTGAAAGATAGACGAATGTAAAGTGCTCCCTTAGTCGGTGTCAGAACCCCCGGTATGTATGCTGGTCCGAATCCTAACAAATCGATAGCAAGTGTTCGTGCAGTGCCAATTTAACCTCGCTACTCGGGGCCCTAGACAAACCTCAGAATACCCACTGTTGTTGGTCCACGTTCTGTGTTTACCGATGTTGTTAACACTAATCCCTGTCTAATAGAGTGTTTTCGCTATGGCGTGCACATTTAATCTACACCGTAAACGGACTAAGATTTGTTATTGTGCGTGTACACACCGGTCTGAAAACATGTAGTTACTTTCATGTTTCTGGCGCCGCCCATTTTTCTGTTCGAAATAAAAAAAAAAAAAAAGCAACCCGCGATGAAGAAAATGAGACGTGGTCATCTCGCGCTCGGGGTGAGTTTCTTCTTCTCGTTCGTTATCATCACTTTGTGGATGATTCACAACGAGGACGGGATTATCTACCGGGTAGCAGCGCCGATACTCCTCTACGGCGGTTTCGGTAACTACTCCACCGGTCACGGTATAGAGTGTTACTTCGAGGAGTATAAAAACGCCCTCCCGGAGATCTCGAGCGTCCAGCCGAAACGTTCTTCGAGCATCTTCTTCCACGAGACGTCCTGTGGGAACGGCAAGGAAGGCGTCGGGATCGCGTTGACCCCGCGACAGGCGTGCGCGGTAGAGTCCGCCGCCAAGATGAACCCCGACAGCGAGGTCTATCTACTGTACACGTCGCCGGTACGCACCGACAACGTCTCCGAATGGCCACAGGTGGTTAGAGAACTCTTCAAGTACAGTAACGTGAGGGTGATGCATCTCAACTTTGAGAGGTATTTCTTGGACACCCCCCTCGAGGAGTGGTACCACGGTGGCGCTCTCAAGGACAGCCGGTGGCCAAGGTCACACGCCAGCGACGTCTTGCGCTTCCTGACCTTGTGGAAGTACGGTGGTACCTACCTGGACCTGGACGTGGTCGTTACGAGGTGAGCGAACTAGGGGTGTGAAGGCAAGTGCATGATGGGAGTAACTTACCCCCAAACTTAAATGTTGTCGCCATGAAACGTGAGGGTGGGCTATTTGCATAGTCAACTCCTCGCCCCCCCCCCCCCCCCCCCTAAACCTGGACCTTATCACTTTGTCACTTGGATTAGGTGAGAAAGGTACGTGAGACATTTCCATTTCCATGATGGGAGTAGTAGGGTACAATCAAGTGCCCCCCCCCCCTCTTCCCCCCCCCCCCCCCTACTCTAAACCTGGACGTTGAGGGGTGAAGAGGAGTACTCGACTTCGTCACCTAATTCTATACATTGTCACGTGAGGTGAGAGGAGTGATTTCGACACATGGCTCGAAAAGCGTGACAAATATGACTGGAGAATTCGTTTTACAAACATATAAAGGCCCATTCAGAGTTCACTTGGACCATATATGCTAACAAGTTCTCTTCTCGCTGAATATTTGAAGTCAACATAGATGTTCAGGGGCGTCGGAAGTCTATTTTTCCAGGGGGGGCGAACTTTCCAGCTGACTTTGCAACATTTTGTAAAAAAAAATTCCGTAAGTTACCATGCAGCCAGCCTCTGAAATCGCTTGAAGGAATAAGCGGAATCTGTATTCTAAAATGTATTTAATTCATATTGGCCATTTTTTCAGGGGGGGGGGGGCGAGATGATACTCTCGCCCCCCCTGTGCAAGCACAGGGGGGTCCGACTGACCACCCTGCCCCCCCGGTTCCGACGCCCCTGTAGATGTTGAAAGCTTTTGAAGTTGTGTCATGTGTGTATGGTATGAATCATACTAGGAAAACGCTCTGTGTGACGCGTTGATAAGCGAGCGCGTCCTTATCTACGCACGTTCTGGCGAAAAGATCTCAAAGCTAATTAAAACAACAATTAACAATTATTCACGAATTCACCATGCACACATTTTTCTAATTTCCATAGCTATTATACTTCCCGATGTTGTTGAATGCAGTGCAATGTGCGTTGCTAATGGTCGGTTCACACACATGTTTAAGGTTGGGGAATGTTTTGGGGGGGAATGTTTTGTTTAAAGATTGATCAGGTGTTCACACAAAGTGCTAAGACCCAAGATGATGTCGCTGCACAATTGGCTAGAATCTAGGGACGTCATGATTGAACCGACTACTGACGATTTTGATAGGTTGTGTTAAACGTTTTATGATTTAGTGATTTAAGAGTTGAACATTGGTCAACTATCTTAATCATTAAATACGGGTTCTAAACCGTAGCACCATGTGTGAACGCTAACGTTGTTTTCCTATGGTTGAATGTTAAAGATTAAACAATAAATCCTTAAACAAAACCTTAAACATGTGTGTGAACCGACCATAAGAATTTTCGTTATAATTCTGTCTAGTGTTTTCGCCGCGGTCCGCCACCGTTACTAACAGTTATTGACAGCATTTAAAATGTAATTTCTGCCTCAAATACGTATCAGATCGCGTTTACATTAGTATATTCGTGACCAGACAAAAATGTACTATAAGATAGTAACCTCACATTTTGCTGTTACTGTGTTTCAGAAAAATATTTTCGAGTAACTTTTGTGTAACTTTGCCAATATTCATCAGATCGCCATAAAATGAACATATTCGTGACCGAAAAACTCGTTAAAAAAATATGGCAATCTCACATTTTGCCGCTATTTTGTTTCAGAAAAATAGTTTGCAGTAACTATGGTGTAACTTTTTAACTGTTCAATCGATTTTGCCTCAAAACTATACACCTTCAATCCACATTTTAATTTAAAGCGACTAAACCAACCCTGTAGGCTACGAACACCATCGACGAGTCAGCGATAACCAATCAAAGATCGATATGTCAAATATGAAACGTGCAAATGAGTGATTGGACAGTGCGAACATCTGTGGAGAAATGCCAGAATCAACGAGGCTGATTCAGGTTGTAGTTCAACGAAGTACTCGACAGTTGTATAATGTCGGGGGTGTTTGAAGGAAATGGACTAGGGAAAAATATGATCCTAAGGGGAGGAACAGGGAAAGAAAAGGAGAGGACGTAGACTGCATTTCGTCTGGCTTCTCCACCTATCTGGCCGGCCCTACCTGGAGCCCGATTCTCTAAATCTGTGGTAAATTTCTCACCGGTTTCTGACGTTACGGAAGGCGAATGGATGGCTGTGATTGGGTCACAGCCTTCTCATAACGACCAAAACCGGTGATCACCTTATCGTTGACCATAGAGAATCAGGGCCCAGAAGCATACGCTTCCGCCGGCATAGCTCTCGGGATCAGCCAAGCACACAACCTGCCCACCACGATAAGGTAGCAGTTTCTTGGCAGGATATAACAATTTAAAAACGTACAGTCGTTGATAAATAAATATTACAGTTAACGAAAAAGCATTCGCTCTAGCTAGCTGCAGCGGGCGCTCGTCGACATTATTTGAACGCCAACCCAGTCCTCCTTGTGCCAAACTATTGTATCATAAGATATGTCTGTTTGTATGTATTATACTAGGAAAACGCTCTGTTTGACGCGTTGATAAGCGAGCGCGTCAATATCTACGAACTTTCTGGCGAAAAGTTTTCAATGCTAATACGAACAACAATTAACAACAATTCAAGAATGCGCATTGCAAAAATTGTTCTTATTTCCATGGCTATTATACTTTCCGACATTGTTGTATGCAGTGCAATGTGCGTTGCTAAGAATTTTCGTGGTCATGTTTTCAACACGGTCCGCCACCGTTACTAACACTTATTGACAGCAATAGAAATGTAATTTCTGCCTCTAATACGTATCGGATCGCGTTTACATTAGTATATTCGTGACCGGACATAAATTTACTATAAAATAGCCACCTCACATTTTGCTGTTACTGTGTTTCAGAAATATATTTTCGAGTAACTTTCGTGTAACTTTGCCAATATTTATCAGATCGCCATTACATTAACATATTCGTGACCGGAAAAATCCGTAGAAAAATCTGGCTATCTCACATTTTGCCGCCATTTTGTTTCAGAAAAATATTTTGCAGTAACTATGGTGTAACTTTGTAACTTTTCGAACGATTTTGCCTCAAAACTATACACCTTCAATCCACATCGAGGCTTGTGGATGGTCCAAATTTCAAGTTGATCGGACTTTCCGTTCGACCGCTATCGACGGACATAAAAAAAAAAAAAAAAAAAAACAGATAAGTGCCATAAGAGTCAAGTGGAAACGCTCGCTTCGCTCGCTTAACTAGGAAAACGCTCTGTTTGACGCGTTGATAAGCGAGCGCGTCAATATCTACGAACTTTCTGGCGAAAAGTTTTCAATGCTAATACGAACAACAATTAACAACAATTCAAGAATGCGCATTGCAAAAATTGTTCTTATTTCCATGGCTATTATACTTTCCGACATTGTTGTATGCAGTGCAATGTGCGTTGCTAAGAATTTTCGTGGTCATGTTTTCAACACGGTCCGCCACCGTTACTAACACTTATTGACAGCAATAGAAATGTAATTTCTGCCTCTAATACGTATCGGATCGCGTTTACATTAGTATATTCGTGACCGGACATAAATTTACTATAAGATAGCCACCTCACATTTTGCTGTTACTGTGTTTCAGAAATATATTTTCGAGTAACTTTCGTGTAACTTTGCCAATATTTATCAGATCGCCATTACATTAACATATTCGTGACCGGAAAAATCTGTAGAAAAATCTGGCTATCTCACATTTTGCCGCTATTTTGTTTCAGAAAAATATTTTGCAGTAACTATGGTGTAACTTTGTAACTTTTCGAACGATTTTGCCTCAAAACTATACACCTTCAATCCACATCGAGGCTTGTGGATGGTCCAAATTTCAAGTTGATCGGACTTTCCGTTCGACCGCTATCGACGGACATAAAAAAAAAAAAAAAAAAAAAAAAACAGAACGAAGTTCCATAAGAGTCGAGTGGAAACGCTCGCTTCGCTCGCTTAATAAATAACTAGGAAAACGCTCTGTTTGACGCGTTGATAAGCGAGCGCGTCAATATCTACGAACTTTCTGGCAAAAAGTTTTCAATGCTAA
Source organism: Isoperla grammatica (assembly GCA_945910005.1). Lineage (NCBI taxonomy): Eukaryota > Metazoa > Arthropoda > Insecta > Plecoptera > Perlodidae > Isoperla > Isoperla grammatica. The sequence continues at coordinate 26,277,947 of OX246742.1, read as the reverse complement.
TACGAACAACAATTCAAGAATGCGCATTGCAAAAATTGTTCTTATTTCCATGGCTATTATGCTTTCCGACATTGTTGTATGCAGTGCAATGTGCGTTGCTAAGAATTTTCGTGGTCATGTTTTCAACACGGTCCGCCACCGTTACTAACACTTATTGACCGCAATAGAAATGTAATTTCTGCCTCTAATACGTATCGGATCACGTTCACATTAGTATATTCGTGACCGGACAAAAATTTACTATAAGATAGCCACCTCACATTTTGCCGTTACTGCGTTTTAGAAAAATATTTTCGAGTAACTTTTGTGTAACTTTGCCAATATTTATCGTATCGCCAAAAAATGAACATATTCGTGACCGGAAAAAAGTTTTAAAAAATATGGCTATCTCACATTTTGCCGCCATTTTGTTTCAAAAAAATATTTTGCAGTAACTATGGTGTAACTTTGTAACTTTTCAAACGATTTTGCCTCAAAACTATACACCTTCAATCCACATCGAGGCTTGTGGATGGTCCAAATTTCAAGTTGATCGGACTTTCCGTTCGACCGCTATCGACAGACATAAAAACAAAAAAACAAAAAAAAAAAAACGAACAAACAAACAAAAAATCAGAATGAAGTGCCATAAGAGTCAAGTGGAAACGCTCGCTTCGCTCGCTTAATAACTAAATTTTAATGATTGGTATTGTTGCTTGCGACGTCCCTAGAAGGTCTCTCGTGCTGTCGTGCAAGAAGTAAGATAGTATCAGGACCGCCCACATTTAGCGCGAATCACTGACGTTTTTCGCGATTATCTAGTACAATTTGGTTGCGGTAAGTTTTTTTACGGTAACGCACAAGAAAGCGTGCAAGCAGGTTTCCGTCAAAAAAACTTAACGCTGCCAAATAAATTGTACTAGATAATCGTGAAAATCGTTGGTGATTTGCACTTGTCAAGTTGGAAACTAATTGTGGGCGGTCCTAACTCCCCTGACACACTGACCTACCCTGATACTTCTTGGTGTGAGAGACCTTTATCACAAATATACTATTAAAGACGATGAGAGGGGGGGGGGGGGGGCAGATGAAGATGTAAGTCAATTATTACAAAAATGAAAAAACCATCCCGTATGCGAGGTATGAACCCACAACCATCGTATGCGACCTGCGTCCCAACCGCATTAGTTATACCACGGACGGCTGCTACTAAGTTCATTCTGTATGTCTCGTAAATATAACTTCTAGCTAGAGGATCCGTGAAAGGAGCCATCGTTGTGTTATTTTCCAACCTTCCGGTTTGTCCATCAGTTATCTATCGATCGAGTAATCAGTAATCGATCGTAATTGATCGTAATTCATAATGTGGCGGGATGGTACTTCGAGTTCGAGCATTGCAAATAGGCCAATATCTGCTTTGTCATTATAAATCAGGCCCTCTGCTGCGGCTCCTTGCTGAGTTAGTATTTTAATTTTACTAGTCTGAAAACTTACAGTTTTTCAAAAGGTAGCACATTCGTACGTAGACGTACACATCCGTAATGCAATGTAAAATATGTGTGTATGAACGGACGGTTGTATGAAAGGAGTGAATTATTGAGGAAGGCGACCCCCCCCCCCCCCTCCCCCCTTCCATCGAACCACTTCCACATCAATATTTCACAGTTTCGTAAAGTGTGGCATAGTCCACTTATTTGTTATATACATATCTTCGATGTCATATTCCGGTCATTTTTCAAATCTTACTTAGAAAAGTTTGCTCTTAATAATCTAAATAATTACTCGTCGTACTCGTAGTCGTATGATTGACCTGCTTCCTGTAAAGTAAACATCAGCTGAAGTATTCTGTCTTGTTTTACTAAGGAAACCCTTAGGGAGCGTTACAGTTACGATTACCGGTAGCAGCAATCAAACCGGCTACCTCATGTATTAGTTTCTGGTCGTACCGTAGGCCTCTCTGTCGGTGAGCATATTGTGAGAGTCCATCGAGGGCAGGTGGAGCTGTTGTGTGTGTTTGAAGGCTTCCGTTACTTAGTATTATTGCAAAACATTATGCGGGTATCTGAATAAACACGTGCTGAATGTTGTCAGCTGGAGGACTAATCTAATTACATTACAAACCATCCTTGGTAGTAAATATGGCAGTAATTTCTCTCTCTCTCTCTCTTTCTCTCTCTTTCTTTCTCTTTCTCTCTCTTTTTTCCTCTTTCTCTAATAGAAATTGCACTTATCCTATCATTGAATATTATTCTACAATCACAGATAACCAAAGTTCAATCAGCCTTGGGAACCACAGTAGACGAATGAAGTCGGACTCTATTGTACCCGCTAAAAGCGGCCATTAAAGTAGGTTTACAGAAATCTCGAAAACATTCGCCTTCGGAAGTCGAAGTGCCGTCAATAGCACATGGTGGTTGTGACATCACACGCAGACCAACAACGTGTTGATAGGCAACTCCATTGTTGTATCTTTCTTTGATTGGTGCACATTCAATGTTTCTCCGAAACAAAACACGGCAACATGGCTTTTTTTTGGAATTGGGTCTTGTGCTATTACAGAGCACTGAAATGTTACCATGGTGAGGGTTAATATTTTCAAGATGCCGTTTGAGTGGGGGGGTTGAAAGAGCATGCGCCGAGAGGGAACAACAGATCGAGGCTCCATTCATCCACTATGTTTCCCAACGCTGATTCCACTGTAGGCTAATTATAGGCCTAAACTTGCAATCCTGCAAGGTCGAAATTGCATTTTTCGGGGATTTTGTTGCGTATATCTATCAATATTATTATACCCTGTTGCATAATACAATTAATAGTTTTATGTGCTTAGACTAAAGTAATTGTCGATTAGGGTACAATGATCAATATTATACACTGTACAGATAGAGGTGGCTTAGCGATAACATGCGTTACTATAGTTTAGGACGTTGCCGGTTCGATACCTGCCATCGCTAATCCTTATGCTTATGTTGTTTTTTTTCTATGTTTTCCTCAATCCAAAAGTCGCAAATGCAGGGATTGAGCCCTATAAAACAGCGCCTGTACACTTCTTCCCCACAATCCTCACATCCAGTTATTAAAGTGGGGCGGTATGAGCCGGTATGCATACCGTTACTAAAAATACCGACGATATGCCATACCGGCACTAACTTTTATGGATTGTGTGCATACTGACGAATTATGTTGAACATTTTGTTGTATTTTGTATTTATTTTGCACATTCAATGTTCTTATAAAGTAAATGTTTAAATTTTGGTTTGTTCCATCATACAGGTATTACTATCACAAGTTCTCAACCCCCCCGTCCCCTCTCCAAAGCCATTTAAATGTGTTCTTGACAAAAGATGCTGAAAAAATTCCCTACCAGACAAAACGCCCCCCCCCCCCCCAGACCCCCCGGTGTACTTACTTTGTCTACTTTACACAGCAGTAGTGCATCATACCGTTACTTCACCGAGTCCACTTTAACCACTGCTCACGTCCTACATAGTAGGTCACATGTAGAGGACAGTTGTACCTTGACGGGTTTCGTACGAAAATGTAAAATCAATATATATTCTGCTTCCAAAACTTGGACCCTGGTTTCGTGCACAGCACGGGTAGCTCTGCAACCGTCACCCTTCGCTACACGACGGGAATAAGGGCTAGGTTGGTTCTATAGCTCAGGGGAAAGGGAATACTTCGAAGATGTCTTTGGACTTTGGGGTGGTGGGGAGGGGGGGGGGGGGGTAAAAGTGTTGTGAAAGATATATAACATTCAGGGGTTATTTAATATGGGCTGTGGCCCCCCTCCGCTGCTCCCCCACACTGTAATCGCCACTGTCAATTTCCAAGTCAGGATTCGAACCCGGGGAACGCCCCCGTACATTTTTTAAACTGTTGATATCTATTTCGAAGTCAGTTTTGACAGACACATGAAAGAAGGCCTCGCCAACAACGAGGATGGCTCTTGTTTGCACGAAGTTTGGCCGGGGGGGCAACTGCACAGACGTACGTGGTCGTGGACATGTGTGATATGTGATGCCAAACAATCTCGATACAATAACGATAAGTCGATAACATGCACTCATTAATAGCGATAACAGAGTGCTTGCATCAACGCCCCCTCACGCCCCCTATGTGACGTCACCAACCCACCCACCCACCGACATCACGTAAGCAATGTTGGCGACCGACGTTTCACCGAACATAGTTCTCACAGTTGAATGGTCTTTATTTTATCCCAACACATTCAATTTTTTCCCCCTTTTTTGAGAATATCTTGAAGCTCCGCATCATTCCATAATATGTTGATATTGAAGGTAGTTTGAAAGTTACGAACAAAAAAAAAACGGTAAATTTAGTATTTACTTACACGTTTTTTAAAAGTATTTGTGTCGAATGATACTGAAACTAAAAGCCTATCATCCTGTGACTAATCTTACAGTCAGAGATGGGCAAAATACTAGCAGAAAATGTATTTGAAAATGAAATACAATTACTTTGGAACAGACTAGCCTATTTTCCAATACAAGATACAAATATATTGGCAATTTTCAAATACAAAAATATAAAATTGTTGGGAATCGTAGTCGCAGTCTAAATTAGTAATCAAGTAATAAGGTACTAAGGGGGAATAAGGCCCACCTTATTGTTTTTATTTTTTTTAAATACAAATTATACTTAAGGTAATGAAAATGCTACAGTACGTTGAAACTTGTTTATTTCTGTGTATAAAATTAATTGTTGAAGTAAAAAATAATTACAATTAGTAATTTAAATTTAAATATAAAGTCAAAATGACACTTGGGCCTTATTCCCCTACCCAAGTATAATAAGGCCCACTAGTGTGTTAATTCAATCCAAGCACTCATGGCACACATTAGGGTCCTCATCATCTTCAGTAAGGCCCACGCACTCCTCGTGGTACCAAGTCTGGCCCTACGCCTACTCAAATCTGACAGCTACGCCTAGCTTAGGCCCACATTCATCTGACAGCTAGGCCTAGGGCTACTCAAATCTGACAGAAGATCCAAAAATCAAAATAAACAAAGTTTTGAACCCTAGGCTTAGTTCGACAGAGCTAACACACGTTCAGTTGTGGGGCAAAGGAATACCGGTACCACAACAACTGTGCGGACGAACAAGTGCATTGGCCCAACTTCAGTATAAAAACGTATCCATCATTCACGTGGGCCTTGTTCCCCCAGTAGTTGCTAGAGGTTAGGTTAGGGTATCTTGGTTGAAAGAACATAACTTTATGTGTTTATAATTATGTTTTATGTTGTAAAATAACTTATTCTGCTTAATATTTCCTAAAAGTGTTACATTTATACATTAAATGTAGTCAAGATTAATACTTATTTGTTGACGTAAATATTGAAGGTTATGTTCACCTCGTTAGGAAAAACTTTGCTTCCTTCTCACATCTGCAAGGCTGTGGTTACAAGTACCAAATTTTTTGCATAGAGCGCACTACTTGTGACATGTCAATTCCCAGTGCTGAAATTCGCGCTAAATTCAAACAACACCGCTTTTTTAATTTCAGGCCTTGTTCCCCACTGGGCCTTATTCCCCACTAGGACCTTATGAATTTCAACATAATTTACTTTCATGAGCGAAAACATAATAATAGTAGGCGTACGCAGTCTGTGAGCCGGTGATTTGTTGCAAGAGGAGGTGGGTCATGTGTACAAAAATGTTTTAGAATATTAAAAATAATTAATAGGTTTGTACTTATTGTCTACTTTTTGGGGCGTAATTTGTTGGATTAAGCAACCCATGTAGACAATGTATTTTTGAGTATTTTTTAAATACGAAAATACTGTAAAGTTGAGTATTCAAAATACAAGCTAATAATAATAATAACCTTTATTGGTTTCTGCAGCCATAGCTGTTGCCGTAAGACACAGAATAACAAACAATTTATATCAAAACGAAAATAGAAACAAATTACACTTATACACAACACTTATTACAAAATACAATTTTTATATAAACTAAACAAAATTAAGAATACAAATGGTGCCTAAAGATGAAAATAGACCATCGCAATACGGCCAGAACAATTTCTTCGGTGAGAAACACAGTATTTGAATGGCCTACTCCCCAATCCCCATACATCTCTGCTTCCAGTAATGTGACCGACCCACCCAGTGCCAGCATGTTTGGTGCCATCCTATGCCTGATACGAACAGGAAATGCTAATAATTCAATAACATGTCCCGATATTGTCTGCTTCGTCGTGTAAAGCCGGAAATTGGATATGTAAATAGGACAATGCAACAAAATAGCCGAACTACGTCGGCCGGCCAATCTTCGAAAATTGTAGGAGGGCCGAGCAAAGCAGTTTCTCACACAAAGAAATAACAACCACTTAGTGTTTATTGGTTGTCTTGTCACTCAGTTCCCATTTAACGCAAGTCCTTTATTTAGCCAGCTGCTGCTCTAATGATTTTCAACAGTATATGACATATTGTTATGTCTGCATGGTTATACTAAGCAAAGCAAAGTATAATATAGGTAATCATTGTTATAAACGTGTAGATTTCAATAAAGTTTACTTGCGTCCATTAAATCGATTAATAGCCGCTTCAACGTGGCAGCATTTAAAGTACACTATCCGATATACATAAATCAAGCGCAAAGCATGAAGGAACTGTAAACCATAATATAATAAGTGAAAGGAAAAATAGTAGAAGACAGACGAACAATAATATTGATTTGATTATTTGTTGTTTAACGACTTAGGCTCGGTTTTTCAATCGGTCATTAACGGGGCCGTTAGCTGACGGTCCGTTATCTGCATGGTTTATTGGGTTACAGATTACGTCTTAAGCCTAGTTTACGATTGGCGTCAACTTGAATCGTCAACCGGTAAAGCCTAGTGTACGATTGGCGTCAACGCTAACTTCAACTTCAACACCTTGATAAACCTGTATATTCATATGGAAGCATTCACGATTGCAGAAATGCGTCAACCGTCAACTTGAACCGTCAACGTCAAAGTTCAACTTTGACGATTGGCGTTAACGTTTGACGCTCGCGCATGCGCATTCACATGTCACCAAAGAGTTTCAAAAGAAATATCTGTTCGTTTTCCAAAGAAAGCATTTTCTTCTTTTGATTTTGTTGATGTTCACTGGCACACAAATAATAACCTATAAATGACAACCACAAACAGATGTTGTTTACCTAAAACCACAGAATGCTCTACATCACAACTTTGGGAACCAAGGTCTACTTGATCTCCGCCGAGCGGACGCTCGTCGAATTCCGAAGTTCGACGAGCCTCCGCTAGGCGGAGATCAAGTTGAGCTTGACGGGTACAACGTGTAGAGATGGCCGTGCATTAACGAAGATCAACGAAGTTCACCGATGAATACCGACGCAGCTTCAGTTGCCGTCGAATCGTGAATCAAAAACGCTAACGTGAAACTATTACCGGTTGACGATTCAAGTTGACGCCAATCGTAAACTAGGCTTAATAGTTTCACGTTAGCGTTTTTGATTCACGATTCGACGGCAACTGAAGCTGCGTCGGTACTCATCGGTGAACTTCGTTGATCTTCGTTATTGCACGGCTATCTCTACACCAATTGTTCCCGTCAAGGTCTACTTGATCTCCGCCTAGCGGAGGCTCGTCGAACTCCCGACGAGCATCCACCAGGAGGAGATCAAGTAGACCTTGGTTCCCGTGGTTGTGATGTAGAGCATTCGGTGGTTTTATGTAAACAACAGCTGGTTTGTGGTTGTCATTTAGAGGTTAATTTTTGTGGAAGAGGCAATGCTCTTCCAAGCATTTTCTTTAACATCAGCCCTTTTGTTAATACGTAAATTTTTTGCGTAAATTACGGGATTCTTCTGGACTTCCTCGATAATGTTCCCGTCCATGTTGACAAGAGGCATTCACGAGATAAACAATGTGCCAGTGAACATAAACAAAATCAAAAGAAGAAAATGCTTTCTTTGGAAAACGAACAGATATTTCTTTTGAAACTCTTTGGTGACATGTGAATGCGCATGCGCGAGCGTCAAACGTTAACGCCAATCGTCAAAGTTGAACTTTGACGTTGACGGTTCAAGTTGACGGTTGACGCATTTCTGCAATCGTGAATGCTTCCATATGAATATACAGGTTTATCAAGGTCTTGAAGTTGAAGTTAGCGTTGACGCCAATCGTACACTAGGCTTTAGGTCTACTTGACAACTAGGTTCATGTCGAGGCGGTATCGTCAAGGGGTGTTTGAAGGAGAGAGACAAGTATGACGAAACGGGGAGGAAAAATGAAAGGGAAGTACGTGCCTCAAACAAACCTCTGACCTCGTAACAAACTAGTCAGGATTGTCGGTGTGAGGAATCGAACCCGAAAACTCACGAATAGGAGTCAGGCGCACTACCCTCTTCGGCCTAGGCAAAGACAACCGATTGATAGTGCTATTTTTTTTTTTTATACATCAATGCTAATCGTGACGATGTGATGATGAAGGTTGATGCAAATGATGAGGGCCCACAGTGTGGGCCCCACACTACCCTAATCCACAGGAAACTCCGTTATAGCTACAGCATGGGTTCCGTGGCTTAGTTGTCAACAAGAAAATCAGTCGATCCTTCGTCGATCTTGGCATTTCACAAATAGTTTATACACCCCCACTACCTGGCTAGCGCAGACACGAGACGAAATCCCCTAATTAATAACCGGAAGCCGTAACAGAAGTTCAACACCATGAGCCCATCTCTTGAAAACCCAACATCTAGTCAAACGATAGGCGTCCACCCACAAACAAACGATTACATTTGATTACTTTTTTGACAGTTCGAACCCAACAATTTCAAGGAAAGTGTGGTCGCACTCGTGCTGTCCAAACACCTATTATATTTTCGCCATCTTTGA
>OX246742.1:26251596-26264096 GCA_945910005.1 Isoperla grammatica | reverse complement strand
TCAATAAAATGATGTTAGACTTACATGGTTTAACATTTACAAGATATTATGAAACTAAACTATGCAATATACTGAATGTCTTATGTATGGGTTTCTTTATAGATACAAGAAATGACGCCGGAGCGTTGTCACGGATTCAAGGTCCATCCTCCCGGCGATTTCTACGCCATCCCGTGGCGACAGTGGCATCTCTTCTTTGAAGAGGGGACATCGAACCGAACTATGGCTCGTGTTGCAGACTCGTACGCAATTCACGTGTGGAACAAGTTCAGTATTACGGAGAACGTAAGCGTGGGTTCTAAACAACCATACGGACTCATTGCGCAGAAGTTCTGCCCGCGAGTGTACTCGCATTGTGGCAAGACGTTCTAGACTTGCACTCGCATATTGACGTTCTAAACAACGCTACGGACTCATCGCGCAGAAGTTCTGCCCACGTGTGTACTCGCATTGTGGCAAGACGTTCTAGGCTTGCACTCGCATATTGACGTTCTAAACAACGCTACGGACTCATCGCGCAGAAGTTCTGCCCGCGAGTGTACTCGCATTATGGCAAGACGTTCTAGACTTGCACTCGCATATTGACGTTCTAAACAACCCTACGGACTCATCGCGCAGAAGTTCTGCCCACGTGTGTACTCGCATTGTGGCAAGACGTTCTAGACTGGCACTCGCATATTGACGTTCTAAACAAACGAACACATCGCGCAGAAGTTCTGCCCGCGAGTGTACTCGCATTGTGGCAAGACGTTCTAGACTTGCACTCGCATATTGACGTAACTTTCTGACAGTTTCAGGGTATCTTTTCATTCACACAAGATTTGTCGGTATGTACACTGGCAATATGACCCAACGTTATTGAGGTGTTTTTTTGACATTCGTAAGCTCAATGTACATAGTATTATTCACACTAACAATGCAAGGTCTACTAAATCACCTATGTCCTTTCTACACTAGATAAGTAACTGATCTCAGTTAACATGCTACCCAGCAACTAGCCATGAAGAATTGATAAGGATCAAGTCAATCAAGATCCAATAATACTGTATTTCAATACAATTTAGCATTGCTTCTAAGCTGCTAGTTAACAGGTACTGTATCATGATAATTGGCATCAGTTTATACTCCAGACAGTATAGAAGGGGCACTAGCATCGTTTCTGTAAACTTCTAAATAAGGTTGCCACATATGTGCCCTAAAATTGTCATTTTGATGCTCACCAAAAAGTCGCTTCATTAGCTACGTTAACATAATAGAATAATGAATGTCGTAAAATGTGAGTAACAATAATTATTTAAATTAAAAAGGATCGATTGAATGCAAAGGCTTTGACAATAATTAAGATTGATAAATCAATTGACTTGATGTACCCAAAGCTTCTCCCATGGTAAAATGTTAACATTGTGGAATAGTTATAACGACCTTAATTGGAAGTTTGGTGAACTCCCACGAGGGGATTTAGTGGATCGTTGTTCGGAGCAATCGGAGTCGATAGAGAAGGGGAAACTTCTTTATCGACTCTGGTAACAATGATAACAACAGCTCTCCACACTCTTATCGGCCACTAAAATTGTTGAGAGGTAGCGCTGCCAGCTGCACCAATGAAGGTTCAACAATTAAAACTGAACAGCCAGCTATACATCACCATTGCTCTAGTCTAGTTAATTTTGCTGCTACCAGAATGCAAGCAGTCTCTTTTTACTTGTTTGTTACGTCATATACTTTTTTTTAAAAGAATAAGCTTTTTATAAAATTGTCACATAAACTATGTTTATCATGTGAGCCAAGTCCAGACTAGTCAGTGCGAGAGCTTAACCTGTTGTGCACTTGGTTTTTTAATTTTAAACACACAAGCTCAATCTTATTTTAGTTTGGTATCAGTTTTCAATACCACACTCGCTAATGTGATACCATATGAAAAATTGTTGGTACGTGGAACCGGACCAAAGTTCTATGTCAAAGATCCCCAAACCACAACCTTCAACTATACCTCCTCGACATTGTTCCCCATTGTGTCCCATAACAGTAGCAGGTAGCAGTAACAGGTGCAACCTTCTCCTATGTAATACTCAACTGACACTTATACTCACTGAAACAAGCTTGATAAACTAATACGTAGCAATTTTGGTGTGCCTTAAAGTAGGTACTGTATATGCAGACAGCTCTTTTGATTTTGTGGTGTGTGGCTTTTTAGCACTAGTAATACCAACTGTATTTATTCGAATCACAGGTGTGTGCACTTGTTCGATTTGTTTTCCCAAGCCTATTAGCACTACGTACCCAACTTTAACCAGCCAATGAATTATTTTTTATCAAATACATCTGAATACATCTTGCGTATATATAATTCGCCTCGCATGCTTCTGAATTTTAACACAACAGACTACAAGACAATCAATTGGACAGGAAATAGTAGAAAAAGGCCGGAGCCCATGATTTGGAAAAGAGTTCTCTAGCAGTAGTGGAGCAGTGGGTGACATGATTCGATTTACATACGTACTTCAAAAATTCAGACGAGATTGTTATAGAAATTATACAGTCAGCAAAACTTTTATCCGTCGACTTCACTTTCCACTAACTGAGAAACGTATGAAGTGGACAAACCAACACGTTTTTTTTTTAAATAGGTACAGTACTTATCTTGTTATTTAAGTAAAGTATTTCTATTGCAGATCAGTATCTCCAGTACAAACTGTAACCAACTCACAGAAATTGTTTGAATCAAGGATTACTTCTTACTATAGTTGAGAAACTGTAAGAATGACGGCCCCCTCCTTATCCCCACCGCTGCTGCCCGACCCCCCTCAACTCCGTGACAACCTAACAAAATGAAATGCGTAACTGAAAATCAGTTTGTTTCAGTTGTTCAGTTTGTTGTTTCATGGAGTTAAGGGTGGGTCGGGTAGCAGTGGTGGGGATAAGGCGGGGCCGTCATTCTTACAGTTTCTCAACTATAGTAACGATATCTCTCGTGTCTTGCATTAAAATAACAAAATTAGTGCTAATTAGAAGGATAATGACAACAAACAGAAGTACAGTTCATTAGTGTCCAAGGTATTTATAGCAGTGGCTCAATTAAACCTTGGTTTTGCAATAATTATTGTCTATTGACAAATACAAAATCAGTAAACTTGACAATAAAATCAAACAAAATTCACCCAGTGAACATACACACTTTTTTCTCTTTTGTAACATCAACTGTTTTGTTGTTTGGTGTATCTTAATGTTCTTGTTTTTCTGTAGCAGCTTTTTACCTATGAAACGTGTGCCCTTCTTACGTGTGCAATTGGCAATCTGAGCGAGAAAATTATCTCTTCTGTTCATAGACTATTCAATTAGCCTACCCTAAAAAATTGTTCATTGCACCAACAAAGAAGAGGTATTATAAACAAAATACTTAAGTTATGCATCATTGGTTCATATTAAATTGTTACTATACTTTTATGTAGGACTGACACATTTGATATAGCTATCTAAGCAAAGTTCTAATTATGATATCTTATACCTTACAGTTACTAAAGTATGAATGTGTTTGTCACAGGAATACGAGATACAGGTTAGGTTTGATCTAGCACGATGGTGTTTATAGCCACGGAGACCTGTGAATATTATCTACACCACTGCTTCGGTATGTTATTTGGATTTCTATTGTAGGGTTGTCGATTATACACCAACATCGAAAAGAAAAGTTTTAAGTTAGTAGTACCAATATTTAGTAGTAATATTTATACATATACCATAAATGTTAAACAATATCACGAGTTAGGTTTTTCCTCTATCTCAGGCCTACTGCTCAATAGTAGAAACGTATAAACTGAAAAGTTTTAAAAGTTGATACGACGAAAATGAGTGACTGACGGGGGACGTGTGTTGTGACGTGTTTTTATTTAATTATCACAAAAACAATGATACCATTTTAGTTTTACACAAAATGACAGACGATAATAAAATCATGCTTGGGTGAACAATGCTAATTGCAAGTACAAGCAGTCATGTATACAAGCATTGGCGCAAACAACGAATCATTATTATATAGTAATGGTTGTTATATCACAACTTATATACTACTTAGTGCCATTTCCAATAAGAACCAATATTGTGCAAGAGGAACTATTTTTTGTTTGTTTGTACAAGTAAGATTTACCATATTGGGATTAAAGGTGACGATAGGAATACCATAGACTAGGTAATATAATATGGCCTACATATTATGAGTTTCAAAGTGTAATCACATACATATAACGTTAGCCAAAAATCACAAACAATGTTACAATATGTATTGTATGACTTGATCTCCACTGACTGAAGGTCGTCAGCATGTGTTTTACTGTACCCAGTCTTTCACAGATCACGTCTCATCTCGCCCAAAGATCATAACTTATAAATAATACAGTACGTATATTGTGATGTAAAACATATTTTATGGTACCGTAACCAAAACTGTAATACTGTATCTGTATATTTTACTGTATGTGTAAATTTTACTAGGGTATCAATTCTTATTATAAGACAAACGACAATTCTACTGCATGCAGCCAAAGATGCACATTCTACATCACATATTTTGCTACTTTAATCTACTTTATCTCAAGTTAATTGAATTTCACTCTTTGAGAATGTGCAACAGACAGTTTTACTGTGAAAAGTGACATCACAAGGCAGAACAAGGTGTTTTTACAATACGAAATAATTTTGTTGCTAAATAATATTGTTCAAGCCAGAAATTTTAAAACCAAGCCAGACTTAGGGACCAAAGTGTAAAATATTTCAATTTGAAATATTCCACAGTGTTATTGAAATATTAAGACATGGAAAACATTGTAAGCTACGTATTGACATTGTACATCAAACCCTGTCTGGCACTTCGTGTGCTAATTCGAATCGCGACTTCAACAAGGCAGCTAGCGCAAAGTTATATGTACAGTATAAAGAAGAAGAAAAAAAAGAAAATTGCAACCCTTCCAGCACAATTCCTGCCCTTTTTTCACAGCCGTAAGAAGGTTTATTTGAAGTTATTTATGAATAGGGCTCGGGCAATTATATGCTAAAAATGTTCAAAATATGTATTTTATATTTGCTTGAAAACACCAAATATGTACTTAAACGTTAAAACTAGGGATGCACACGATAATCTATATTGTCGTTTGATATTCGATATGCAATAAAATTTCGATAATCGATAATACAAATATTATCGAATGGTCTGATTTCTAAAAAAGCAGGTTCGTAAAGCATTATTTCGTTCTTCTCGGACCTTTCTAGTATTGAAATACTCAAAGATACTGCCAAAATACTAGGCCTCGGGCTCGGGCCTCGTAAAATGTGATTATACTCTCAGCAGTGTCACGTCAGATGTGTCCAAGTAATGTTGCCATATCCTTATGTGCTCGATTAGGCGGCATATCACTGAAACTGTAAAAGATTACTTCAATTTTGTAAATTTATTATCGTTCGATATTATCGATCGATAATGCAGTCATCTTTTCGATTATCGATAGTTTTTATTTTATCGATGTTCATCCCTAGTTAAAACTACAAAAATATTTGCTTACAAATATTGTTGACGTACCATCGGTCAGTCTTTCCAGCACAATTCCGAGCAAAAATTAATTAAATCAGGTCAGGTTCATCCAGTATTCATCAAGCCACAACTATTCAATCACTATTCAATTATTCAGTATCCAACTATTCAATTCCTACAAAAATCATTTTAGAAATTAGTTTGAGTAGTAAATATACGGTTCTTGATTTTATTAAAGTGAAGAATAGTTAAATATTTGTTGAAAATATATGCTTATGGCAAGGATTAGAGAAATATGTATTTATTAACCAAATATAGCAAAATAAAAAACATATTCGAAATCACAATCATACAATTCGTAAAGAATTGATCATGGGCATAGGTTTAGAGAAGTTTATAAAAATAATTTAATTAAATAATTATTATCCGAGCCGTATTTATGAAAGTTCATCTGCCTAGCAGTAATTGCTATGAAAAGTAAATATCAGCATCCTGTAAGTAAATTAATGCAGCCAACCCTTATGCCAGACTCAAGAGAAAAAAGTGTTGATAATGATGACTGATGATGATCTGATGTAAGTAACGATTTCTTTGTGTGAGTCAGAATTACCCTTCAAATTTGTTTGAAATCAAGAAAACGCGAAATAGAGCCCAAACAGAATATAAACCAAACGGAATAAAAGCCAAATTTGTGCCAAGCAAACCTGTCCAAACCTTGTAACCTTTACAAACCAAAAAAATTGGATTTCCAATCCATCCTAATCCATTTGGATTCCATTCCGTTTGGCTTCCAATCCTTCGGAAGTGATTGTGCTCATGCTGCTTGAAAGGAAGGTTATTTCGCGCGAAGCGCAGTAGGTTTATATTTTATAACCAGATTAGAAGCCAAATAGAATAGAAGCCAAACGGAACAGCACCCAACTGGATAGGAAGCCAAATGGATTACAATCTGTATTTTTGGTTTGGCAACGTTACAAGGTTTGGAAAAGTTCGTTTGGCACAAATTTGGCTTCTATTCCGTTTGGCATCTAATCTATCGTTCCGAAATAAATATCAAGATAATGACACAGAATATTAATCTTAAAATACCATTGGAAGGCTTGATGACAACCTTCTGTGATTTTACATTATAATTTGAGTGTGAATACGTTTTACTTTTAAGTACAGTACCAGTAATTTTTAGTGTTTGTATTGTATGTTGTATTATCCTACCTCTACTATTTATATATATATTAGGGATGGGATGTTTACACAGTTATTGGTTTAATGGTTGGTTACAGGTTAAGTAAAATCCGTTACTGAATTACTTTAAGCTTTTTTAAAAGGAAGGAAAAATGGCTTAGTATTGCAAGTTTTTTGTTTTCCTGTTTACTTCATGCTTTATGTACCATAGTAGGTAGTAATTATTAATTACATGAATATATTTTATTGGCAGTTTTATCAAAATGATCATCCTACTACATTTATTTTGTAATTGTCACGTGGAGTAAACCTACTTTTAAAATATGTGTATGTTTTTATAAATTAATCATAATTCATAACTTTTTTGTAGGGGTTTGGAGAATATAAGTTAGAGGTTTAAACTGTGTTTTATCAAATGTTTAGAATACTGTTTTCTCCCATTCTTAATTTATATACACATAGTCACTCTAATAAAACAATGCATGGGTTGATTTCCTCTAGAATCACCTATTTTTATTTCTGTAAAGACTGATTCCATCATGTTATTAATAATAGTAAAATAATAATATACCTATTACCAGTACTTAATGTCCTTCAATTGTTTATACCCTGTACACTCCTCGATATAAGTAAATCAATTGGGTCGGACATAACAAGTCTTTACGTGCTTTCTAACCACTCTCCTATTATTTTTTAGCCCCATATTCTTTACAAATCAATCGACTATTTAAATTGATGAGAAATAAGTATCAGTAACCATATTGGACACAAATTAAGTGCAGTCGAGTTTGAGTAAATATGTTTACTGTCCTACCCTTGATCTACTTATGTCACATACTGTACTATCCTTCAGTTTATCATTGAGTTGTGTGTAAATGTTCCCCATGCGTACTGAAAGTTACTACATATATTATATACCTAAACAAACGGAAGGTTTTAAATTATCCTCAATGGACCAGTTTAGATAAGATGGTAGGTATTTGCAAAGTAGAAAATTAAGTTGTCACCTTGCACTCGGCTGTGTCGTAAGCATCAGAATACTTTCGTTGGGACAACTGTTTCTTATATTATTATGTGTCTCGTACGCAGCGAGAGGGAGGGGGGGGGGGGGGGGGCGACCGAGTGTACCCCCCCCCCCCCCCCCACCCGTCAATGGTTCTACGTAACAGTGAATGAGGAAGGCCAAACGAATGTCGCTCGATTGAAGTTGTGTCCAGTGTAACTACGCATGCGTGTAGCAAGCAACGCGCATCGTCAGTTGGTAACTAAAGACGGTCTGAGGACAAGGTTTTCCGAGGCGGCCTATTTAGCAACGCAGTAATAGTGAGTTTAATTGTTATTTGAGCATTCGGACGTCATGTGAGCTATCGAGCATTTGAAGAGTTCGGTACTTTGAGCATTCGAATATGTGAACATTTTGCACAATCCTTTTGGACATTCGAACAGGTGAGCATTTCGCACATTTGAGCATTCGAACGTTTGAAGAGTTCGGTAATTTGAGCATTCGAACCTTTGGGCTGTGCTTTGGGCATTCGAACATGTGAGCATTTCGCACGTTTTAGCATAATTCGGACGTTTGAAGTCACCCTTATTGTTTACTTCACGTGTTTATTACAAAAGTTACATTATTATTATTATTATTATTATTATTATTATTATTATTATTATTATTATTATTATTATTATTATTATTTTTATTTTATTGTTGCAATACATACAAACTCGGTCGAAACCGGCATAAACATGTTGTACGGACAAAAATGTCAAGTATTTCCATATGCTTACCTTATTTAAATCTACTTAGAACTAATTAAATATAATATCATTGTCCATATTATTTTTTCCAAACCAAACTGTGGATGCTATGTACGGTCGTGGCCGATTTGTACTCATCCCAGTATTCGCTCTTCGTATTATTGTTATTGTTTTTATTTTTATTATTATTAAATAAGGGAGTTCATAACGCCTTCTCGTTACAATATAACATTCATCGTACGCAAAACTATTAGCAGAAATGGGGGGGAAACACGAAACTTTTCGGAGTAGCGCAGTCTTCTTCATATATCTGACGAGGTGACGCTGCTTTTCAAGGGCAGGTGGAGCTAGATTGTCAGCAGCTCCCAGTCCCCTGATGACGTCATAATGATGTGACGCGCTCGAGCCGGTGCATGACCTTGGTCTCGACCTCCAAGCCTGGCACTTTGTTGTTATTCATTCAAGTTCTGTTAATTAGCGGTGTTTAGTCTACGTTTTTTTTTAGGTAATTTTCTACCAGTATGACGAGCTAGTTATATCAATAACTATCTATAAGACCCTCTTTATGAGTATTAAAATTAGTTTTCAAATGTTATACCAATTGAGATCATCATCTACATAACAATGATTTTATATTTTTAATTGTTGTGTATTGTTGTACATCAAGATTTATAGGACCGTGATGATAGTCATACAAAGGGTCGACGTTAAAGTTTTGAAAATATATTTTTACTAGTGAGTTGTTTTGCCTAGAAACAAAAAATACTCGTAGCCATGTGATGTTCCTAGGTTTATAAATAAGTGTTGTCAAAAGCGTTTAGAGTGTCATAGTCATGGAGGTTTTAGTAATTTGTCTGATAATTTAATCGTTGTTACAAAAATCTCTGAAATCAAAAACATGGAAAACATTTGGCAAATGCTACCTTGATATACTATGTCGGTGTGTCTGGTTGCTTCTAGGATGGAGTTGCTCCCTAACTGGGTTCTGGTAGTGGCGGCCCTGGTCATAGGTCTCTACGTCATGGCAGAGGCTACATTGAATGTTAACTACCCTCTGTCTATGTCGGTGTGTCTGGTTGCTTCTAGGATGGAGTTGCTCCCTAACTGGGTTCTGGTAGTGGCGGCCCTGGTCATAGGTCTCTACGTCATCGGTACTTGGCCTTTTAACTACTTCAAGAAACGAAATTTGCCCTTTGCTAAACCCAAACCCTTTGTTGGGAGTTGGTTGAGCATTGTATTGGGGCGGGAGTCTTTCGGAGATAACGTTCTTGACATCTACAACAGTTTTAAAGTGAGTTTGTAAATACATTTGAAATACTCATATTAGTGTTGTTACATCTCTATTGTGATACATTTTAAGTTTATAATATGTAGCACATTGGTTGTGAGTGACTTATGTGGTATCAACTTTTCAATTTTGTCTAGCGTCCTCAACATTTCCAACCGATAAGCTGTTTATTTTAGTACTTGGTTTTAACATTGAAAATATCCGTTTCGATACTAAAAGAACTGAAGTACTAAACTGTATAACAAAGTATTTTCACTAATCAGTAGCACTCCATTACAGGGCCACAGTTTGGCCGGATTGTTCTCATTCATGTCTCCGGCAATAATGATTCGAGATCCGGAGATAATCAAGTTGGTGACTGTAAAAGATTTCGACTACTTTACCGACCACGCGACTCCCATAAGAGAAGACGTGGATCCTTTGTTTGGGAAGATTTCGTTTGCCTTGCAAGGTATGAACAGGGTTGATGTATAGAAGCAGTTATACATATATACACTAGTCCCAACAAAAATATTTGCATACCAATCTCAGGTCTATTGGCCCCTTTCTACAGCGCCAGTTGACAGAAAATCAACAGATACCTGGCGTTCTTTCACACATTCGTAAATGCATGGCTCGGCTTAGTCGAGTGCACAGGCGGTTTGGCCACACCCACCGTTACAGGTAACCAACGGAAGGTCTTAAATTATCCCCAATGGACCTGTTTAGATTAGATGATAGGAATTAGCGAAGTAGAAAATTAAGTTGTCACCTTGGACTCGGCTGTGTCGAAGCATCAGAATACTTTTGTTGGGGCAACTATACCATACTTTACGATCTTCAGGTTCTGGTTCTTCATGTTCTTCAAGTTCATAACCTTCCTCTAGTTAGTCAGTAGAACTGGTGTACACCCTATAACTGGTATTCCTACGAAAAATTAAAAATTATTGTTATTATGTAGTATCGTACATTTTGTGTGGTGTATGAAAGCGTATGAAGCGATCTAGAACGAATTGAGCATGTGACAATGGTTTGCACGAACCTTCCTCCATGCTGCTGCTATGTTTGAGTATGTTGCCCTGGAGAACCAGTAGAAGCCAAATGTAGTAGAAACTAGAAACAAACACTAAAATTCATAAGAATGATTAATATTTTTTTATATAAAATTGATATCTTGTGAATTTGTGATTTTTATCTTAAGGGCAAAGGGTAGTCTCTACGTCAAAAACCGCAGAAAATGTTCATTATTAAATAATATCTCAAGATTGCAACAAGAAAGCGAAAATCTAAATCAGCAGCGAACTTTGCTTTGGTAAGCCCTACAGATTGAATAAAATATTATATAACCATTAGCGTAGTATTTTGATTATAATTCGATAATTAGTAATAAAATTAATTATTTATAAAAGAACGTACTGATTGTAATATAAGTCACGACTTAGCGCATTCAATGTGTAGGGCTTACTAAACCACAGTGCGCTGAAGATTAAGATTTTTGATTTCGAAGTCAATTCTTGTGATATAAATTAAAAATGAAAATTTGTTGCGGTTTTTGACGTAGGTGTATCCTTCCCTGTTAATTAGATATGTATTTTTTATTATAAACATTGCTTTAATGCAATTTAAAAATCATACCCGCTCATCTTCTTGAATGATAAATGACACCAGTATGGCCGCTATGACGTCACATGCAAACTGTCAACACCTACGGTAGTCCGAAATGATGCAGTTGATTGGCCCACAGGACAACGATGGAGAGACATGCGCAATACGTTGAGCCCAGCGTTCACGTCCAGTAAGATGAAAGGAATGTTCCTATTGGTAAATCAAACCGGAGCCCAACTGGGGAACTACCTGCAGAAACAATGCAAAGGTTAGTTACACCCTATATTTCAAACCCAATGGTTACACATTTGAGAACAAACTCAATGGTTACACGTTATAAGTGTTATGGTATGATAGAATCGATTTTTGTGTAAAGAATTTATGACGATGAATGATTCTGATTGAATATTACATTGTTGTTTCGATTTGTTGTTACTTTTCATTTCTCGATCATTTCAAGTGAATATAAACCCTGTTTTGTCCTAACTGTACTTAGGTCCGTATGCATAGTCCAGACTCAAGCCTTCCTCAACTCAGCCTCGCCCAACAACCAATCACGGAACGGCATTGCCATGTGGATGGCTCTGTGATTGGTTGCTATAGGCGAGGCTGAGGTGAGGCTGAGTTGAGGAGGCCTTGAGTGTGATAACTATCCGTTTGGGCCTTAAAAGGCGGAATGCAGAGTCGAGTTAAGTATGTGATTTGGTTATGGTTGCTATGGAGTTTGTTGTTATGGAAAATAGCATGTAATAAAACAATTCCATAGCAACAAATCCTGTACTTAACTTGACACTTGACTCTGCATACGACCCATAGTCTTCACTTTGATGGTCACTTGACGGATATTCATTTTCTCAATACAATATATTGTTAATTAAACGTGCTACAAATTTGGTAGATGTGATGTGTTTTTATGAAGCTAAGAGCATGTGCCAAATTTGTTATAAGTAGACTACTTATATAATTATTACATTACCTAGGTATCTAGTTGACTAGGCAAATGCCCAATAAATGGAGATTGGATTTTGGTCTGACAGATGGTTACTTTATATTAGTTTTTTTTAAATATGAACACGTTTTGTTAAATCAAATGAAGCTCTTCGTCCATCGTGACGCATAAGGCCCACTGGTTTTCTTGTATCCGTTTCACAGGATCAGAACGTTGTGAGG
>OX246742.1:26220359-26251396 GCA_945910005.1 Isoperla grammatica | reverse complement strand
CAATTGAGCACTCATTCAGATTCCTTCTCGCGTTTTTCACACTTGTCATCGGATCGGACGTGTCCGTGGTAGCAGATTCCACCCCCATTAATCGTTAAACAAAGTCAACCCATGTATTCCCTGTTTCAAAATGTCCAGCCTAGAAGAGCGTTCCACAGCAAAGTTCAAACTTGACCTATTGTATACTCTATAGACTCTATAGTAAGTATAAGTAATTAAGTAAGTAGGTAAGTAAGAAGTACCGGTAAGCAAGTACTGGCTGAAGAAACCTTGAAAACCCTACAGTCAGGCTTGTCAGAGGCCGGTAACAAACCGGATTCTAGCATCACACACAAAAAATGACACATTTTCGATAAGGAAACGTAATGCTCATACAAAAACATAACAAAAGTACTCTAATAATATTTCTTACAATAATAATGATCGTTTCCCAGATTCAGAAGATGAAGTACTTGGACATGGTGGTTTCTGAGAGCCTGAGACTGTACCCGCCAGGGGTCTTCAATGACAGACTATGCGTCAAGCCGTATGTCATCGCAGCCACATCTACCAGCCCGGAAGTTCACTTGAAGGCCGGTGACGGTGAGATTACACTACTACACATTCAACATTGTACATATTGTAATACACCACAATTCTAGTGGCGTGAACACATCCAGGACCGTGTTTGGTACATTTTTTTAGGATGCGGAAGCAAAATGGTGCTTTTGACGTCAATTTGAGATGTTTGTAGTGACAGCGTTCATTTTATTAAAACTATCTGGTCTTCAGAATCTTTGGAGAAATGCCGTCCCCCTAAAAATTACCGCCCTACTCTGCGTGCCAACCTAAGCAGCACTTAGTGTTGTTAAAGCTACTTTTTAAAAGTAGCACTGTTAAAGCTACAGCTACTTGATCTTTAAAAGTAACTTAGCTACTTTTCAGCTACTGTATTTTGTCAAGTAGCTCGCTACTTCTACAGCTACTCAAAAAAAGTAGTGACGCTACTTTACAGCTACTTTCATTTTTTATAAAGGACCAAGAGTACGTACTATTTATTGAAACGGCGGTAAGGTCCGGAAGTGAGTCATACTCATATCACGGCTCACGGGGTGAAACAGGAAACTCAGTGCTGGGGAGGCGGTTTTGGGACTATAGAGCAAGAAAGCTAAAAGTCGTCATTCCGAACCTGTGACGGTGGGAATTGTGGCGGGCGAAACAAAACGTGTGTTTGTTTATTGCAAAAATAGAGTAGCGGTGACTTTTCGCTACAAATCTTGCTACTCGCTACTTTACTGCATTTTCAAATGAGGCGCGCTACCAGTCTCGCTACCAAAAAAGTAACATGCTACAAATAGCGCGCTACTTGTAGCGCGTTACTTTACTGCAGCACCCTGCCAATCACTACACATAAAAGGCGACTTAGCCATCGCCTCCTTTGTTTACAGCTATTGTAAATGTCAATCTTTTCTAAAATCTCAAGCGGCAGCAACGGGGTAGACACACAGTTACAAAAAGGGGACCTTCCCCTATATACCGGCAACGATACTTGTCCGTAGTCGAGTCGGGGTGACATTTTTCACATTCAGCTGTCGATATCGGCTGAGAAGGTGAGTGAGTGCTTTGCTGAATAATGGGGATGATTGACATTTATGATCTCCACAATACTATCGCCTCCCTTTGAAGTGAGTGATTGGCAGGGTGCTTCTTAGGTTGGCACGCAGAGTAGGCAGCTGCCTACTTTGTCTATAGGCCTAAACACAGTACTAAACACATCCTCTTTCATGCCATTATATCAAACTAGGTTTGAAAGTGATATAGTTCAGCCAGTCTCAGATGAATTTCTCTGCCAGCTGTATTGGTTTGTCTTGGGGAGCAATCAAATATTGCCAATCTACTGAGTGTTCTTTTTTTAATGACGTACTCAACATAAAGGTCGATGGCGTCGGATCCTTGGTTGCTTCTATGAGAGTCAGAACTACTCTGGACCTATTCTATCACTGGGTCAAACGTGAGAGCAGTTTGGACGAAAAGGACACGTTAGAAGAAACAGATTTAACGACGGTGGGAAATGACGGACCTCTTTTAGTCACATCTTACGTCAGCTTAAGTCAACACTGGACCAGTTCTAAGCCGAGCCCAGGCGTGAAAAATATTGGAAAGACTGTATAAATTTAGTTTCTTTATATTGTGGCTTTTCAGCATTAATAGCAAACCAATGTTGGAGAACAGTTTTGAAGATAACCGTGCCTTTCGAAACATTGATGCCATTTAAGCACCCAGTATGGCCACCGTGCACATTGTATGAGTACACCATATTCTGAGGAACAATTTTAATTCTGCTCAATTCCACTGTTCATCCACGTGTTCTTGTACCACAGGAGTAATGATACCGGTGTACGCGCTTCAGAGCTGTTCCCGGAGCCAACCAAGTAACTCCACTGCTCACCACGTGTTCTCTTGTACCACAGGAGTAATGATACCGGTGTACGCGCTGCACCGAGACCCCGAGCTGTTCCCGGAGCCGACCAAGTTTGACCCGGAGCGATTCAGTGAGGAGAATAAACACAACATCCAACCCTTTACATATATGCCCTTCGGCGTGGGACCCAGGAACTGTATAGGTGAGTCTAGACCATCCAACCCTTCCCATATCTGCCCCACGGCGTGGGACCCAGGAACTGCATAGGTGAGTCTAGACCATACAACCCTTCCCATATCTGCCCCACGGCGTGGGACCCAGGAACTGCATAGGTGAGTCTAGACCATACAACCCTTCACATATCTGCCCTTCGGCGTGGGACCCAGGAACTGCATAGGTGAGTCTAGACCATCCAACAATTCACATATCTGTCCTTCGGCGTGGAACCCAGGAACTGCATAGGTGAGTCTAGACCATCCAACCCTTCACATATCTGCCCTTCGGCGTGGGACCCAGGAATTGCATAGGTGAGTCTATACCTGGGCTACGATGTGCATAATGATATCCGCTCATTTGGACAATTTTGCATCATCCTACTCTCTTAGAACATGTAAGCAGACGTCAGTGTGGACTACCTGGCTGAGGCCATGGATGGACTAGTGTTGTTCAGTAAAATACTGGCCGCGCCAGGCTGAATCAAAGCAGAAGTATAGCCGGTCTTATAACTTCCGACTTCTTAATATTTTGAATGTCAGCTGACTTGATTTCACAACTTCTGATTGGTGGTTTCCATGGTGACAACTGAAAATAATTATTGTTAGGGTAAACTTTAATGTTTAGTTGAATTGATGTCATAAGACCGGGGATTCCGGATGTGTGACATCATTATCAATATCACAATCTAACAATACTCCTCTTTGGACGGAATACCCCTGGAATACCCCTTCTCATAGGGAGCCAAGCCTGGTCGTAGCACAACCGAGCTAGCATATCAACATCCTAAAGTATAGACAACCCAAGACAACCTTACATATGCTTTCGTCACAGGCGATCGTTCTCGCGTAGCCAATCAGCGATCGTTATTTGCGCGCGCTTGTCTCGGGCGGTTCACTGGTTGGCTACGAGTGCCTCACCTGTGAAGAAAGCATTTATTTTGTAAGGTAGTTTGGCCAGATTGAGCAGAAAACTGTATATCATGTGGTTGTATGTAGACTAGCCTCACACCCAGGCCCTGTTAACTAACACTAACTTTGTTCTGTCCTTGCAGCCATGAGGTTCGCCCTGATGGAGGCTAAGGTCGCGCTCTGCTCCGTGTTGACCCGATTTGACCTTGAAGTGGTTTCCAAGACGCCCATCCCCATAGTTCTAATCAAAGGGTCCATGAAGATGGGAGCCGAGGGTGGATTCTGGCTTGGAATTCGACTAAGGACTAACACTTCTGTGTAAACTTGCAACATTCCTGATGATGAACAAACACTGAAATTATATTATTTTAACAACTCATTAGAAAAGCGACTATTGCAAATATATTTTTATATTTTAACAATCGACTGTGGGTATGTTTTATTTCATCCTTTCTCGCCGATATACCGTTTTAAAAATTTAAATTTAAAATGCAGTTCACATCCTCCCCACTCCATTTCCCTCCCCCTTCCTCTATCCTCCCCGCCCTCCTACTCTTGTCCCATTCCTCCAAACACCCCCCTATTTCATCTTCATATTTCACCCACTCATCGTCTCGTTCCTATCACGGTCCCCTAAATCTTTTCAAGAACAATAATATTTCTCATATGTTATGGCGTTTTCCAATGGCCGCACTGGACTGCACTGAGTGCGCACCGAAAAAGTTCTTGCTGTTCCAATGACCGCACTGAGTGCGGTTTTTCGTATTCCAATGGCAGTGTGCACCGCACGAGTGCGCACTGACCCGCACTGAAAAAATAGCAAGTGCAATTGCAAAATGGCTACGCTTGACGCGCGCAAATTAATTCTGCTAATGGATATTAATCTTCGGACAGCAGTGACGATGACATGATAGTAGAGTTACTAGCCAATCCAAACCAAAAGTTTCTGGATTTATTCCAGACGTTGTACATAACTACTCTGATGAAGAGGTAAGCACTTGT
The DNA here is from genome assembly GCA_945910005.1 of Isoperla grammatica. Taxonomy (NCBI): domain Eukaryota; kingdom Metazoa; phylum Arthropoda; class Insecta; order Plecoptera; family Perlodidae; genus Isoperla; species Isoperla grammatica. The sequence continues at coordinate 26,246,869 of OX246742.1, read as the reverse complement.
CTAGTCATAGGCCTACATAACCTTAAAAAGCCTAGACCTAGAATGTCATTTGTGACATTGCTTTCATTTGGGCGTACATGGTAGCCTAGACTGGGTCTACAACCCGGTCTATGGGTTTCAATGATCCAAATCAATGCCGATAGGTGTGGTTGGTTTCGTGTGTGACTGTGGGCTAATAACACAACAAGACCTTCGGTTTTGCCGCCCAAACCGACGCACTCAACTTGAAACGTGTTCCAATGAGGTTCGCACTGACAACAAACCCAGTGCAGTGCATGTCGTCACAGGTGACGTTTCAGTGCGCACTCAGTGCCGTCCATTGGAAAACGCCATTAGTCGATGCATATACAACACATACAAGATCTTCTTGATTTTTACATAGTTGTGTATTTTAGACGAGAAGTTCTAGGATCATGATGACATCATAAAATTAAAGTATCCTAGATCAGTGTTTCTCAACCGTTTATCTACCTCGGACCGGCAAAATAAACACCAAAAATCCGCGGCCCGGCGATCACAACTACAATGAACGTAGATGGTTTAAATACAAATTACAATACAATTTTGAAAGTCTCTTTGACTCGTTTGACATTGCAAATCAGGAGTGTTGTCGCAGTCTCACGCAATGGCAATGACAACAAGCCTGTGAGGGAGATCAGACTCGTTCTATTTACTATTCAACTAGATTTATTCATCTTCTTCTTCATCTGAAATTATCGCCCGACCTGCTGTGGTTTGCTTGGTTTTGATGCTCATCCTCAGCAGAAGAAACGGCATAAGGTCGTTGCGGCCGACTCTGGCTGCAGTCATGGTATGAGCTGGGGAAGGGGGTTGTGAGGGTTGCATCCAAAGCTGCCAAATTATTATCATTTGCAAATTAGTATAACAATTTATTAGGGATTGATGGCATAAAGGTTGACTCAATGAATAGAGGGGCAATAAGTAATTCCTGTGCCAATTCTAAACATGAAACCCTTGACGCGGACCGGTGGAGATAACGTCGCGGCCCGGCACGACCCGGCGCTGAGAAACACTGTCCTAGATCATTTTTGAATGGTAAATTGTTCATTCCTGCTCATTCTGTGACATGTTTGTTACAAATATGTTTAATTTTGATTAGGTACTTTATTTTTTATTCCAATCATCCTCAATCCCAATAAACGAACAGTCCTTATCATTAAACAAGTAAATAGCACTCGTGCTATCATAACGAGATTAGCTGTAATCAGTCTGGTGATTGTGATTATGAGCGGCGAATAGTTCTACTTACTGTCCAGAGATCGCACTGTACTGTTCTGATCATAGACTCTGCGTGGTGCGAGAAGAGTGCGTTTTTTTTACGCAAGGTCTACTTGATCTCCGCCGATCAAATAGACATTGACTATTTTCCACAATAACATATTTTGGCCTCCCCCCTTCAGTTTCCCATCCGGCAACTATTAGTTGAAAGAAAAAGTACGTGGAAAAATACAACAAACCCGCCAAAAATAACGGAAATTAAACATACCGCGCTTCGCGCAGCCTACCCGTCCTTTTTGTAAATGTAAGGGCCGGTCTTACAATCTCCTAATAGGAAAGTTATTTGTAGCAATTAAGCGGGCAAAGGGTAGTCTCTACGTCACAAACCGCAGAAAATGTTCATTTTTAAATTATATCTCAAGATTGCAACAAGAAATCGAAAATCTAAATCAGCAGCGAACTTTGCTTTGGTAAGCCCTACAGATTGAATAAAATATTATAATCATAAGCGTAGTATTTTGATTATAATTCGATAATTAGTAAATAAATTGATTATTTATAAAAAAACATACTGATTATAATTTAAGTCACGACTTAGCGCATTCAATGTGTAGGGTTTACTAAACCACAGTGCGCTGTTGATTCATATTTTCGATTTCGAAGCCCATTCTTGTGATATAATTTAAAAATGAAAATTTTGTGCGGTTTTTGACGTAGAGGTATCCTCCCCTGTCAAAGGGTTTTGATTGGTCGTTGCCATGGAGACAACAAGCTATTCGACGAATAAGTAGTTATTGGGACAAGACTGGACCTGAGGATAACAAGATCGCTATCCCGCGGTTAGGATATACAACAATTAACAAAACAAGGGTCTTGTTAATGAGATATCAATCGCTATCCCGCGGTTAGGAGATACAACAAGAACAAAACATGAGTATTGATATTCTTACAGAATCGAAGTGCTGTTACATCCGGGCGGAAATAAAGAGACGCTGTGATTGGTCACTGCGTACGACGGAAGTTTTTTTGGTGTCGTGTTTGTTGTATTCTGAATTATTTTTCAAATTAATTTTTCTTCCAACTGATGTAGGCCTACTCCCTTCCCACTCTCATCTCCTGATCTGTCATGTTGTTTGGTCCTCGGGCGTTCCCTCCAAAACTATTATTATTATCCCGTTGCAATAATAGCCACCATCTCAGCAATATTCTTAGCCCATGAGTTGCCTACTCGGGGCACTGGCAAGATCTAGACTTTAGTCAGGTGATTATAGGAAAATAACTCTTAAACTCTTTCGCTCTAGTTCCACTTATCTTATGTTTCACCCCCCATCCTCCCCTCGCCTCCTCAAGGGGAAAGGGAAAGAGAAACAGGCGAATGAAAGAGAAAAGTAAGGAGGGAATTGAAAATAAAGGCAAGTCAACAATGAAAATTAGTATTAACATTAACAGTAACAGTAACATTAACAGTAACATTAAGATAGGGTAACAAGAGCTCAAGGATCTATTATAATAACCTATCATACACCGCTCTTGTGACCGAACTGTTCCCTCCTCAATATACTTGCGTCACAGATATAATTCAACAGAAAGTTACATTACGTACAATGTTGTTGGACGTGGCAAAGCGCAGAGGTTATCGTTGAAGCCGCGGCCACCGCTGGCGAATATGTGTTTACATATTTCACCAAGTGACCCAGGAACTGATTTACAAACAAAGTCGATTATAAGGAACAGTAAGAAGAAATTATAACTATTATATAGTAATTATTTATTTGACAAGCTTGTTATATGTTTCAAATAACTACAATATATTTTGATCTACATCGAATATTTAGAACTTTGGTTACTCGAATTGAACTTCGCGAACTCATTCAATTCATAGGTTGCACGTACGTCACATCTTTGCGCGTGGCGGCCACATTTGTGATCAAACTTTGACGTTGCTATGGAGAAACAATTGAAGGCTGTTGTGATAGAACACATTTCTTTAATATTCAGCCTGTTTTTTAAATAAATTTTGAAACTGTGGTAATTTTTTTTATTTTTTGTGTTACTTATGTTTACATTTTAAATTCTAAGTTAGGCTTATTTATTGAATATGAATATTATTTGCCAATGATCTAGGATTGGTCCTCATCAACTGTGTCGCCATCATGGCCGCTGTACCGTCACGTGGGAGAGGGACCGACAAATAAGCGGGGTTTACACAAACAACTAGTGGAAACCGGGCCATAAAATACTGTCGTCGAACGTTTGCCTCAGCGCTAATATTGGCAGGCGGAGCTGGCTTGTCGTCACTCGTCAGTATATGTTTCAGTCGTCTAGACTCTAGGGGGTCGTTTTACACGTGGAACGTGAATATATTATAGTATGCTATTGTTCACATTTTCAATTTGTTAAAATATCATTAAGTCGAGTCGTCATTGTCGTTTAGTGTAAATGTAATTTAGCTTAGCAAGACAAATATTTTCTTATAATGTGCGGCATCATGGGCGTCTGTCAAAAACGTGTTTTGACGTGTAAACAGATTATTACCTGCATTAGATGACGCCAAAATATGACTAGAACGTCATCACTCCTTTCGCGGTCCTTTCAACGACCACGTCATCATAACAAATCTTTTGTTTCTCAAAAAAGCAAAATATATCGCTCATTCTAGACATGGCACAAAACACTGCGAACAGTCACACCGAGTCACACACTCAAGAGCACCAATTCACATCTCACTTCCTCGTATGTTGTTGTTGTGTTTTAAATATGAAATCAATCAATCAATACGCTTTGTAAACGATAATGAAAAGAGAGAAATACGCAGGGGTTGTGTTCCCCAACAAATACCTTGTGTGAAATATACCGCCCGCCGACAGAAAGGCCACCGCCCGTCGCCACCAGTGTCAGCTTATACTCGCTCTGTACAGGTAGAAGGGAATGCTGCATGTGACATGAGTCATGATTCAGGCCATGCAACGACGTTCTTTGAAATTCAATAATATGCAAATACAAATTTCCTCCTTCCATGAAATTTTCGACGACATGCAGCCGGCCTCTGAAATTGTTTGAAAGAATCAATTAGTACTGTATGTAGTACTGTAATCAATTAGTCAATCATGGAATTAGTACTGTAAAATGCATTTAATTCATTAGTTGACAATTTTTTCAGGGGAGTTCGATTGACCCCCCCCCCCCTGCCCTGTTCCCTGTCCCTGTTCTTCACTATAGACCACAAGTAACAAGTTCTAAATAAGTCGTCTTTAAAACAAATAATACATAAATAATAATAATAATAATAATAATAATAATAATAATAATAATAATAATAATAATAATAATAATAATAATAATAATATATTATATATATATATATATCTGGCTCCTGTTTCCAACTTAAGTTAGGTCAGGGGGTGGCTATAGCCACCAGGGCCCAGATTCACAAAGGTGCCTAAGTGCTAAGACGTCCTAGTTTAGGCAAATCTTAGTGATATAAATCACCAATATGTCGTTTTGCAATGTTATAAAGATAAAATGTAGTAAAATATGAACAATTTAACTAATAATATTTGATTTGTGAATGTGTATTAATACCTAGACATGATTTATCTTGATTTATCTAGCTAGGATTTGCCTAACTTAGGACAACTTAGAGTTACGCATCTTTGTGAATCCAGGCCCAGGATTCTAGGGCACTTCAAGAGCTCCTAACACCGGCTTGCCAGGCCTGTCACGTCCTCTTCAAATTCACTCTCTTTTCTTCCCACCAGCTCACGCCATCCACTTCTGTCTTCCCACAGTCTTTTTGCTTGCAATTCTTGCCAACTTCCACCTCTATCTTCTACATCATTTCTTATTTGATCTTGCCACCTCTCTCTCGATAGTAATAATTCTAATTAATAATAATAATAATAATAATAATAATAATAATAATAATAATAATAATAATAATAATAATAATAATAATAATAATAATAATAATAATGATGATGATGATGATGATAGTAATAATAATAATAATAATAATAATAATAATAATAATAATAATAATAATTATAATATAATAATAATTACTACGAGCAAAGTATTTTGTAAAACACAAAATACTAATAAATTTCTAAAAACACTAATATTATACAAAATTGTATTTTCGATATAAATTAATATAAAACATAAAACACACCACACACGTGTTTTGTTTTCGATACTGGTCAGCTCCGCCACAAGTCGCTGTGGTCCAGTCAAGATAACATAATCTAGCCTACTCGGGTCATAACCCCTAATTGCTCATTGCATAAACATGAACCGGAAAGCCAAATCAATCAATCAATAATAATATCATTCAAATAGTATTTTCCCGATACATATTATTAACATGCTGCATTGCACGCGCGGGACAATTCCAGTGAATGTACGCACGATCATGCACTTGTTATTCAAATTGACTATCTCCTCTTCAACAGCTGTCAATCATACGGCCGGATGCCGTAAATATTAACATACGGCTGTTATCAATGGAAACCGATAAGATGATTCCGTGGTCGATCGGCAAATCTCGGTTTTCGCCCTGCGAATAAAGAGTCGACTGTACCTAAAAGTTAACGTTTTTTTTATTGATATCTTTAGAACGCTTCTACATATTTGAAAAGCCTACCTTACAAACTGTACGGACCCTCTACTCTTCTGTAAGAGCTCAGCAGAACGGTCACCCACCCGCTATCCGTCCCCCCAGTCAAACGTCGCCCAACTCTCGTGGGTTCGCGGAAGTCAGGGTCGATCTACCACACTGTTAAGTGACCTCTAAGTGACCTCTAGATTATAACTAAGGTCAGGTCACTATTTTAGCCGATGACTCATATAAACGTTCTAGAGAAATTCGCCTGGGCAGTTAGTTAGAAAAAAAGCGAACCGTTTATTCAGATGATAAGGAACATTTAAATTTCTTGTATATATAACGAAGTTCATTCAATGTAATGTGGTATAAGGTCGTGGGTGCTGGTAATACACAAGCCAATCAGGGGTCAATGTACATTCGTAGTCTTTCCTTGATGAATGATTTGAGGTTTTCTGGCAAAATCTGTTTTCGACCTAGCACACGCTTAGATACTGTAGTTGTCTGTATCTGTATTATCTCACTCAATCTTCAATCAACCTGACGTGACTCCCGAACCATCCCCAGAGACGTAGCGAGGGGGGAATCAGGGTGTTCGACTCCCCCCCCCCCCCCCCCAAGAAATAAAAAAGGGATCATATTATTTAATAATAATTTATTCAAAACATTAACAATGATTGCACTCTTTTGATAAACCATTCTTCAAAATTTCATCTAATGACTCCAAATTAAACATATTAACGGCTGCAAATCCCACTCATTATTGAGAAGCGAGATCCCCCCCCCCCCCCCCCCTCCAAACAAATCAAAATCATAGCTACGCCCCTGGTCATATATAGTGACTCTTTCTTATGAATGTTTCTTTGTTCTATTAAATATTTCGGTTTTTTTCAAATATTGTTAAAAGGTGTGTTGGAACAACAAACATTGACACTTTCATAAGAGTACTAAATTTTTTAGTGGATGATATATATATTTTAAGCATTTTAAAACTGTTTCAAGCGACATAAATCGGGGGTTTCACAGACGAGGTCTTCGTCAATATTTAGAGGTTTTAGGGGGCTTGCAGGGTTGTGGGGGTTTTGGTCGCAAAAAGGGCTTGCAAGTATGAAGAAATGAGAAAGTAGAAAGAGGACGTAAGGTCGCCGGTACGATAGGCCAATGGCAATCCTGACTGAAGATTTTTTCCCCAAGGGTTTCCTCAGTCATAACTCATATTAAGTCTAACCTGGAAATTAGTTCTGTTACTGTATAATAGCCATTTGACAATCCCTCCCAAATATCCTCATGAGCTTATCTCAATTCTCAAATCTCTTTTTTGACGCGTCACTCGTCGGTTAATTAGTCGACTTCAAATTAGCTGCAGATACCATATAAATATTATTATTGTCACTATAGTTGTTGTGATCTGCTAGCTAGTCGACTAGCGCCAAAATTAAGATATGAGATACGCCCTTGCCCCTTGTACACATGTTACAAGTTGTAACTCATTACTCATTATCAACCATCTCAGGCAACATAAATGTGTCAAGCTTCTAAATCTAATGATGCTATTACTTCCAACCGAGTGAATCCACTTGAGTCATCACTAATTCGTAATTACTCATATTTTATTTCGTGTTCATAATACTTTGGTTGTTCAGCCCAAAATGCAGATTGTGATCGGCAACAATAATAATATGACTGTGCAGCAAATTACTGGTTACTCTCCAATCATATGGCTTCTAAATTCAACGGAATTTCGTAATTTTGTTTCATGGGAAATCTGCCCAGACAACAATAATTTGTCAATCGTGTGATCGAGAGTATGATAGTTGGGTCCACGGTCCAATAATAGGCATCGAGTATCGACTGTGGTTTTGTGTGTTCCGGTACTAAATCATTGATCAGTGATCACATTCTGAATACAGAAATATAATATTATTCATTTTCTTACTTACGTAAATATTTTTGTTGGCAAAGTTGACACATTTTTATGGCGGGAAAAATAGGACATGACCTCAGAATTAGTCCACCACACAAAGATGCATGAAATATCACTTTTATCCGACTATATCAAATATTTAAACTATTTGTTCTAGTATGAACATTGAACAACAATAAGTTTCATTATTGTTCATTAGATTGCAACCAGTGGCGGATCTAGACTTCAGTGATGGTGGGAGGGGCGATTCAATTTTATTGTGATTTCAGGAAGGCCAGTGGCCAGTGTAGGGTTATGGAAAGGGCAATTGTAAAAATAGCCGCAAACCTCTTTCTAATAGTCCTGTTTACGCTTCAACCCCCCCCCCCCCCCCCCCCCCCCCCCAAGGAGCACTAAATAATGAGTAAAATTTGAACAAGAGCGAAAATAAAATGTATGAGACGTTTCAACATAATAATTATGTGTCTTATGTAGTATGTACACGTGCAAACCCGTGCCATTGCTTTGACCTTTTTTGTTCAATGGACCAATGGTTGTTGGTTGTTACAAGGCATACTAGATGTAGTACTAGGTATTCTTCAAACTAGGAATATAAGAGAAATGTTTCAGGAAATATAACACATTATGGAAAAATAGCAGACCTGACATCAGGCCTATTTTTATTTATGTGCAAATTCACAGCTTACAAAGCGCTAGAACAATTTATCTTACAAAGAGAGCTGTAAAACAAGAATTAATTAATGCAAGTTTGTGTGCTAATTGCTTTTCCATTAATAATTAATTTAAAGTTGGCACATCAAATATTTGAATGTAGAAAAACTGCAAGTGAACAGTACACATAGCCTACTGTGGCAAACTCAAAATATTATATTGTTACAAAGTTAGTGTTCATTGGTCACACATCATGACCAAAAGTAATACTTTTAAATAAACCATTTGGCAATTTTGAAAATTTAGATTCAATTTTGGCCTTATAGTGTTCGAACTAGATCATCATTGATCAAAGTGGGAGACAAATATGAATACATATCTGCTTCTAAGTAGTAACAGGTATTACAAAACACCCGTTAAAGCTCGTGCAACACAAACTTGCAAGCATTACACATAGAGTTAAAGCTATGTATCTAACAACAGCCTATATAGGCCTACCGTACTAACAACTTTTCAAATTTACAAAAATACAAAACAATTTATAATATGTATACAAATCAATGAATTTGGTTCCAAGACCAAATCACACAAATACTATAAGGCAATGACTGGATTTAGTAAGCATTGATCCAAACGGCTTACAATCAAGTTTCATGGAACACGCAACGGTGAATTTTTATTTTACAAAGTCTAGAGGTATGAGAAATTCTTGCTTGTGAATGCACGCTAATATCATATGTCCACAATCTACACATTGTTTGAGCACTCACACGAATGAAATCTTCCAAGTTTCACACTCAATCAATAGGCTATCAAGTAAGTATCGTGCGTGCATCTCAAACAAGAACACATATCAGTAAGTAGTATTTACAGAATATGTACATGTGACAAATCTACACCAACTTATTTAAGCAGGTATGCAGTTGGTAACCTTAAGTTAGGAAAATACTGCTTATTACAATTCACACGTCTATAATATATACTTATTACGTAATAACCGAACACTTTAAATTATCGAACAAAGCTGGCAAAAGAATTGTTTACAATCTGCTGAGTTTAACTGACTTAGAGGGGCATTCAAACTTGATTTCTTACAATTATAGTCTACTGAAAACCTATTGCAAAATGTCATGGAAGTTTATAAGCTAAGGGTAAATGTCATTTGGTTTAGGTGGCAAGTATTTATCGTTAGTGTAATCTGTAATATTATAATAGTTTAGAGAGAACGATATCTTGTACATATTTACATGAGTGTGCGATTATCACCTCTTCACAGCGAGATTCTCTTTTATGTAGGCCCATATTCCATTTTGGGTTTTATTGAGTTTTCAAAATGCATTAATTAATACATAGGCCGTACCTGACATTTCTTTTCAAATTTAATTTTAGTACAAGTTCTATGAGAAATAACACTGGCACCTAATTGCACTTTAATGTTAGGCTAATCTATGGTCTACCATGTGTACATAATGAATGAGGTAGGCCTACCTGCTTATAATGTACACTTACTGTCAATCTACACCTAGGTACCGGTACTCTCCTTTAAGTCCGTAGCCGTATATCTGTTATCGGCATTGAAACACTTTTGGTGATGACGCAAATACTTTGCAAGGTAATCACGGCCTTTAGAGAGACATTTTTACGCCGATTGATATTTCAAGTAAGAAAACACAATCTACAAATTAAAACATCTTATCACTGAAAACTTTTTTTATAAACATTACTTGTATGTTAGTCTAAAGTAAAAAAACTTCTAGGCAACTAGTTGTTCAAAGCTCTGGATTCTCGTCTTTCCGAATACTGCAGGAAGACCTTCTAGGTAGCCTAATCACAAAACTAAAAAGGTCATAGCTAATTAAGCTATGATTAATTTTTAAAAGGGATCTTAAGTTTTTGCCCAAACGCAAAATTGCTTGATCATATCAAGTTACTTTTGTGGACTAAATTCGTGCTTTTCAATAAATGCAAAATGCAATGCAATAAATGCTTGGCCTGATCTCACAAACTTAATAAGGCCTAGGCATATTATACTTACTGTTCATTGTCCCATTTTCCCCTTCACAGGAATAATAGGTATATGATAAAACCATTCAAATCATGTAGGCCTACTTGTACTAAGTAACTATAGGCTAAAGTTCTTTCTATCTTTAGATCTTTAGTCACCAACTCATCATCTTTGATTGGTCTACAGAAGAAGTTGTAATGGATCAGTACCCAACCATATACACAAAAAAACACACACAGATCAGACTTGTACAATTGAAGATTGTAAAGTAAAGATCGTGACAATATTATTTGTTGGCGCTGTTAAATTAGTTACTTTTTATAATAGGCCCTATCGTAAAACACCGAAAACATATTCGGTGTTTTAAGTCTGACTCCAGACGTCATTTGAAGTCACTAGCCAATTTTTGCACATTGTAGACCTAGTCATTTTTTATAATTTTCAAAAATTTGCATGCTAAAACACTAAAATCGAAAAACTGAGTTATACTGATAATTGTTTCACAACAGAAATGGTTGTAGATGCAGTAGTATTTCTCTAGTGCTCTGGACTAAAGTACTACATACTACAGTACCCATTTTATCATTCAGTGACAAAATTTGAATGCAATATTTAACAAATTAATTTTATTGCTCAGTTCCTAATCTTCTTTTCTAAAGGGTACCTATTCAGAAAAAAACACATGCTTGAGATAAAAGGTAAAAGCATGCTATTTGACGTAGACCTCTGTATTTTCCCATTAGCAAGATAATCCCATAAGCCACCAAAATTTGTAGTAACCGACTACCAACAAATTTTGCAATTTTAAATACCGGTAAGCCTAGAGAGAGCAGGCCTGAAATGAAACATTTAACGCAATGAAAAATGTTCATGGCTAGATGTAGGCCAATTATTACGACATATGCTATGCCAAGCACTTTTAAATATAGAATGTTTTGGGTCTAAAACAGTTCGACAATCAAGCGTATTCCAGAAAAACCTCTAAAACGCTTCTACGAAATCTGTAGAACTATCATGGCTCTCTGAATGCAGAAAAAGTGCGATTGGTGGATACGAGAATACGGTTTCTGTACTATATCTGCTAATAAACTTGCAATTCGAGTTTTCCCGATCCTGATCTAGTACTTACCATTCCAGTTATTTTGACCTCTACTTTTTACAGTAGAGGGTCACAATCTGTAACTTTTTCTACTCGTTCCAAGTAAAATCATGCTTAGGCCTAGATGTAGCCTACCAAGCTATTTGAGGTCAAAAATAAATTTTAAACACTGGTAAAATGGAAAAACTTTCGCCTGTGCATATCAGTTCAGATACGTGTTAATATTCAAGTTATTATTATGACTTCTCCCAGTTTATCGTAGCATTGCATGGTCTAGTGACCAAACAATTGTTACCCTTGAAATATGGAGATAATTCAAATTAAAAAGTAAAATCATGCAGTTCAAGCTGTGGAATTTGATCAGTCCACGACAAATCGAGCCTCGGAATTTTTCTCTTACAATACCTGAACGTAGACCTATTGAGATAAGCTTAAATAGGCTACTAGCAAATTAAAACCTACAAATCATGCTAAACACTATGAGGTTGTTCGTGACTAAAATTAACTACCGGTAATTGATAGGCCCAAGTGCCCAATTATTTGTTAACTCGATGAATACAGTGCAACGTTTAAAATGCGCGGCTACGTAGCAGTCGGAACGAGCATCGATTGTAGGATGCCCAAAGCAACCGTACCGTACTCACCGACTGACAAGTTTCACAAAGATCAAACACCTTTCCAGATTGTTATCCCCACAAACTCCCGTCGCTCAGCCGTCGAGCAGCCGACGCAGGTTCCGTCGACTCTCCTTGCTACCGATCGCGCCCCGTTTCGGCGCCCGGCGACCGGTCGCGTACAGGCACGACCTCGGCCGGTGCGACTGCAGCCGACACGTTGTGCAGAAGACGTAGTTGCAGCCGAGCCGATGGCAGACGGCCTCGAGGACGGTCGCGTCCACGCGGGCGGGGCCCCGACAGCGGGGACAGAGCGAGACGGTCGCGCCCGTCCTCTCGAGTGCGGCACACTCTTCGAAGCGTATCTTGGTCGGGCTCACAGACGGCGAGCGCGGCGGCGGACCGACCGCGTCGCGCAGGTTCCCTATCGCTGCCAGCGGGCCGAGCTTGCGCGACTGGCCCGCGTACGAGCGCTTGACGTGGTTCTCCTTGAGGGTCGCGCGCTGTCGCGCGTGGCGTTGCAGTCGCGCCGTCGCGTGGCGGTCCTGCGAGCAGATGTCGCGCCACGCCTTCGACACGTTAACGCAAGCCTCGAGGTCGGCTGGCGACAGGTGGCCGAGGATCCGAGACACAACGGGCTGGTGGCTCGAGTGGACGCCCAGACACATGAGGAAGTCGACCGTGTTCTTACCCGAGAAGTCGAGCGCGTATCGATGACCCTTCATCCTGAGTTGGTTCCTCCAGCCGTTGGCCCACGTGCAGCAACCGGGCGGCTCTTTTCGATCCGTCTTCACGTGTTCGAGCTTTTCCAACAACAACTGTTGCCCGGAGAGAGTCTCAAACGAAAGACTCTTCCGCTGCGACATCTTTTCTTCCAACAACTGGCGATTATAGTCGCCCTGTTCGGCCCACTCTTCGTTTTCACTGTTTGGATGCAGCTGTGGAATGTCGTCGTCAATCTCCATGCCCACTTGTTTAGAGACTTCGGGTAGGCCTAGTTGTTTGCGCTGCACAGGCTCGTATAGCGAGGCGTCGAGCGGGTCTGGCACGTAAACCTCCGCTTCCCTCGAGTAATCTCCCGGGCCAGTGCGCATTTCTTCCACTTCTTCGTCGACGTACATATTATCCCCCTCCAGATAACCGTCACGACCTCCCCACTCAAATATGGCCTCCGTGAAGGGGTTGATGGCGTGGGACTCTTCGGCAGACATCGGAAACGGCTTGTTGCAGTTTAACGAGACGCGCCTCACGGCCTTGGAGCCGACTGGCTCAGGGGTGTACAGCATACCGTCGTCGACGGCGGGAAACAGCGAGTCTTGCTGTTGCGCCGACCTATTGCCGCTGCTGGCCAAGCTGAATCGCGACATTGACCGCATTGAATCCGTCGACTCGGGAGTGTTTGTGAGGTAGCCGCTATCCTCGCACATGGTGAACCGGTTGACCAGCGGAGTGGAATGGCTGTACGAATGTGGCTCACCCATCTGAAACAAATCGCAGGCAGGCCAGAGTTATTTACAGGTACTATTTTAAAGGAAAATACTACTTCCATTCACATGGGTCCAACATTTTACCTCGGCCTCAGTAGAGCACCATAAAACTCATGATCGCAAACGCATGTGATCTTTAGGATCAACTGCATTTAATTTTATCAAACGTTGGAGTTTCATAGCTTTTTTGCCTGGGACGCTGTTGTGTAAGTGTTCTTCGTGGGGACCAAACTTTCTCGAGTAGGCCTACGTATCATGTTTTAGGTCTAGTGATGAAGGTATATCATTTAGTTATATCTCCCCACATTGATGTAAAGTAGCTCATGTATAAACGTGCTTCATAGCAGATAGGCCTACCGAACTAGTTGGGTTCGGTACAACGAAATCACCTCACCGACCACCGTAGCCTACCAAAAGACCGTTCCGGGTTCAATAAATAATTAATTAATTAAGATCAGTAGCAGCAGGTCAACGAAATTAGTCTCAGGTTTCAGGACTAGGCTAGGCCTACACTTTATTTTTACATGAAGCCTATTCTATTTCTTTGGAATTACTTCTTTCTTTGGTATTACTTATGGTATAACTGCAATTCATTTGTTAACTGTTCTCCTTGTAGGCCTATTGTATGTATTAGGCTACATTTTATTTTTACATGTAGTCTATTCTATTTCTTTGTAATATGCCAGGTAGGCTATTACTTATGGTACAACTGCAATAGGCCCTACAACTTGTAACCAATTCATTTGTTAACTGTTCTCCTTGTATTGTATGAATTATTGTATGTACTTTTTTTTTTATGTATTATGTAGCCTATTCTGATGAAACCTTTTTTAATGTAAATTGATAATGGTGAATAAACTTCATTTGATTTAATTCTAACATGGTAAAGACAGCTCCGAACCACATGGACTTTCAATGCTTCCGAGGCCAACTATAGAGAATCGTCTCAGGTAATAGCGAACCTCTTTGCTAAAATTGTCAAGCGGGGGGGGGGGGGGGGGGGGGGGTTGGATCCTAGGACATCCGTTGGGCACTTTTTTTTAAAGCTGTGCATCCTTTTCGGTGACAAGCTTGACGTTTACAACCTTGCACAGTGAACGGGAAATAAGCCTAGGAGTCCCCTTTACCGGAGTGGATGTTGGGATAATTGTACAGTATCGCTGATCGCGTTTCGTACTCACTTTTCGTGGGATGTCAGGCAGCTAGGCCAAGACCGACCAGATACAATAACCCCCCCTAACCTCGGGCAAAGTCACTTTTGAGCGCAAATCGGTTAGGGGGGGGGGTTCTTGGATCTGGTCGATCTTGGCCTAGCTGCCTGACATCCCACGAAAAAAATTGAGTACGAAACGCGATCAGCGATACTGTACAGTTACCGATGTTGGTTGGAGACGAACTTTAGGCCTTAGCATAGCCTAGGCCTAGGCTAGCCTTAGATGTCTCAAATTGGTGTCCCAGTCCTAGAGCCTAGGCTACGCCCTAGGCTAGGCTAGGCCTAGCAAATCATTTATGGTAACCGAGTGGGCTGACAATGCAAATGTCTTTATCATTAGCCTACGCCTTTAGCAAAAATTCATAGGCCTAGACTAACCTAAGCTTATATTTTTTTCATTTTTAAATATATCCACATTCTGACTCTTGGAGCGAAAGGGTTGGCAAGGTGAGGAAGGAAACCTGCCATCGACCCGGAAGGATCAATTGTGGAAGAATGAAGAACATACGTTTCGCCTTTCGGCTAGGGCCTAGGCTAGGCTAGCCTAGGCCTCTGCCTAGGGCCTACCCCGTGCTTAGTTTTCAGTCCCACCTAGGTAGCCTAGCCTAGCTAGGCCTAGGCCTAGGCCTACCTATCGTACTCCTTCGCCTATAACGCCTAGCCTAGGGCATAGGCCTATAACCCAGGCCAGAGCCTAGAAATCAATTAACAATACAAGAATAATTTCGTTAAACTTGGGTTCCCGCCTTATGAGCCTACGCAGACGAAACTACACGTTAGGGTAGGCCCTGCCTCAGGCTTAGGCTAGGCCTATCCTGTCATATTTTCCCTCTTTAATGGACTTAAATGAAAGAAACACATTAAAATAAGACATCCACAGGAAATGGCGGTCTGTATTACCTTTGATGAGTATTTTTTTTCTTCAAATATTTAAAATTAACGCGAAAAATCCATAAAATATGGGAAACAAACGACAAGCGTCATGGCTCGTTTACCGACCCGTCAGATAACATTTCGTTCAAAAGTAAAATGCTGTCTCGACGCCCGCCGGCTGTTTTTTAACGGACTAGTGAACCAATCACAACCATGCGAAATGCATGCGAAGGTACGATTGGCTGTGGAAAGTAAACGGACTGCAAACATTTCCAGCTTCCGTTCTTCAAATATACCACGTGACCTCGGTGAGCCAATCACACACCGATATTTGCTAGTGGTTTGTACTTCTGTTACGAGAGAGCGGTAAAGCACTCATTCCAAAGCAGAGATTTCCTTTTACCGAGATATCGAAAGCAACAAAAACTGGCTGAATTCCTCCTTTGTGCAGTGCGGCAAACATTATAAAAACGAGTACTCAAATACATTATAAATCTAATTTTGTATATTAATTTACGTTTGTATAGCGTTTGATAGTTATAAAAAGATTCAATTTACAACCTTTTATACTGGTTTATTAAAAACATGTGTTTTTCATTGTACATGAACATTCTACTTTCTTTTAAAATCAGTGGAATTTATAACTGTTAACTGTTGGTCACAATACAACTACAATGGAGGTCATAAACAAGCGTACCTCCTAAGTAGTTTCGTGTAATTTTGTTTATTTTATGTGCTATTTTGTTTTAAATGTGGCAAGATTCAGTGACATTACACAGGAAGAAAATGAGTGCTTCCTCGCATAGTTCGGATGTACACAATTTAATGGGTAAGTAACTTATTTGACGGGTTTAAAAGGTGTCCATATTCGGACTTCATAATGACAGCTCGTACTGTGGCCACTTCCTTCATTAAATTCTAACCAAACATCCAAAACGTTACAATTTCGAGACTGCCCTAAGAGTCAAAGAACCGCTGATGAAGTAAGGGAATAATTTCTTTGTTAATGGATTATGTGGGCCAGTCAGTACGAATGTCATTTAGTTTAGTTTTAATGTTTGATGTCGTCGACGTGTTATCTCAACTCTTGTAATGAGAATTGGGAAACACCAAAGTGAGAGTGTGTGACTCAACTAGGCCTAGCCTAGGCGTAGACACGGGCTTGGGAGTCGGGATTAGAATGTCTTCCCACTAGGTTTAACTAAGATTGTACGTATATAAACACAGTGCCTAGGCCTAGGCCTATCTAATCTGTGGATAGGCCCTAGGCCTAGGTCTAGTTATGCTGGCCTAAATCATGTGACCTAGTCTAGGCTAGACCATCCTAGGCTTGTACACTGCGTTTGTTTGTCTCTGGTCTAGGGGTGGGGTAGGCCTAGGCTTACGCCTAACAAAGGCTATTGACTGGACTGGCAATAGCTGGGATTTAGTTAAATAAAACTAGGATTAGGCCTAACGGTTATTTTGTACATGAAATCAACCATACAGGGCTAACCTAGGCCTAGTCCTAAGTTTACAGCCTAGGCTAGGCCTAATTCGATACTTCCGATACCTCTGGTTTTAGTATGAAAGATCGTGCCCAACGGGGGCCCGTACCAACATTTTAAATTCAATACAGTATGCCTAGGCCTATCGCCAGACGTTATTGGTGACACGTACAATACCTTCCTTGATAATGATGAGAACAACACAAATTATTAACTAAGCTTCGTTTTATGTATGAAACCATGTACAATGCTGTTCCCATTACTGAAGACTTTCCCAGTAACTGTAAAGTAACGTGTGTAGTAAAGTTACTTGTTTAGGTCTATGATAGGCCCTAGTCGATGACAACATTTTGTAGGCCTATGTCTATTATCACAAAGGTATCTATACCGTAACAGATAACATCGCATTTATTGTTATACTTGCCATGGTATTGCTGCCCTACATTGGACCCCAAATCCACCGCTGACGGAAAATGGGGTTGAAACTGGCAAGCCTAGGCTAATCTACGTATGTTATCTGCCTTGCAAGTTGCAAGCATGTAGAGCTAGCATCTGCTAAGGTGGAAACAGCTAACGTACTAACATCCGATAATCTAGTTGGACTAAGCTCAAATAATGGATGGAAATTATTTGCTGGCCTATTTTTATTTGGCCTATTATTATTATTATTAATATTAGGCCTATCATTTATCCTAAACTTATCAATTTGACAATTTATCAAGATTTAAGACTGTTACATATTTAAGCTATAACAATTCCAGTAAATTTATATGCTTGTCACGGCTTTCGTCGGTCAACTGTTTTATGACGTCTGGTAGCCTACTCCTTGGAAGGTTTACTAAACAAATTTAACTTTTTTCCTTGCAGATCACGTGAAAATTTTGTGTAAATTTGCACATTTTTTTTTTTCCCCAAGGATGTAGCCTAGTTGGATTCAAACGTCCTTTAGATTTTTCGACCATTCTACTAAAAGCCTAACCTAACACACATTGTCTCAAAAGTTTCTTCTTCTTATAAACCCGCAGTTGACCTATTCGGCCATCATGCGTCATGCATCATGCAAAATTATTATCTGGCTAGTAGGCCTGCTCTGCATACACCAAAAGGAGTAGTTACTGGTAGTTAATTGGGGCTTTGGCACACAAAGTCACGGTTATTAGTGTCCGAATCAAAAGAAGTAGAAAATTGGGAAATGTATGTACGAGAGCCCAAGATCTGTCGCTGTATTTCACTGAGATACCGGTAAACATTAGGCCTACTCTTCACGGGATCACAGGCAGTAGGCCCTAGTCTTTAACTAATTTTACGTTTATACTTTGCAGAGTTGACACCAGAGCAACAGAAGTTGCTGATCGATATTCGGCGCCGGAAACAAGAGCTCCTTCTTGAGATACAGGTCAGCACTTCAGCTTGTAACATTGTTTAGCAGCTTAAGTTTATCCACTCAACTTGGACCTCTATGTTGCCTTACGCACTCTCACATTATTGCAAAACACAGTGAAGTTAAATGTAATCCCGGCTTCAACTTTGTGGGCCGGAGGCAATCATTTTAGGAAGCCTTCTTTTTGTCCAGCTCTCTTGAAAGATATCTTCAAGAGCAAAAAATGTTTATCACTAATTGTAATTTCAGCTTTTTTTGTATCTACTTGGCTGATAATCCCAAACTGTAATCTATCATCTATTTCTGTTGCATGTGTTTGTTTACTTATTTAAAGTTTATTGGCAACAAGACCACTCGCAAGTCGCAAGTAAATTAATAAAATTACGTTAAAAACATACAGGTAAAATAAAATATAAAAACAAAACATAGTGGGAAGGCCTACAATGAGTGTGTTAACAACACCTTTCCCTGTTTACATGGTGGACTGAGTCCGGTGCTGAGTACGGTCCAGGCCATGTAAACACCTAGAAAATGGGACCGAACCGACTAGGTCCGGTCCGCCAAAAAAGCTAGACCGTACCGAAAGACCGACTCGGTCCTATCATGTAAACTGGTAGAACGTACTGACTGAAGAACTGGAACTTTGAACGAACGCTGTTTGTAGGTGAATAAGATGGTAAATGCTTGTAGTTGCCATCAACAAATATCAAGTAAAATATTTACAACAGCTTGTAACCTTTTGTTCGCCGGAATGCATCTTTAAATTAATTTTAAATGGCAGAAGAATAAAGTAGGGTTATGTACGACCAAAACGAACAAGTGTGGTGCGAGACCGAAATCAAGTTTGGGTACACCTTCATATAAACGCAAGTGGCCATGACAGTTCTCAGTCTGGTACTCAGTACGGTCCGCCATGTAAACCTAGCTATTATCTGAGTAGAGTGATTATTTGCCTTGATCTGGAAGAACATAAAATACAGACTGATAACAAACAATATAACGTTACTTACAATTTAACGTTTTCCATCAGTGCAGCATTGAGATACGCCTAAGTAATAATGAGAGAGTTGAGATATGAGTGAAACAGAAACAGTATATTTTGGTTTCCCCCCGCCCTCTCTATGCGCCTGCCCATTGCACTGTAAACTTGAAGTTGTAAATGAAAAAATACAAGACATACATGTGTGGTAGGACTGTGCTAGGAGAAACTTGAATTAGATGTAATTAAAGCAATAATACCAGTATGTTTACAGGCTTTAAATGCAATGTGTGTGTTCTAAAACAATATTCAGGGAGTCTGTTGGTCTGGCAAATGTCGAGCAGCTGGGCTAGTTCTGGACAGTATGGTAGGCCTAATGTAAAAATTAATACCAATGTTATTGGTTATTGATAAGGTTAAATTGATCGATTTCTGGGGTCAAAAGTTATGCCAAAGCATTCTGTATAACAAACTTTCTCTTGAGTAGCATTTTCAATGTGTCGGGCAGTACCCATTTGATTGTGTGTACATTGTCATTGTGGTGATTGTACCAGTGTAGCCTTCTGTATTTACATCATCCATGTAGCCTCTAACTGCTCATAAATAGTATTTGTCTATTCGTCCAACGACGGATTTACTTGAACCAACATTATACACAAATACACAACAAAAACAACAAAACAATAGGAATGTGCGTGAGGGAGTGTCAATCCAGAATTTCCAGGCACTGTCACCTCCACCAGGATGGACTTCAGGGGAATTGTACAACGTAATAACACCTTCTTTTCCAGTTGCCATGTTGGATATAAATTCATTAAATATTTAGGCTAGTCTGGTGAAGATATCTTTCAGAATATCTAATAATAATAATAATAATAATAATGCATTTATTTGTAAACAGGATATCAAAATCCCTTTAGTGCAAACATAATACAATACAATATTACACTCAGGAGACAGGAGTAAATAATACAACAAACAATTACACAAACAATTACAATAATAAAAAAATAATACAACAGTTACAATAAAACATAATACATAAAACATAAGCAAGTAGGCTATACCAAAACAACAGCAAGGAAATTACATAATTAAAAGTCAAAAAAAAAAAAAACTTTGACTACAGCGCCTGGATTAAAAAAACTAAAACTAAACTAAACTCTAAAACTAACTTATCATGATCAGTCCCCTGATTTCCTAAATGGGCTTCATGTCAGTCCGTTCGTTTATCTCCCCGTCTGGAGGAGCCCTGACCATTACATTCATGAACTATAATAATGCTGAATGTAATAAGTTTAGCTCCGCATTGTCTTTATTGATGTCTGCATGTTTAATTCATGGTCGAGTTGTGTGCTAGCACCGTATAAGGTAGGTGGGCTGGCTTGGCTGGCATACTCCACCCCGATATGGCAAACACATACACACTGAGAGCTACCGGCTTTACATTGACATTCGTCGTGGCGTGCGTGCGTGCGTGCGTGCGTGCGTGCGTGCGTGCGTGCTTGCGTGGGTTGCAAATTGATTTGATACAAATCGTGCTGTATCTAGGTAATTAGCTCGATGATCACACCAGTAGCGTATCCAGGAATTGGGAAAGGGGGGGGGGGGTTTCAACCCATATTATAGAGAGTGGAGCCGAAAAAAAATTGGGGTTCCAGGGGGCTTGCCCCCCGAATAATTCTCGTCAAGGTCATTTTAGTGCAAATCTGTGAGTTTTACAGCGTCCAAATGAAACAAGATTACTCAGTTTCTGGACACATTTTGTCTTTAGCACCGCTAATAAAAGGAACCTCAATCAATAATTTGCATATTTTTCGTATTGCTTTTGCTTTTAATTACAACAATATACAATAATTATAAAGTAAAGCATCTAACTGTCTATTGAAATACTGTCTATTGATACTGCTATTGAAATGTAAACGGTCATTTTCCATGTTTCCTTTGCAAAAGGGGGGGGGGGGTTTGTCCCCCCCCCCTCCCCCCCGTGTATACGCCACTGGATCACACTTTGTTGTTCAAGTTAAGTTGGTAGGACTCGCTCACTGTTTCCCGTTTGGCTTTTGATTCCTTGTTCTTCTTGTTTTCATATTTCAAAGTAGGCCTACAACACTTTAATACATGCCTACCGTACGTAGAAGGCCTACAACATGAAGTAAACGAAGGATAGGCGAGAACACGTAATGAACAGATTTCATTCGATATGGTTATTGAGGGTTATTTCTTATCAACGTATAGTGGCGTCTATTGATGAGGAAATTAGATTGAGCCAAAGCATCCATTAAGCGATATGCAAGAGAGGGATGTGCTCCCTGGACAGGAGAGTAATAGGAGTAATAGTGCAGGAGAGAGTTTTAAATGTTCTGTCCGACCCTAGATTTACTTTCGGCGAGTGTACATAAAAATAGTACCCTAAATGCTTGGTGCATGAAGCTGTTGAAATGATAAAAAGGGGGCAACAATTATTAACAACCTACTAGTAGGATTTGGCTTTGACGATGCACTGATTGAAGAAAGTCAGGAACCAGAACTCGCTGGGCAGTGTACAATCATGCAAAGTAATTAGTACGCTTGATAACCGTAATTACATCTTTGTCCCTTCTCTTACACTCAAAGTGTGTGCTTGCGCTTCGTGAATATTCGTATACATATTGGTCTAGCAGCTAACTTATTATTTTTGATTAGGTACCGCTAAAGTTCCTTCCGGCGTACCCATCCATTCAAGCAGCAACCCACGACACAGATTTAGCGTTTAAGTTCTTTGACCCGCACGTCTGTCTGTCTGTCTGTCTGTCTGTCTGTCTGTCTGTCTGTCTTTCGATCTGAGTGGACCCGTTAGTAAAATTATCATCATACCTCGCGGACACAACCGTTTTACGTAATTATATTATACTAGTTGTTAGGCCGCACCACAAGGTGGCGGCACTGTCCATCCTAGCACACCGGTGCATTTTGGTTAGAGTAGTTCAGGACAGAACTATCACGTGACTATTACTATAAAACTTGGGAGGTCTCTCCTTCTCTCTAGTTGAGCTGAACCATATTGTAGTAACGATTCCACCACGTCTCAAGTCGCCTGTGGCTGGGTTCGGCCAGCATAGACCTGACTGCCCGAATCGATGAATCACTAATTATTATTATTAATATATTGTTGAAGGCATTTGCCAAAGTTCTATTCTCTTCGAATGATCGTGATGGGCGACTTCCTGGGAGGTGGAATGATTCATTCATTCATGGAATATGGATGTCAATGTGGGAGTAGAATTTATAAGCATTTAGGGCGGCGCGAGTTTAGGGGGGCGTGGCCCGAGCTATCATGACCTAGGATTGACAGGCACGATGATTCGCTTAATTCATTCATTTATTGTTGTGTCGCGCTCGCATGTTGCGTCCACGGAACTCGACAAATTTCCCACCATGCACAATATTACTTAGTGAGAAAAATTCCCATTTCATAATGCAGAAATTTTGATTTTTCAATATACCTTTTGGAATTCTCACTTTTTTACAACCGTATTGTTTTTGCAATTCTGCTTATTTATCCACCCTACAATATCGGTTTCGATTCGACCCACTTTTAAATGAACCAGTACGAAGCCCACTTCTGTGTTTATGGTTTTTGTTCAATTGTTTTCAGGCAGTAAATAATATTACACACTTTTCTTTTACAGTGGCAATAAAACTATATAGGCCTACGTGTTTTGACAATTCGCCAGTTTGCCAATTTGCCAGTACGTTAGCTAGTAAATTTTGTTGTTAATTTGTATCTAATTGAAATACGAAATGAGATTGCATTAAGAATATCATGCAACGAGCATATTTATGCGCAAATGTTTTGCGTTTTGGAAACTAATCTATATCAAGGCCAACGGCTATCTAGTATCACTAGATTTAAAATAGGAATCCTATACTACAGTTCGTATTTAGGCTATACGCTTATCGTGACGTCCATCCATTAATCATTGTAATCTAGTATATTAGCGGAGTTGTATGGAAGGAAAAGTATTTTTTCAAATCTTGTTCAAATCGTGTGAACTTTTTCGACTGTAGATAAAGAAAGTCGAAAAATTTGAATATAAAAACGGTGAGTGCGCTTCGTGAAATGTAGCGCAGGCACCGCATATACAGTATACCCCACTTTCTTTTCGTGAATTATTATTACCATGAAGGTCATACTTTTGAACTGCCTTGCAAGGGTTCAGACCTCAGACATTTCTACCCGACGGAAGGTGTCACGGCTGTTAAACAGACAATAATGATTAATGGCTGATTAATTCGTTGGATGGGATTTTTTTTTTGCTGCAAAGATATATATATATATATATATAATTATTTCGCCAGCGCTAATTTACAATACAAAACGGTTGCTGTATTGTAATGTATTGATTGCATGCTAGGGCAGTCAGGTTTGATGCTTTATTGCAAATAAACGTGAAATGCTTGATAATAGTACAAGTATATTATGTATAAATCTGTATTTTTAAAGTGGTTTTAATGTGTTTTAGAAGAAGGTAAGATGCTTTTCCGAACTGGATACGGGTTACAACGGCGCCAAATACAATTTCAAAATAATTTCAACAATCAATGTTATATAAAATTACTATATATTGTTACAACTTATACGGGAGTGTTTCCCGCCTAAGCAAATAGAGAAATTAATATGTAAATCTACTTAATTTTGTGCGTAAATTTAGATTATTTGTAGAGTATAATTACAGTTGGTATTTCGGGGGGGGGGGGGGGAGACTCCAGCCCCCCTCTGAATACGCCACTGCGTGTGTCCATCCATCTCGCCATGTTTAAGAGACCACCGGAGGTGACGGTAGAAATATCACATTTTTCGGGTGCACTTTTCTCGTATACTGTTTGACCAAACTAAATAAAGTTTTCTGCCATTAACAAGTGAAGACATGAGCTATCTTTTTATACATGCAAATTTTAATTTTTAATTGGAATATTATAGGAATTCGATATCAAAGTACATCAAAATCTCAAAACACGTCATTTTTCTGGCTCATTTACGGCTAACATTACGTAACAAAATGTAATCAGGCACCTATTTTGTTATAACTGTATATAATACATAGCTATGTACAGATACGAAAAAATTTTTACTATCGAAATATATTTTGTATGATTTTTAATGAGAATTGCTGTTGAAAACACTTGAAACCGCTATGCACGCGACTGTTTGGTGACGCATTACTAAGAAATGAGTGCACAAAATTACATAGGGTTTTCTTTATTATATAAAAGAATAATATTTTGACGCGTTTTAATTTATTTTTCTCAGCTACTGTACATTTCAAGGTCAATATAACTAAAATTGACCTTTTTGCGTATTTTTCTTGCTTTAGTACTTTTTGGAGATTTACGAACATGATTATGAAATGTAATTCTTCCTCTATCAAATACAGCATCATTCCATAATAGTTTTCATCAAAATTCTAATAAAAAGGGCAAAACAAAGGCAAGAGTGACGTGAGTTACTATAATCGTCGTTCTATGATTGCTCAAGAGATCGCGCGCCTCGTCCGTTCCGTTGGAAAGCCAGACATCGCCCGCAGACGGCAGGCTGTGAAATCTGATTGGTCCGCGACGTAATTCCTTTTCCTCCCCCGCCGGTCTGTTACCACGTGCTCGGTACGAACGCATGCTGTCAGATGACATACGAACATAACATCGTGCCCGTAGAAAATAATGAAGTGCAGTAATTAACGGAAGCGTCTTTCTCGATCATTGTTATTATATTCGGTGTATTGTAGATTTGTGATTCCATATTAGTGTATTATCACTGATTTTCTTTCACACTTTTGGTAGGCCTAAGTGATTTTTTTTACTATGATGGTTATCTAAATAAATTTGCCGCTATTCCGTGTTGTTTTCAAACACGGCAGAGAATGTGCCATTGTTATAGTGTAGGGCCTGAACTGTGAGTGAGAAATTAATAATGGGAAGGAAATCAGGCCTCAAGTTAACGGCTAGAAGGAAAAAAAGAAGGCTTCCTGAGGCTTCACGGAACCGCTGGAAAGTGGAAAGTACAACCAGGTATAGATAGACATCTTCATAATTATTGTGGTACTACGGCCTAGTAAGAAAACAAATTCCTGATTTACATAAAAGCGTATCACATTACACTATCGTTGACTGTTATTTGTGCTGTGAACAGAAAATAACCCTTTAGAAGTGTTAAAATGAAATGAAAACGTTTCTTGGGTTAAGGTTATATGATGCATAATCGTTTTATTTATTTCTTTAGGGTCACTGATCAGGAAAGTGTGACCCCATTCTCGGTAGCCAACAGCTCGGTCACTGTGCAACTTCTGGTGTATTTGACATTAAAATAGTAGAGGATATTGTAAACACTTCTTCGGGTAAATTCGTTGTTACGGACACAGACAAATGCAGTAATGAAAGGTAATCATCCACCAATCGTTTCTGTTGAAGTAAATGTTACAATATAAAATTTAAGATTCGTTTTATCAGTGTTCACAGTGGCGGCACCCGTAGGGTGACCAGACGTTCCGAAAAATGCGGGTCAGTCCCGAATCGACCCAAGTGTCCCGCGTCCCGAAATGTTACAATTCGGGGCGCCTTTTAGTTTTGTCCCGAAATTGGTAAATTCACGATTGTCTTTGATTTGCGTTTAAAAATTACAATTTTCAACGAGAAAAAACGAAATTACGTGAAGGCAAACAGTTAGTGGTAAATGTAATTTCGCGCTGAACTTTAAAATACACAGGACGAGTTTTAAGCCTTTGCTATTTCCAGAAGAGATATTGTGTTAAAAAGTAAACATTTCTGAAAAATATGTTTAATTGTAACTAATGAGATTAATTGAATTTGTATCAAGTTGTATTTCAAATGTTAGAAGAATTTTTTACTTTTGTGCTATCATTATTATTGTGTTTATTATTTAATAATTATTAGGCCCAACCCATTCCATATTTTTCATGTC
>OX246742.1:26196858-26220159 GCA_945910005.1 Isoperla grammatica | reverse complement strand
CGATACTGACTAAAGGTTTTATTATGGGAATGCTGGGTTGCCAGTGGCCGGTATCGAACCGGCTACCTCCGGAATTAGAGCCTCGTGCGCTATACTGAGACATCTCTATCGGTGGAGACCAAGTAAGTATACGCAAAGATTACTGGTATACGTATCTGGGCCTGGATTCACAAAGATGTCTAACTCTAAGTTGTCCTAAGTTTGGCAAATCCTAGCTATAGATAAATCATCTCTGGATATTACTACACATTCACAAATAAAATATTATTAGTTAAATTGTTGATATTTCACTATATTTTATCATAACATTGCAGAACGACATAATATGCGTGATTTATATCACTAAGATTTGCCTAAACTAGGACGTCTTAGCACTTAGGCACCTTTGTGAATCTGGGCCCTTGGTTCAAGAGTCTCGAAAATAGACCCCGGAAATTCCGTAGGCCTACTACCTGAACAGTGAACACCATCCAAAAAAACTTTATTATATACACCTATTTGGTTAAAGAGGACAAAGAGTGCATTTCCACGCATGTATAATATCATCGACTACCTAAGATTAAGAAGATATATCGTGACAACGTTGAAATGTCAACCATTATAATTGAATTCATTTTGGGCAAACGCTTTGCACAAAATAATGTGTGTATTTTGTAGTACCGTACGCCCTGCGTAGGTACACTTTTTTGGCGACCTTGGCAGAGTCGATCAGAAATTATGCATCCAATACATTTGCTCGATAAACATCCACACTAGAAAAAAAAGTGTAGACCTACATGGTTATGCTTCGAAATCTAGATATCAATGGCGTCACGAAAGAATAGAACCTTGTTTACACTGTAATAAATTTTGTTGCAAAATTACATATAATGTACGGTTACGCCGGATTTCCAAGTAGTATTAACAATAAAACGTAATCAATTCACTTGTATTAAGTTACTCACACGTAATAATTTAACATCTCAAATGTAGGTGTTTTTCTATACTACTAGATGCAAAAATACAAGTATTTAAGTGTTATTACAACTACGTTAGGATTGTTCAATTGCACGAACATTTGTTAAAATAACGCATATGAAAGAATAATTTAACATCTCAAATGTAGATGTTTTTCTATACAACCAGATGCAAAAATACAAGTATTTAAGTGTTATTACAACTACGTTAGGATTGTTCAATTGCACGAACATTTGTTAAAATAACGCATATGAAGGAATAATTTAACATCTCAAATGTAGGTGTTTTTGTATACAACCAGATGCAAAACTACAAGTATTTAAGTGTTATTACAACTACGTTAGGATTGTTCAATTGCACGAACATTTGTTAAAATAACGCATATGAAGGAATAATTTAACATCTCAAATGTAGGTGTTTTTCTATACAACCAGATGCAAAAATACAAGTATTTAAGTGTTATTACAACTACGTTAGGATTGTTCAATTGCACGAACATTTGTTAAAATAACGCATATGAAGGAATAATTTAACATCTCAAATGTAGGTGTTTTTGTATACAACCAGATGCAAAACTACAAGTATTTAAGTGTTATTACAACTACGTTAGGATTGTTCAATTGCACGAACATTTGTTAAAATAACGCATATGAAGGAATAATTTAACATCTCAAATGTAGGTGTTTTTCTATACAACCAGATGCAAAAATACAAGTATTTAAGTGTTATTACAACTACGTTAGGATTGTTCAATTGCACGAACATTTGTTAAAATAACGCATATGAAGGAATAATTTAACATCTCAAATGTAGATGTTTTTCTATACAACCAGATGCAAAACTACAAGTATTTAAGTGTTATTACAACTACGTTAGGGTTGTTCAATTGCACGAACATTTGTTAAATTAACGCATATGAAGGAGTAATTTAACATCTCAAATGTAGATGTTTTTCTATACAACCAGATGCAAAAATACAAGTATTTAAGTTTTTATTACAACTACGTTAGGGTTGTTCAATTGCACGAACATTTGTTAAATTAACGCATATGAAAGAATAATTTAACATCTCAAATGTAGATGTTTTTCTATACAACCAGATGCAAAAATACAAGTATTTAAGTTTTTATTACAACTACGTTAGGGTTGTTCAATTGCACGAACATTTGTTAAAATAACGCATATGATGGAATAATTTAACATCTCTAAAACAGATTTCGATTTACCTCAAATATTGATTTATTTAACGGCAAATCGTAAAATCTTAATAACAATCGGTTATAGTGCACGTACATGCATGCATTATCACAGTATGCGTATCACTTTTTGCTATAAAGAATTATGCATTATAACAGGACGAAGGCATGAGCAAACCAACTTCTCCGGTACGAAGTCCAAGTTTTCCATTATTATGTATTTATTTGTTTACAGTGTGTAGGCAATTTTCCAAGATGTTTGTTACATCTGAACATCTTAAAGAGTGGGGAAAAAGAACGTTGTACCTGAAAAGTTGGTTTAAGGATTCATTGGGAAAGGTAATTTATAAACATGATTTTGCTCTGCAGTAATGAATATATTTTTATTCATTTCTCATTTCACATGATACTCTAGCAGCTAGCTTATCTGACAACATAGAAGTTTAGCTATGTTCTTATGATTTTACTACAGTACATCGCTGAAAGAAAAATTAAAGGGCTTACTAAAAATTCATATAAAGTGGCTTACTGTACAATACAAAAACTATGCTCCATAACTCTTCTGTACAATACACAAACTATACTCCATAACTCTACTGTACAATACACAAACTATACTCCATAACTCTACTGTACAATACACAAACTATACTCCATAACTCTACTGTACAATACACAAACTATACTCCATAACTCTACTGTACAATACACAAACTATACTCCATAACTCTACTGTACAATACACAAACTATACTCCATAACTCTACTAAAGCAAATTGATCGAGAATTACTCGACCCATAAATACAAATCACTGATCTCAATACCACACACGTCAGTAATGTGTCATTTCAAAATATCTAATGTGGTACATCACCAAATTATTGGACATAATGACATGCCGAAACCTTAACCTATCAATGTACACATTTAAGGCAAGCCAGCTCAACACTGGTTGCAAATTAAATTGTTATGTAAATAATCAATGTATAAACTGCTGAAATTGTCTAGTTTCACGATATTTGATTTTGCTTACTTACAATCTATGATAATCGGTCATAAAAAGGGCCAGGTCTGCCCATAATCAAGCTTTTCAAAATGTATAATGTGATAATACAAATATTATAATACAAAATACGCAATCAAGAAAAAGCTTTTTCAAAATGGATGCTATTCAGGAATCTCATCTCATTATGTGTGACTTTCAAATATTGGTGCTAGAACAGGTGTTAGCATTACAATAGTACATTGTACCTTGAATGTTATCACTCGCCATAGTTAATTGATCAGTAATACATGAAAGCTGTACAAAATAATATTCAACAATAAGAGCGAAGGATACCTCAACGGCAAAAACAGCAGAAAAATTCATTTTTAAATTATATCTCAAGAGTGCTTCTCGAAATCGAAAATCCACTAGCGCAATGTGGTTTGGTGAGCTCTACTGACTGAATGCTCTCAACTGTGTCTAGCATTATAATCAGTGTGTGGTTTTTTTTTGTAATACTAATTTTCGATGTAATAATCAAAATAACTATGCTATCAATTTAATATTTCGTTCAGTATGTAGGGCTTACTAAACCACAGTGCGCTGATGAGTAAGATTTTCGATTTCGAGAAGCATTCTTGAGATGAAATTTAAAAAGTGCAACTGTTGTGTGGTTTTTGACGGGTCACACACTTACACTCAAAACGTTTTTCAAACTCCCCACATTAGGCGGTAATCTTCTAAGCCAGCTTGAAGAGTTAGGATTCGGGAGTTTATGTCTGCAGGTGCCCCTTTGACTCTCTGTACCTTCGACCCTTCACCATCTATCGTCGCAAAAAGCCTGTAATCAATACAAATACATAGTCTATTTATACAGATGTCGTTCCATCTCGAGAGGTTTTTGGCGTTTATTATACAAATACAAATATTTCATTGTAATGAAATGAATTGTCTTGCGTTTTACGTGGCAGACATGCCACAATATAGTGATATGATAAGGTTATTAGACAGCACTGTACAGGCAGCATTCTAAGCTGCTAGTAAACTGATATTCAACATTAATATCTCTATTAGGCCGGGTGAAAGACTGTTTATTGACGAAAAGTAGCTCACATGATTTATTAATTATTTCTTTTGTCCCCTAACAATAATAACGTTAGGAAAAACTTCTAAAACTAGTGACGAATAGAGTTTTGTCATTTGGAGTTCACTTAGTTTTGTGACGTGGATCGTAAATATAGCTCCCATCGATTTCCTTATAAATATTAACGTAACACAAAAATTATAAATTAATGATATTATGCCTATGTCCAAAATGCTGTGCGACATTAGAGAGGCACGACCCTTGTGGCATTTCTTCGAACTTTTATATACTGGGCCAGTGGTGTATTCAGGGGGAGGGCTAGGGGGATCGAATCCCCCCCTCCCAAAACCCTAGTTTTATCTATGTTCTGCAAAATATCTAGGTTCACGATGTCAGTATTTTTAATGAAACCGTCAATTATCAATTGCTGTCAATTGCTCTATAGTTGCTGATGCTTGACAGTGGTCATTAAAAATGTATCCTCTAATCAGTCAGGTTTGGAAAAAGATCCTGTTTACTTTAGAACAATTATATTAATTTAAATAGTAATTTAAAAGATAACAACGTGTCCGTGAGTGTCCGAATTTTTTTTTAACCCCGTGTTTTCCGTTTTTTTCTGGACACATACATCGTAAAAATAGAACAAATAGGTTATTTGGAACTAAATAGATAAGAATGTATCCACATGTGTACTAACAATTATTTCTATAAATATCCCGGCTCGATTAGCGGGCCCCTGTGAATAGGCTTACAAACCTGCCTTGCAGGGTCGACGAGGGCCCCCTTTACGCCACTAGCTGAACGACCTTACATATCTCCTAAAATTGCTATACGTAGGCCTACCTTTGGATGAACTCCCATGTTGCAGCTTGTTTTGGTGGGTACGCAATTGAAAATACGTAATACGACGCGAATGCCAGCATGATAGCTGTGAATGGATCCGTCGTCCCTGCCAAGCAAGTGCCTTCCGCTACTGCAAGGCATTTCACGGCGCGATGAAAATCTCCTAGAACGGCCACGTGTGGGTGGGAGGCTCCGTCGTCAACCTGGTTTTCGACTTCATCAACTGATGTTGTTTCCTAGAGGCAATGTTGGAAACATGTATTACAATCAGCTGAGCTGTAGGTAAACTATGCATTGGAATATTTCAGAGGCATGAAACTCATATTTTATGGATGCATAATATATAATTCACACAAATTCCTTCTGACTGTAAAGAAAGCTGAGTTGGAAGACCCAATGACCTCGTTAGGTCTATAATGTTACTAATGTGCACTAATTTTGTATTTATTTATTATTGTGAGGGCCTGGAGACATGACATCAACAATAATAATGATGATCACTCAACCATAACATCAACTATAAAATGATTACATTTGACTTTTAGACCGATGATGTTGTTATTATATATATTTAATAATAATAATAATAATAATAATATCTAATTATTATACCGTACTAATAAATAAATAAATGTATTTATAGTCTACCCACTCAGTTGCAATTAAGTGATTTTCAGTGGGGGACATGTATACCTTTTGATTATGACATGCCCGAATTGGGATTTGAACCCTGAACCTTCTTCATTGGAAGCAGGAATACATTTGCAACGTCAATTTGAATGTTATATTGGGGTTCGGTAAATATAAAAGCATTTCTTTATGAACGTGCCGCTATAGCACAATGAGAATAATTTGCTAATGTAGTCTCGGATGCAAGGGCACTATCGACAGACCTTGGAACAATAGGAATCGATTTACCGTGATCCGGCTGTGTAAAAGGCGCGTGAAGTGTTGTTCTAACATTCATCTTTGGGTTGAGTTTGTGTTTGAAAATAGGTGGATTCAAATCATAACTTTCTTCATACAATTATTGCCGTATCTTGATGGATTGGCTTATCAATACGCGTAGCATTTTGTTTTTATAGGCAGGTCTACCAAAGCCACGTATGCCACTCTCGTTGAAATGTAACTGGTGTGCTACTACCAGAAGGCTTACAAGTTGGCTATAACTCATCAAATTATACTACGGTTGGAATGACATCAAACGTCATGGATTTACAAACAACCAGTTATGAAATTAATTGATTCACTACGCAACCGTTCACACTATAATGTATGTCGATAATCTTTTCAAATTAATATATCAAAATCATACTAATTTATTTAAAAATTCAATTCAAACATTGTTTATATTGTATTTAATAATATTTAATAGTAATTATACTTGACAATCATATAACAAAACAAAAAAGGCATACACAAATATGTTGACCCTACAGGGCCTACGATGGGAAGTTTTGGGAAACACACCTAACGTAACGGTCCTCTTTCCCTACATAAATATCAACAAATCGATACTAAAATGGAAAACCTACATAAATTAAATGTTATTGTATTTGGGCAATCATTCATTTTAATACAGATTTATTGTTAGGTTATACGAAATCTGCCCTTGTGTTGCCTCTTACGACAGGCAGAGCTACCCTGGACATATTCTTTGCATGGCCCAAACGGAGTAGGGGCGGGTGCATATAGAATTCAACGGGCAATAGGAGGAATGGCCCGGGTCAACATAAACAATAATTAACATGCATTTACTATGGTTTATACTACATGACAGAATGCTAGAAAGTAGCCGGGGGGGGGGGGGGGGGGGAGATACCTATTCCTCAAAGTCCCCCACCATGTAATGTGACTAACGTCATGGTAGGCTACACAACCTAACAGGGACAAAGTCTTACGTATTGTTCTATTACATAATAATACAAATTCAGTAGAATGGTACACTCTGACTCACCCACCCCCTCAGCTACTGGTCTACAGACAAGTTCAATAATAAATCAATTGGGCTTACCTTATGTTGACGAAATATTTTGTCCGTGTCTTGCTTCCAGAATTTCGAAAGCGCCCGCAGTATATATACGAACTGTTCGCGTTGGGTGAGGTCCATGGCCCGCATGTCAATTATGTCTTGTCGCAATTCTGTGAGTGTTTTAGCCTCTCTTATTTTGTCCGCGTTCTTCTGACTGACCTTAATCCTAAGGTACTCTACAAGATGGGGCAATACTTCAGCAATTTTACTATCCACTCTTTGTTGTAGGTCGAATCCCATCAGTTCATGAAAGTGGCTGAATATAAACTT
Source organism: Isoperla grammatica (assembly GCA_945910005.1). Classification (NCBI taxonomy): domain Eukaryota; kingdom Metazoa; phylum Arthropoda; class Insecta; order Plecoptera; family Perlodidae; genus Isoperla; species Isoperla grammatica. Next base: position 26,212,791 of record OX246742.1, on the reverse strand, counting down.
TTCCTGAAAAGACGAATAATATGAAATTAATATATGCTCATTTAACTCAACGGCTGTTTTGTTAATATACGGTCATGGACAGTTTTAATTTTATCTCTGTAGTAACATACTTATGTCGGTTACTAGAAAAGTCTTGATAGTGGAATCAACTAATCAACTAATCTACGATCAAAATAAACAAATAAAATTAAAGATTTAATGACAATGTACCGAATACTGTACCTGAAAAAGAAAAGGCCACTCCTCTCGAATATTCTGTAGTTGCGTGTTCTTCACGATTACTCTCCTCTGAGTAGTGTATGTAATTTGCATGTAATGCACGACCTGATGTATGTCCCGTTCGCCGACAATTTTGGAGAATTCATTGCGTAGCCAAATCTTTTTTTCTTCCTGGGATACCTTCGTTTCTTCTTTGTTTAAGGAATTCGGTAGAAAATTCAAGCATCCATATTTGTGCTTTTTCGTGTCTTTCCTCTTAGGTGTCGATAGGCCTAGGTCGTCGTCAGCGCCATCCTCATCCTCATCCTCATCGTCCTCGTCCCCAGGTGCGTTACTATGTCTACGTTTCTTGCTCAATTTCAACTCCCTATTTAAATTAGCGATTTTCGTCAAAAATTTTCTCAGTAGTAAGGCGTAGCCCTTGCCAATCCTGGACCCATCGTCAAGTCTGTCTTCGAACGTATCCGGGAATTCTTGTACTAAATCGGAGCAAAATTCTTCAAAATACGCCTTCCCTGGATTGTTTTTTTTTATCCATATGAAATTCGAAAGAATCTTGACCATATCGTTTTTCTCGGTGGGGGTGGCGCGCTTTTTCAAAGCCATTTTTTCCTTTAAGGAAGCCGGAAAAACGTCAATCATTGCTTGGAACGTAATATCTCCAAGCGGTTGCGACATATTTGTTGTGTAGTGGCGTGATGTAGTAGCGGTATTCGGCGTAGAAACGCTGTCATGTGCGTCTAGACATTTTAGAAGAGCTTCCCTCAATACCCTTGCCTGAATAACTTTAAAAAGGCCGGGAGTGTCCTTTTCAAAATCTAGCAATTTCAAGTCACGGAGACACGTAACACCTAGGTCTTCTAAAGTGCCTTCAACCTTACTGACGTCGAAGTCTCCAGACACGGAGTTCTTAATAAAAGAGATTACTTCTTCCATCTGTGAAATAGAATGAAACACAAATTAGCTCATTTAAATTTTATCACTTTTTTTTCATTTATCATCACCCCCCCCCCCCCCCCTTCCTCACAACACATAGCTTCTCGAAAAACTATATCTCACGCACTGTGATAATACGAATATGCTTTTGCCTTCAGGGGTTTTTTCTGGTCAGTTGTTACTATAAAAAATAAGTGGATTGCAGGAAAAGATAATTGCAAGGTATCCAGGCAATCAGCATCTTGCCATTGACGAAGAATATTGAAAAGATACAAGTGGCATCATATGATGATGCCCGGGGACAGTCTTATAGTGATATGATTCGTGAAGTGAAGGGTCGAAGAAAAGAGGAGGGTATAATACGTGTTTGTCCAACAATATTTAAGTGATCATTTTGCGAGTAGGAAGGGGAAAAATAAACGTTTTCTCCAAACTCAAGTAAATGCTGACTTTCCGGCCACCGGTCACCATGACAAGAAACCCACCTTGTCGACCGGTTCAACGGGACATGGATGCGAGACTTTTGTTAAAAATGACAAGTGAACTTACTTAAAATTGGAGTTACTTGGTCCGGGAGGTAACTCGTCTATTATGCTGTGACGTGTTTCAGTACGATTACTTCATTCCATATTTTATCGGTTATAGATCTGTATGGCTGAAAATCTGTTAGTGTCATTATAGATAGGCAAGTGTTCTCTGTGGTTTCCTCTATTGTGACGACTTGCATGTCTTCAGGAACATCACCTTGGGCTAGGGTTCCAAAAAAAAACACTTCAGCGCCATCCATGAGTAATATAAATTCAATTCTTAAAAGTGAAAGAATTATGCAATGTTTTATGACAACAAAGTCTCCCTTCTTGTATCGTTTTCCTCGAAACACGCACTGGTGTCCAACTAACAGTTCCGTGTACTGCCGAAGTCGTTGATTCTGCAAAATCGTACGGTTTACAAGTGCCGGAAAGTTTGTAGGATAGTAGACTTTGGCTTTTTCCATTATTACTTCTTTCGGAAATAGCCCCGAAGATGAAAAATAGTCAGCCTGAAGTAGTTGGTGTTTGACGGCTAATGTTTTCGTAACATTTTTTGTATTCTTGGCTGATCTAAGGGCTTCCTTAAAATATCTATGCTTGGATTCGAATCTTAACGTCCATAGCCTTATAAGCGGTCCGTGCATTACTACAAAATCTGCATAGTGACATAAGTAATGATGTTTAGGACGAAGTGGTGTATTCGGAAAGAGTTGACGCCTCAAGTCAATGTATTCTTCTATTGTACCTTTTAATAGCGCAATTAAATCGTCGTTCAAGCAAGGTGAACAGATTACTTGAACAGCGCTTATTAATAACAATACCATTTTCCATACCAAATCTTCCTTGTCCTTAATCATATCTCCAATTAGTAAAGGAAGTGCCCGGAGAAGGCTCCAGGTTTGTACCGCATGTCCACCTAATTTCTTGTTGCCCCCAGGTTTACAAGTGACCGGGCAAGGTTTGTTTTCCGAACCTATGCAGGATATGTCAAATGTCCGGATTTTTCGGTTTAGATCTTCTGCAGTACACCATTGTTTCCGTTCAAAATATGCAAGTGCCAGAGGGATGTCATATTGAGCGATTCCCTCAAATACGTCATGGCCTATACAAGGAGGTAGACCGTTTATAACATGAAATGGTTTCAATGCGTTAAAACATGAATCAAATTTAACACCCTCGTAGGATTCAAGGTTGTCTCTGTCAACAGCAGCCACTGCTTCATTGTAGCTCTCCTTCGTTCTAGCTGATCCAGTCATCACCCCTCCAACCATGAACTCTTCCTTTGTAATTGTGCAGTATTGGCAGAAAAAATGAGCGGAACTGAAATTTTCTACAAAACCTCCAATGTAGTGGCTTCCTAAATTATCCCCGAGAATGTAAGCTAGCGCACCCTTTATATTCTCATTCATGACCTCAATACCGGTGTGTTGAATGTGTAGAAGGCTTTTTAATAGGCGGTCGAAGACTGCTTGCTGTCCAAAGTATTTTAAATTAGTGGACTTACACAAGAGAACCAGTTGAAGCGGATCTACTTTAGATCTATTCCACGCATGAATATTGCCCAGCGTATAATACACTGCAAACATTTTGAGATCTTTACGGCTTGATCCTAATGGATTTGCTACAAGGAATTCGTCTTGATAGAGTATTATTTGCAGTACAGATTTACTTTTAGAGAACAATGGGTGGTTTTTTATATGGCGGCCGTCTTTGATGTCTTCGTATGTATCATTGTCACTGCTTGGGTTGCAATTTATATTTCTCTGGTACTGTTCGTAAACTGTGGAATCCTCCAATAGGGCTTGTATTGAATTTTCTAAGGGAACGTAATGAAAAAAACATTCCTTGTTGTACTGATTCAACCCTAAACGAACAGCCACGGGCTCTACAAATTTAAACCGGTCCCTGTAGTATTTGCCTCTACAGAAAATACTGCGAAGTGGGCCTTCAATACTATACGGCTGTAACACCTGTCTAAAAACACTGTCGATTATGGGTTTCAAAACAGGCAATGGTACATGCGCTGAAAGTTTTTCAGTCAGAGATGATATAAGGTGATCAGATGTCAAGGTTATCAAAGAGCTGAAATGATCGTATATAATCTGGGACGTTCTCTCTGGTACGTGATGTTTTTTTTCTAGTGTTAAAAAGAATCTGGCTAAGTTATCGACTAATAGTTCTTGGTTATCAGTGGATATAATGTTACATCGAGATGGACGTGTATTTTCTCCATTGGGATGGTCGATCAATGTTAACGATCTCTGTGTTCCTTCATCACTCATGACACCCCTTTCGCAGTTGTCGTCGCCGTGTAAAACGCTTTGTGATGGAGCCAGAGCCACCATATCGGAGTTAGCTTCATGTCTGTGATACTTGGATATATGACTTGTAAACGAAGATACGACTGTGTATGTTTTGTCACAATTTGGCAATGGGCATGGTATCGCATCTGTGCCATTAAAATGCTTTTTTGTGTGAGCAACAAGTTCCTTGATATCTAAGAAATGTGTTTCACAAACTAAGCATACAAAACTTAATGCTGGTTTGTTGCTTAGCAATAATACATGGTTTGTTGGGGGATTATTGTCCATCCTTGAGTGGTTTCTGAAGACATGGGTACTGAATGAGCTGTATAAGCTGAATGTACGACAGCAATGTCGAATACCACAAACAAAACGGGTTTTTGGTCCAGTGTTATGCAACTGAAGGCAATGCGACGTATACAATTGTGGTGATCTAGTCTTGAACTTGCAATTTGGAAGTTTGCAATCAAACATCTAGGGGAAAAAAACATCTGGATTAGAAAAACGAATTTTATGGATTTGTTTGCATCAAAGGGGATATGAAAAATAGTAATAATAATATTTATAAAACTAGAAAACGCCCCGCGTTGACAGATGGGTGTGAACGCTCTGTGTGATGCGTTGATAAGCGAGCATGTATATTGAATACGTTTGCACAACAGTTTTAAAAAGTTACCGCCATCGACAAAAGCTAACAAATGCAGTGTGTTCGATAAAGCATGCAGGTTGCCGGTTGAGCACCATCGGTTGATCACATCCAGATGCAAAAGGTGTACGCAAAGTCGATGGTTGAGTGGGCGTGGTCAAACTTGGTTGGGTCTGGTGGTATACCAATTTGCTATTATTATAACTATTTTAATACTATAATGGACATCGAAACCCTAGCTCTATTTAATATCCATAAAATCCATTGATTTATTTTAAAAATTAAAGCGAAAACTAGAACCTGCATACCCACTCCAGGAATTAGCTATAAATTATTTTCGAGTTGATAATATTCACTTCAGCGCGGCCGTTTTTTATGGTCGTGACGTAGCCTTTACTAGTCGCGTGCCGCTAGCACCGGCGGGAGACGCGATATGTCGTACGCGCGTCAATTTACCCTGTCATAGCAAACGATCTATTAGTGGTAGCCCACTCGACTCAATTACACGTTAATCTGCCATGTTTTCTCTTCCTACGAAATGCTTCAATGAGAAGAATATCTAAGTTACATAATTGGAAAAATTGATTTTAAATAAGTCAAGTTTGCGTATTAACTCGCATATTTCAAATTCTGGTTAGTATATTTTGCGACGACATTTTTGCCATTTTGAAAGTCTTGACACAATGCGACATGCATGTAGAATTATTTAAAAAATAAAGTATGTCGGTATTAAAGATAACACGCAAGCAGTGATTTAATAAATAAGTGTTGCTGGCTGGAGAAGGTTGTCAGCCTAGGAGGTGGTCGGCCCGCAACGCATTTCTAAAAACATCGGGTCTAGTTTTCTTGGTAGCAGCAGTTGGTTTTTAATTTATTTCACTTTTAATCACTCACAGCGAATGAAACAATAATATAACGCTTTGTATATAACACAAATAATTTGTATTTACTGATAGAAAAGTCTGTATGTAACCTGCCCAGGGCCAACATTCTTTACGTGATTAACGAGTTATTTTGGTGTTAGGATAAGTGGCTGACATGTGGGGGAGGGGGGATGTCTGAAGGCTGGTATAGTAGGACTAAATTGTCATGACAGAAAAAACTCGAAATAACTCTTCATTTAGGGGTGCCGACTGCCAATAGCGGGTATCGAACCGACAACCTGGCGAATGAGAGGCTTGTGTGCTAGTACATTTGAGTAGTGTATATACTCAAAGCTAATATATCAGCTATTGTACATTGTACTTTGTACATTATCCCTATTGTACAATATATTGGGTACAATTATACTCAAAGCTAAAACATTGTACTTTGAACTTAATCCCTATTGTACAATAACATACTGGGTACAATTTGTCTAATATTCATTATTCTTCATGTTCTGCTGGTTAATGTTTTTGGAATGTGTACTAAACGATAGCGCGTCAAGAGTAGCTGGACAACACCAACGCTGGAAGCGCAGTGCAAGCGTTAAAACAGTGACACAACGTGAATACATATCACATAACTGTACGCACATCCTAACACAAATTACAATACCTATTTTTTAATAATTCGTAATGCATGTCGTATTATGTCAAGCCTTCCAAAATGGCAAAAATGTTATCGCAAAATATACTTACTAGACTTTGAAATATGCGAGTTAATACGGCAAACTTGGCTTATTTAAAATCAATTTTTCCCATTACGTAAGTTAGGTATTCTTTTCGTTGAAGCATTGCGTAGGAAGAGAAAACATTGCAGATTAACGTGTAATTGAGTTAAGTGAGCTACCGCTAATAGTTCGTTTGCTATGACAGGGTAAATAGACGCGCGTACGACATATCGCGTCTCCCGCCGATGCTAGCGGCTCGGGACTGGTGAAAGCTTCGTCAGGACCATAAAAAACGGCCGTTTTTAAGTGAATTTTATCAACTCGAAAATAATTTATAGCTAATTCCTGGAGTGGGTATGCGGGTTCTAGTTTTCGCTACAATTTTTAAAATAAATCAATAGATTTTATGAATATTAAATAGAGCTAGGGTTTCGATGTCCTTTAAGTATTATTATAGTATAATTATAATATAATATATATATATATATATATATTACATTAATAATAACAAATTGGTTACAATGGTTTTGACACATAGGGGCCAATAAATTTACGAGTAGTAAAAAAGAGCAATGTTTTTTATAAGCCGCAACAAGAGCTCCACATGCCGTGGCATACCGCTCCCCCAAACAACAACAAAACACAGGCGCGGACTGGCTAGGGATGCCGGGATGCGATCGCGTCCCGGGCCCCTGGGCAAATCCAGGCCCTTTGGCAGTCCGGGCCCCCGGGCTGGCACCAGAAAGTTCCTATGATGTAAAGACTTTTTCTGTATATTGGTAAAAAAATCTTAACCCACTCTATAAGCATTATTTTGAAATTATAATTGAATTTATTGTAATATTTATTGTAAATATTCAATGTAATTAATTGGATATAATTGAATTTGCTACTGGTAGGGTGGCCTCGCGTTCTTAAATCGCATTTTAGGCCATAACGTTCAATGCAGCCCCCAAAAAATGTTACGCCTTTGGCGTGTTTGCCTCCGGCGGCTGGGGACCCCAGCAGCTGCGCCACGCCACCTCGTGCGGGCCCCCCCAAAACCCAGCATCCCGGGCCTTTTTATCCCAGTCCGCCCCTGACAAAACACACATCAAATATTATCAATGCAGTATTTTGCATTTTTCTACATTCAGAGGGCTACATAATATCAGTGTTAAAATAACCTCACATATTATTATAACGTGCTTTCAAAGTCTTTAAAAACACCCTAAATTCGTGTAATTCCCGACATTTTGAAACACGAATAACACACATGCTTTATTATTAACGAATATGTTTACTTCCACAATATTCTAGAAGACAAGGATCGCATAACACGATGGTACTATTTGATTTTGTATCAACATTATATTTTGTGGTAGGTACAGTGGAAGTTCTGTACACGGCGCTTCGCTACAATGTTGCACCTTGGTTGCCGTGTAAGTATAATCACTATTAGCGATGCGCGCGCATCTACTAAAATTATAGTCATTAAAATAATGTTTTTAATTTTTATTATTGCCAGCTAAAAGCTAACGACTTCTTGTTTTGACATAAATTATTTTAAAAAAACTAACTTATTTTGTATCACGAATAAATCTAATGGCTACGATGTCCTAGGCCTAGGTATTCAGCGCACCAATGTTAACATTTAAAAAAAAATTATTAATTAGGTGGCCGGAAGATACGCGTAATGATCAATATCTGCAAAACAATCTGTCACTTTATTCTTGATCAAATCATTAATGGGTATTAGCGGAACGAATTTTTTTGGCTGCTTTTAACAGGGATGGACAGTTTGCTTATACAACGTTAGAATCGCCTTTGTGAACTTTCGTGTGTAGAGTATGAATACGCTTGAAATATGGCATGAACATCAAACAACAACAAACTTGAAATAAAGGTATTAATCAATAAAACCGAGCCTAAATTTATAATTTAAAAACGTAGTCCACCGTATAATAAAACTACCATTAACAAGAGTAGCCTACCTCTGCCAATACGCTTGCACATCCAAGAAAATCACACAGGAACATAAACTTTAATAATAATAATTAATAATATATAATAAATAACAAATAATAATCAAACAGCTTACCTTATGACCACTCCTTGATCCACGGTCTGCAATTGATGGAATTTTCGTATCGTAGCACTATTATTTAACACTGTGTAGGTAGCACTGTTCTGTGTAACGTCCGTTGTCGTCTAATTCGGAAAACTAACTGACGATAGTCAACACTCAACTCGACGACACGTGCGGCCAGCAATTATAAAGGTTCACGTTGATTGGCTGATCTCTACCGTGGAAAGTCCAATTCGAGTATGAAAGAGCGGCAAGATGCTTGGGAATTCCTCCCCGCGGAGGGTTTCAACCGGAAAATACCTGGGATTGAGAAATATGTACGTCACACTATTCGGTTATTCTACAAATCTAATGTCTGTACTATGTGTATACAGACAGCAAATAAAAGTTGTGAATACATGTAATTAATTATATTTCCAATTGCGGATAGGTCCAAATCTGTTATTGCAATTATGTCCCATTTTTCGCCAAGTATTTTATTTCTCCATATATCCTTATAACGTATTATATTTTTGCAACGTGGCTATAATCGTGACAGAGTTGGTGAAGTGAAGAGTGAACATGAAAATTGGTGGAAAGGGACAATTAGGACTATTCAAATGGGGAAAAGGGAGGAAAGGGCAAAAGGAGGACGTGGACTGCCTTTCGTCAGGCTTCTCCACCTCGACGGTAGACCTGTCCGGCTAGGGTGGCCCTACCAGAAGCAAGGCCGTACGAAGAAGGGGGGGGGGGGGGGGGCAAACCCCCCCGATATGCTGCCAAAAATACGAGGCTAACACATTTCAATATATGCCTTGGTCCTGTCGTATTCCGTTTTATAATAACACTACTCTAAACAAAACTTTCTTTCCGAGTATTTACGTGATTTACAGTGAATGTCAACTTCAACTCCAAAGCGAACGTTTTTTTCACTTAGCACTGGGACTTGCTCTATTAAGTTTACACATATAAGACATTAACGTGGATCCAAACGACGTCATAGCACGTTTTGCAAAAGCTTTACGTCTATTGGATTTTGTCGTCTAACGGTTAGATGACAAAATCCAATAGACGTAAAGCTTTTCTAACGCTATACGCTAGACCATACTTCTACATGCTACTTTCTACACCATGCTTACTTAGGTGAGTGAAACTGTTGTAATAACTAATATAACGCTATATGCTACCTACACCATACTTCTACATGCTACTTTCTACACCATGCTTACTTAGGTGAGTGAAACTGTTGTAATAACTAATATAACTAAAGTAGAAAACGGAGTCCCCCCACCCCCGGGGCTCCCACCTGTACTGTACAGTAGGGTACCGCAACATATGGAATTCTTCAATTTTTAGATTTTAAAATTGAAAACCCCCCCCAAAATTATGTTCTGCGTACGGCCTTGACCAGAAGCATAGCTCTCGGGATCAGCAAAGGACGCAAAACTGCCCAGCCCACCACGATAAGGTGGGCAGGGATTGCACTCAGTGCCAAATTATGTATCAAATTGTCAGCTTTAATATGACGCCTACATATTTTATCTGTAACCGTAATTTCGTAAACAAATAACTAACGACGTGTTATTGGAAACCATGTTGTCGCAAGGACCCAACGTCGCAAGTTTGGGACAGTGCACTCCGCTGCTACTACTGCGCTTACTATAAGCCACACTAAAAACATTTCTTCTTCATGTAGACGTCATGACTGCAAATCTTGTCGTAACTTTTTTTGGCAGTTGTTCTTATTAACACTGAGTCATACTCATATCTATTGTTATCATATATGTGCGTTCTAATTACCTTCCCCCTTCTAAATTCTTGAACTACCAAACAACAATTGAATATCAGTCACAGATGTCTAAAATGGAGGACATGTTTTTGGCGTGGTTAGTACACGGACCAAGTAGCCGCTCGCGACCTTAGCTCGCGACATTCGGTCCTTGCGACAACTTGATGGTTTCAAATCACATCGCAAGTAATCGAAACCATCAAGTTGTCGCAAGACATTATACATCAAAAATTAGCCATAAAGTATAAACTTATAAACACAACCATTGCGTATTACAAATACAAACCTGAAAAGGTATTAGATAGTATAGACTTCAAATTATATTACGATCGGGCAGTTATAACAGACCAAACCATACATCACAAGAGACCGGATATTATATTTATTGACAAGAAGAAACAAGAAACGATTTTAATTGATGTTGCCGTTCCTTTATGCCACAATGTAGAGACAGCTTGGCGAGAAAAGAGAAACAACTATAAGGAGTTATCTATTGAAATAAAAAGGTTGTGGAAGCAGAATAATGTAACTATTGTCCCGTTAATTGAAAAACTCCGATACCCATCAGCACAATACACGAAACCGGGCCGACCTACACATGACAACCACTAAATTGAAGATAATCGACAAAGCTCCTGTCCATGCAGGGAAGATGATGTTCAACAACCTGCCCAATGAAATAAAAAATGTCACAAACCTCAATATGTTTAAATTAAAACTGAGAAATTACCTGATAGGAAAATGTCTATACAGTGTTGATAGCTTCAGGGAAACTAATAAATAAATTGTTTTCAATTTTTGATTTCATAAGACAGTAGCCTACATTCGATGTATATAACTAAGATAAAAGCCAAATGTATGATACTATTTATAGATATTATCAGTAGCAATTCACACAATATGTAGAGTGTATATTTAAATATCATTATAATTTATACCTAGTCTGTAAGTATATGTAACTTAAATGTAAAATTATCTTAGAAAACTTGACAATGCTTATATTACGATGACCCGTACTCGCTACGACATCTCCATGTAATCCAACAGCTGCAATAAAATACAATACAATACAATTATATCAGCAAACGGTATTGTACCGCGTAAACTCTATGACAGTATTGAACTAATTGGTCTCCAACCGAAGATATACATCGAGATGCAAAAAGCAATAATTTTGAACACGTGTAGGATAGTGTGAAAATGTTTGAACTAAGAAGAATGAAGACTTCAAGAAGTTCTCCATCCTGATGGTGGTTTTCGTGGTTTTCCACCGTACAAAGAGCGAATGCTAGGATGAGTACAAATCGGCCACGACCGTACATAGCATCCACAGTTCGTTTTGGAAGAATAATATGAACAATGATACATTTAATTAGTTCTAAGTATACTGTAATAAGGTAAACGCATGGAAGTACTTGACATTTGTGTCATCCAATTGTCATGTCGTACACGTCATGTCAATTTCAGCACGAATGAACGAATGAACGAACGAATATGCTACTTATGGTATTGGAATATTTGCGGTAATATAGGACATATTTTCATATTGATCAACATGTTTAAACAACATGTTTACGCCGGTTTTGACCGAGTTTGTATGTATTGCAACAATAAAATAATAATAATAATAATAATAATAATAATAATAATAATAATAATAATAATAATAATAATAATAATAATAATAATAATAATAATAATAATAATAATAATGATAATGATGATGATAATGATGATGATGATGATAATGATAATGATAATGATAATGATAGTGATAATAATAATAATAATAATAATAATAATAATAACAATAATAATAGTATATCAAAAAAATATAAGAAAACCTTTTCATTTGTTATTAATTTTCTGAGGATTTGACAACCACTCACCAGTTTTGACAACGGCTCGAGTAATAAGTGTCATTGTTTCATTCTAGGAGGCAGTGGCAAATTTATTACTAAACAGTATCTTGATACTTTAAAAAAAAGTGCGGAAACAGAAAATCGAAAACTTAGAAATTTTTTAGAAATAGACTTACAAACTTTTAGATTACTTGTTTGGTGTTTTTATATAAAAATATATTTATTTAATATACTGCCACACAGTTTGGTGACTTATGAGACAATCATCCGACGTTGCTTACCCAAAAATCATGACTTTTCGGGCACGCAGCCAAGGACTATACATAAATGTTATAATACCTGTTCTCAAATCTAAAATCTGCCTCCCCCCCCCCCATTTGCCCCCATAGCATGAAAGTTAGGGGGCCACTGCACTCCTGCCTTTCCTGTTACGACGCCAGTGCTTAAAATGCAAATAAATAAAATAACGTGGTTTTGGATGCATAGCGATTGTCTAGCAGTAAAACTGGTTGCGTGGGGAGCGGGGACGAAGGCGATGCTCGGGGGGTGGGGCGCCTTCCTCGCCACCCCTTAGCGTCGCCCCTGCAGGCAACGTCTGATAACCAATATCAACTGGAACTAAGATTACTTGATTATTTGTGTATTAAACTAAATACCGTCATTAAAATGCATTCATAATAAAAAGTAGGCGTTCTGCATTATGCATCTTGTATAGTAACAACATTTTTTTAAATTACATTTTTAAATACAAGTCTATGATTTTTCAACTATGACTTAACATTAAACAAAAATAAATAAAATAAGTTCGTGTTTATAGTGTACTGGCTACTCACTCAGTAACAAGACTGATTTTCAGTGCGGGACTTTAATTTAAAGCGCCAAACACCATAGACGAGTGAGCGATAACCAATCAAAGATCTATATTTCAAATATGAAACATATGAATCAGTGATTGGACAAAACGAACACCTGCAGACAAAATGTCAGAATCAACAAGGCCGATTCAGAACAACTTCGAATATATTGAGTCAGTGGCGTAGCTAGAAATCCACGGGCCCCCGGGCTACAGCGAGCTGGCGGGCCCCTGTCATTGACGCATACAATCTGCATGTTATTTACTATTAGGCAATTATTATAAAATTTAAGTATTATTTGCACCGAGTCTTGGTACTCACCATTCGCCATTGGATTCAACAACATTGTCACTAGCACTACCGGTATATCACACGACGCAGTGTTACTTTTGAGTAAAAAGCTAGTTATTTTAGGAATTTTTTGTTGTTTTTCTAGTTCCTCGGTTTTCTTCTTACGCTTTTAAATCCCGCTTTAATGTTTATATGAGGCAGAGGACATTATTTAAATAGAAAATCAGAGCTTTTGCGACGACCGTGACTATTAGCAAGAGATAATCACAAACTGACTAAAAGTGTAGACGTGTTGGAGGGTGGTGACTGCAGACTGTGCAGAGTTGTGAACAAAAGGTTTTCTGAGAAATGAGGCACATTCTATCAACAACGGATTATTGACAGGATGAGCCATCAATGAATGACTGTTGGCCGCCAGGGCGACGGCTAGGGCCCCGTGGGGTAGGGGCAAGGTAAAGATAACTCGCATACAGATTTTCATGATTTTGATGCAACTTATACTTCAACAATTGTTTCAAACAATTACTTGTTTTGTATTCTTTTACTCAGTATCCAGGGCCCGGTTCCGGACCGTCGTGATACTCAGGTCTTTTGAACTCAAGCTTGTCTCAAAACCGGGCCCCTCTAGACCCCGGCCCCCGGGCTTCGCCCGGGCTGCCCCCCTATTCCTACGCCACTGTATTGAGTGCTTTGTTGCTAGGACGGCTCCAAAGTCACCGTTTACTTATTCCTTAGCCAAGTAGTGATGGAATTGAATCCATATTAGAAGTTAGAAAACTTCTGCCGGAAGCAGAATTTGAACCCGGGACTTACTGCATTGGAAACAGGGATGCTAACCACTGGACCAATGAACCACCGTTTTTGGCATAACCTAAATATTATGTAACGTTATTATTGTCATTTGTCACCATTCATTTGAGGTTGAACTATTTGCCTGGCAACGCCAAGCGTAACCATCTGAGCTCCGACGTTGCCAATGCATGATCAACTAATCATTTTTCTCTTGCATTTACTACACTGTTTTTCTAGGAAATACGTCTCATCCCCTATCGTTCGTCTTCTGACAATTAGACAACATCGCGTTTCCAATGCCCAAAGGTCACGCTAGAAGACGAGGTAGCGTTCCAAAGGTCACGCTAGAAGACGAGGTAGCGTTGTGGAATGTCTCCTTGTACCTGCATTCTCTTTCCATCAACTTTGACAAACATGAAGTTAGGCTTTGAATTTTGGATGTATGAAAACATATGTTTCATGACATATGTTTCATGGTCGCTTTGTTGTACGTCGTTGATGCAGCTTTGGTTCTGTAAATGATCGACACTATGACGATGTATATTTGAACTATGCAACTCGGCAGCAACATGTGAAATTATCAATATGGCGTCCGTATTCAGCTTCTTAGTACCTTCACACTCAAATTAGTTGCTTTTTTGTTTTGTATTTTAAACTTCGAAAATGTCTTCGGCTATATTACTACTGTGACCGGAAAAGTAACAAATAGCTTGATATGAAGGGCTGTCACAAGTCACAACATAAGTCACACTCGACACAATAGCGATGATTTTTTTCAATTATCAATAGTTTGACTAGAACCGCAATACGAAAGCTCAAGTATTACGTAGACGAAACGGAAGATATAAAACGACACTTAAAAAAAACTTAGATCAATGCACGAGACTAATATCAAATAATAATGTAACTATCAATAATAGTCATAAAGTCAAGTTTCACATATAAATAATCATAACACACACTGTCATCACTCATCACGACCCACAAGCAACGATGTATTGATTAAAAATAGAATTTGCTAGTGCCCATCACGTTCATCCTAGTTTTACGCTTAGCTGTTGGCAAAGGATTTAAAAACCAATTTACCAATTCATAAAGTTGAGGGTCTTCAGAAGTTGTAACAAGACATGCTACTAATCCTAGATTTTCTTATCTCCTCTTATCATACGCTTTTGCTCAAGGGACGAGTGTCAAAGAATAGCTTCCCGCACGCAGTGGACTTGGAAATAAACTTGATATACACTCAATTTCTAACAATTGCTGTTGGTAAAAATATGTTATGCCTTGAGTGTCAATAATGGACCAAATTTGAACTTTGATGACAAAAAGTCAAGATAATATGAGCCGGGACCCCCTGAACGGCGGGGTGCGGGGGGCAATGGTGACAGTGTGGTTTGGTAGGGTCGGTGGGGGAAGGGGGAGAGGGGGAGTTGAAAGTTTTCGGACGTAAACATTTCCACCAATAAGATTGAAGCTACAACACTGGGCAGCTTTCAATGTTGTCATTATGACCATTATTGCTATATCATGTGTAATGGGCTAATGGCTCGTTTGATATCGCCAGAACAGGATCGCGTCCGCTGTCTAATTAAAAGTTCAATTCCAAAAAAGTTCAAAGTTAATTAAAGTTTAAAGAAACCAACATTCCTCTAGATACCTCTATAGTACATGGCCCTAGCGCCTCGCAATTGACGCACGTTTTGACGTCGAGTATTTATTATTAAGTCTTTATTTGCAACAGATAATTACATCCACTAGTGCAAATTTAGTAAATATTACATTAACACATCACATTTTACATTTATTTTAATACACTTCACATGAACTAGGTATAATAAACAATTAGACAATTAAACAATTAAACAATACTGTGATGTAGTTATTGTTTGTGTTTGTGTGTATGTATGTATTTGTGTGTGTATGTATGTGTATTATGTATGTATGCATGTATGTATGTATGTATGTATGTATGTATGTATGTATGTATGTATGTGTGTATGTATGTATGTATGTATGTATGTATGTATGTATGTATGTATGTATGTATGTATGTATGTATGTATGTCTGTA
>OX246742.1:26174358-26191858 GCA_945910005.1 Isoperla grammatica | reverse complement strand
TGTCTATTTCAAATCCAGTGCCGTGGAATGTCACTTGTACGAATTGGCAATATTACTCTTCGGTGATTATAAACAGCGCATCAGCCGTGATGCACAATGCACATTAGCTTATACATCCACTGTAATCAACCCAGAACTAAAGTTGCATAAACTAACATGGCACTGATTAACAAACCAATAATAGCACCACGATACACGTCAAACTCTCATCTCAGCATACTGCATTGGCATGGAATTATCATAGTTGATTATACTTCCTGACGCCATGCGTTTTGCATACATTTTTGCAAGGTAAATATATTTGGTGAACAGAAACAAATAGAATTTTGTCTGATACAAATCCAGATACTCGGTGGAAGTCGAGAGGCCGACACGAGTGCATTCCTACAAGTCAACGAAGATCACTTCATTGATTTAGATAATTGATCTATTTTGGTATTCCCATTCTCGGAAGTTCTTTTGTCAACGCTCGCGCTGGGGAGGGGGGGGGGAATGAATTAGGGAAATTCCGGTGTCCAGCGTTCATGGTCAGTGAAAGCTGGCGGTGCGGAGATGCCGTGCCGTTGCCATTCAGAATGCGGTCTGACTTATATATTTATATAATGTATTGCAAGTGATGTCAAAAACTGAATTGGGGCATTATTGGGGGCTAGTTTGGCATGGTTACCACTTACATATAGACCGGTGTAACGATACACTATTACTCCGATACAAGAGTACTCGCAGTAGTAATATATTAAAACACGATTACTCACCCAGTAAAAATATATTGACATAAGAGTACTCTATCTGAAATATTAAAACTCACCCTATTAACACTAGAAAATACCAATAGAGAAGTGAGGGAGTATAAGTATTACAGGCACATCCGCACATAATTGAAATATTATACTAAACTAAAAGGGAGTTAAAATATTGAACTAACCCCGTGCAATGTTATTACTCTACCTGCTAGCAAGGTAAATGATATACCGTTTCATTGCAACAAGGTTCATCGCGAAAATGTAGGAATATAGGCCTACACTTTCTACGAAATATACAAGATGCTAAAGGGAGTAATGAATTCTCAACGTGAAGTACTATCACTCTACCTGCTAACAAGGTTAATTACACACCGTGAATTGCAACAAGGTTCATCGCGATAACGTAGGAATAGATACTTTCTACATGAGACCCTCCATGCTGAAGGGAGTAATAATAATGCATGAGGGACACGAAATACTATTACTCTACCTGCTGACAAGGTACATGACATACCGTGTCATTGCAACAAGGTTCATGGCGATAATGTAGGAATAGATAATTTCTACAAAATATACAAGATGCTGAAGAGAGTAATGATATTGAATTGTCTACGCGAAATACTATTACTCTACCTGCTAACAAGGTAAATAGCATCCCCTGTCATTGCAACACGGTTCATCGCGGATATGTAGAATTAGATACTTTCTACATGACACCCTCCATGCTGAAGGGAGAAATAATATTGAATTGTATATACTTGAAATACTATTACTCTACCTGCTAGCAAGGTAAATGACATACCGTGTCATTGCAACAAGGTTATCGCGATAATGTAGGAATAGATACTTTCTACATGATACCCTCCATGCTGAAGGGAGTAATAGTATTGAATGAGGGGACATGAAGACCATTAGACTTAGTCAAAGTCCTCTATATTTTCAATGACAACAATCAACATCAACTAAAAAAGAACCATCATTAAAGCGACATTTTTTTTATAATAAAGCAACAATTATTTTCCAGGATTAAAAAAATTTGAAATGTATGTAAAAGGGATGCGGCAAGGCGTACAACTAGGTGTTATTGGTGTTGCATTGTTGTCAATGAAGATTTAGACGGCCTATCTAGATCACACTATGTACATTTTTTGTATGAATTGCACTCTTTTTGCCGAGTCGCTGGGTCAAAAATTTGCAGTTATAGAGCATGTAAATTCGTCGTTTTTTTCGAGGACAATTTTCCATCACCTACAACTCGGGCAGTTTTTATCGTAGCGACTCGGCTCCAAAAATGCAATTCATAACTCGATCTTGGCATTTCGACCACTTTATTAAATAGTATACACAAAATTTTAAAAAAATATTGTGCAATTTTCAATCCTGGGAACACAATAGATTTGTAAGGGATGATTCTTTCCATTTAATACCAAGGCACAAGAGGACTGCTGTTTATTAGGGGTAGCGGTAACCCACTTGTGAAGCGAGTAAACCGAGGGTTTTATGGTGTAATAGTTTTAAAGCTATGTCGTCCCTTTCTTAACCTATTTTTATGACAGCAATTCTATTTTGTGAACAACGTTTTCGATAATTTCAATTATTTCACTATCGGATTACAATATTTAGCTTTATTAATGAATTGCGCTCTTTTCGCCGAGTCTCTAAAACAAAAACTTGCCGAGTTGTGGATGATATAAGTTTGTTGTATTTTCTGAGTACAAACTTCTAAAACCTACAACTCGGACAAGTTTTATCGAAGTGCCTCGGCGAAAAAAGTGTAATTGATAATAGAAGCTAAATATTTCAACCACTGTATTTAATTTGAGTAATAAAAAAAAAGTATACTAAAAAAAGTCAGCTGAACACAATAGATTTGAAAGGGACGAAAACAGGTCATAAAACCCAAGTTCGTTCGCTCGAAGTGCGGTCAAAGACAGAGCAACTAAAATGTTTCAATGGTGAGAGTCAATGTTTTCTAGATGCCATTTCAGTGGGGTGGAAAGAGCATCAGCCGAGAGAAAACAACAGATGGAGGAGGCTCCATTCATTTACTGTGTTTTCTATGTGTGGCGTGGCGTTAGTGAAAAGCGTGATTACATCTTGAGGATTATGCCACAATGCGTACGCATCGCTTTCATAAATCCCGATTTGTCACAAAGCGAATGATTGTATGATGTATGCCGATATGAAGATGTATTCTAGCCCGAGTGACTGACTAGAGGTAAAAACTGACAGTACCATGGTTGGTACTTTGGTAGAAATGTTTCGCAAAAAAGCATGTCAGAACACCGTCAAAAAAAATATTGAAGAAACAATTATTTTTTTTTTTAGAAGTTTTTGGTTTCTACGACGTCTTTGGTACATAGTTATTTGAATTTGATGAAAGGTACATTAGAAAAATGGGGGGAAAACACCAAGAAATCACATTGCACGGTTTCAAACGCGATCAAAAGCTACAAACAAATCTAAACAAATTATGAGTTGCACCACAAGATGGACCAACTCGTTGGTTACAGATCTCTGTCTTTCATTTTTCGTTTACGTTGATTGTCGCGGGAAAGGCTGTATTAACCAGCGCGCTCGGGGCGGCTGCGCGCAGTATCACACCTACAGCCGTCAGCCAGTGAATTTCGACCACTGTGACCTACCATAGTCGTGAACTAACAGTCACACATATACGACAATATAATACGTAAAAAAAATGTTTAGATTTAGCATGTTTAGAGGGTGTCGTAGGCCTCCTTATCGCTTATGGTTAATTATTGCTTTATATGCGATTGATACTACACTAATCAATCATAGTTATGTCTGTATATCTAGACGTAATCGCCAATAAATTGGTACACATATTAACCTCCTTGATGATTTCTATATTGCGATCATTTGAGCGTATTAATCTTTCAATTCAACAACGATTAAAATATAACTTGTTTGCCTATGTCTATTACAAACAGGTTGATATTGAGTACAAAGATTGTATACAAAATAATAGTAGACCTTCAAAATGATTTAGATGGTTCAGTGGAAAGATGCGTGACCAATCCGATACCGGCCACTGGAGGTCCTGACTGAAGTATTTCCGAGGTTTTTCTCAGTCACAGGGCAAATGATGTGACAGTCATATTATCAGCCGTTGGATATTCCTTCCCAACTATTCTAAACTAACTAACTATTCTAAATTAACTACATAGTAACCACCAATCAGGAGTGTGGACGTTAGCGGTGTGCTAAATTATTATCAGACTTATGTAGTAATGTTAAAATTACAACGCAGATGTAGATGTGATTTTAAACCTCCTGGCGTTGTATAATTGTAAGTGTTTTATTTTATTATCTGACGAATATTTCTGTATTATTAAGTGTAGAGCGTATATTTAGCGTTGGGTTATGTTAAAATTACAACGCAGATGTAGATGTAATTTTAAACCTCCTGGCATGTATAATTGTAAGTGTTTTATTTTATTATCTGACGAATGTTTCTGTATTATTAAGTGTAGAGCGTATATTTAGCGTTGGGTTACGTTAAAATTACAACGCAGATGTAAATGTAATTTTAAACCTCCTGGCATGTTTAATTGTAAGTGTTTTATTTTATTATCTGACAAATGTGTCTGTATTATTAAGTGTAGAGCGTATATTTAGCGTTGGGTTATGTTAAAATTACAACGCAGATGTAGATGTAATTTTAAACCTCCTGGCATGTATAATTGTAAGTGTTTTATTTTATTATCTGACAAATGTGTCTGTATTATTAAGTGTAGAGCGTATATTTAGCGTTGGGTTATGTTAAAATTACAACGCAGATGTAGATGTAATTTTAAACCTCCTGGCATGTATAATTGTAAGTGTTTTATTTTATTATCTGACAAATGTGTCTGTATTATTAAGTGTAGAGCGTATATTTAGCGTTGGGTTATGTTAAAATTACAACGCAGATGTAGATGTAATTTTAAACCTCCTGGCATGTATAATTGTAAGTGTTTTATTTTATTATGTGACAAATGTGTCTGTATTATTAAGTGTAGAGCGTATATTTAGCGTTGGGTTATGTTAAAATTACAACGCAGATGTAGATGTAATTTTAAACCTCCTGGCATGTATAATTGTAAGTGTTTTATTTTATTATCTGACAAATGTGTCTGTATTATTAAGTGTAGAGCGTATATTTAGCGTTGGGTTATGTTAAAATTACAACGCAGATGTAGATGTAATTTTAAACCTCCTGGCATGTATAATTGTAAGTGTTTTATTTTATTATCTGACAAATGTGTCTGTATTATTAAGTGTAGAGCGTATATTTAGCGTTGGGTCATGTTAAAATTACAACGCAGATGTAGATGTAATTTCAAACCTCCTGGCGTTGTATAATTGTAAGTGTTTTATTTTATTATCTGACGAATGTTTCTGTATTATTAAGTGCAGAGCGTATATTTAGCGTTGGGTTATGTTAAAATTACAACGCAGATGTAGATGTAATTCTATATGATCAGGCTTGTTTTCCTACATTGACGTATCAACATAAAAACATCAACCATGTACTATTTTTACTGTAAAACATAACTTTTATCATTATTATATTTAAGTATAATTATATCCGTAAAAAGAACTTGCTTGTATTTCCGTATTACAAAATGTACGTTTAATTTTGCAATTAATTTTTACAGTGTAGATCAATCATCTTGTGCTACGTAGCGCGCAACTATAATAGAATGTAATGACAGTACTTGAAGACATCCCACTCGTTCGGATAATAGTCACGACTTCCTGTGGGAGGCGATCGATCGGTGATCGATACATTCACTTTGCATCAGTAATCACTAATCATTATCTCTATACTGATATCCCTGTTCAGACGAGGAATTGCGCTGCGTGAAAACGGCGTACGGCATTTTCAAATATGCAATCTTCCCCGGGCGGATCCTATACTTGATGAATGAAGCTGTTGATTGCAAAACTGAAGTGGATAGTATGTACGTTTAAGAAAAACACATCTTACTATTTTTTAAAGACACACTCCTTTTCATTTAAAAAAGTCTAGAAAATAATGGTTGGGTAAATTTAAATTTTACCAAATCGTGACTCAAAACTTGTCTAGTCAACTGAAAAGTTGTAGTATTTTCTATTTGTGTTACGTTTTTTTTATTTCAACTTCTCATAAAATACAAAGCGTATTGTGTACGCCTGTACCTAGCTTCGAACGAAGAAATAGTCCTCGTTTTAGATTAAAAAATAAAATACTGCAATCGTATAGGGTGTGTTCACGTATTGCGCATGGTGGACACATTGGAGGCCACAATGGCATGTAATTGGTAGTTCATTGTTACTATGTTTCAGCTGGCGTTGCATACAAATTCAACTGTTCTCTAAATTTGGTTTGCTTTTATTACTTAAAATCAACATAAACAAACTCTTTTGTCTCGGTTACTCTTTTAATCGTTCACAAAAGCATACAATAATCATTTTATCACACACTTTATCGGGGGATATACGTGTTCAATTTGTCATATTTCCCCGTAAACAATAGTATTCGTTTTATTTTGACAGCTAAATGAAACTTGAAATAGTACTAAAGGTGGCCTCCAATATGGCCGATGTGACGTCACGTGAATACTCCCTATAGTTTAAGAAACCAATCAAATCAATGTTTATTAAAAACTGTTCTTTTGTATTTAGATATAGGTACTCCCAGATACAGCAATAAAAAATAGCCTTTCGGACAGAAATGCCGTAGTTGTGATTTGTGAACCGAACTTGCTACTCTTTGCTCATCCGAACACAATTCGTTCTCTCAACCCCGCGCTACCTGTTGCTTCTCTGCAATAAAGCACCAAGAGGACGGAAGTGCGGCGCGCGGGCTCGTCGACGCGTACACATGCGAGGATGTGCGTGCGTGCGAAAGTGCGTCCGTCGGGTCGTTGCCCGCGACGTGTCCCCCCGCCTACCTACCTACCTACGTCGGGACGCCAGGCGTCGTACGCATACACATGCGAGGATGTGCGTGCGTGCGAAAGTGCGTCCGTCGGGTCGTTGCCCGCGACGTGTCCCCCCGCCTACCTACCTACCTACGTCGGGACGCCAGGCGTCGTACGCATACACATGCGAGGATGTGCGTGCGTGCGAAAGTGCGTCCGTCGGGTCGTTGCCCGCGACGTGTCCCCCCGCCTACCTACCTACCTACGTCGGGACGCCAGGCGTCGTACGCCTACACATGCGAGGATGTGCGTGCGTGCGAAAGTGCGTCCGTCGGGTCGTTGCCCGCGACGTGTCCCCCCGCCTACCTACCTACGTCGGGACGCCAGGCGTCGTACGCCTACACATGCGAGGATGTGCGTGCGTGCGAAAGTGCGTCCGTCGGGTCGTTGCCCGCGACGTGTCCCCCCGCCTACCTACCTACCTACGTCGGGACGCCAGGCGTCGTACGCCTACACATGCGAGGATGTGCGTGCGTGCGAAAGTGCGTCCGTCGGGTCGTTGCCCGCGACGTGTCCCCCCGCCTACCTACCTACGTCGGGACGCCAGGCGTCGTACGCCTACACATGCGAGGATGTGCGTGCGTGCGAAAGTGCGTCCGTCGGGTCGTTGCCCGCGACGTGTCCCCCCGCCTACCTATCTACGTCGGGGCGCCAGGCGTCGTACGCGTACACATGCGAGGATGTGCGTGCGTGCGAAAGTGCGTCCGTCGGGTCGTTGGCCGCGACGTGTCCCCCCGCCTACCTACCTACCTACGTCGGGGCGCCAGGCGTCGTACGCCTACACATGCAAGGATGTGCGTGCGTGCGAAAGTGCGTCCGTCGGGTCGTTGCCCGCGACGTGTCCCCCCGCCTACCTACCTACGTCGGGACGCCAGGCGTCGACGCGTACACATGCGAGGATGTGCGTGCGTGCGAAAGTGCGTCCGTCGGGTCGTTGCCCGCGACGTGTCCCCCCGCCTACCTACCTACGTCGGGACGCCAGGCGTTGTACGCGTACACATGCGAGGATGTGCGTGCGTGCGAAAGTGCGTCCGTCGGGTCGTTGCCCGCGACGTGTCCCCCCGCCTACCTACCTACGTCGGGACGCCAGGTGTCGTACGCGTACACATGCGAGGATGTGCGTGCGTGCGAAAGTGCGTCCGTCGGGTCGTTGCCCGCGACGTGTCCCCCCGCCTACCTACCCACGTCGGGACGCCGGGCGTCGTACGCGTACACATGCGAGGATGTGCGTGCGTGCGAAAGTGCGTCCGTTGGGTCGTTGCCCGCGACGTGTCCCCCCGCCTACCTACCCACGTCGGGACGCCGGGCGTCGTACGCGTACACATGCGAGGATGTGCGTGCGTGCGAAAGTGCGTCCGTCGGGTCGTTGCCCGCGACGTGTCCCCCCGCCTACCTACCTACCTACGTCGGGACGCCGGGCGTCGTACGCCTACACATGCGAGGATGTGCGTGCGTGCGAAAGTGCGTCCGTTGGGTCGTTGCCCGCGACGTGTCCCCCCGCCTACCTACTACGTCGGGACGCCGGGCGTCGTACGCGTACACATGCGAGGATGTGCGTGCGTGCGAAAGTGCGTCCGTCGGGTCGTTGCCCGCGACGTGTCCCCCCGCCTATACCTACGTCGGGACGCCAGGCGTCGACGCGTACACATGCGAGGATGTGCGTGCGTGCGAAAGTGCGTCCGTCGGGTCGTTGGCCGCGACGTGTCCCCCCGCCTACCTACCTACGTCGGGACGCCAGGCGTCGTCGAAGTCGCCGCTCTAGAAATAACTCGCGAGTGACACGTTAAGCTCGCTTTTGAAATAGCTGGGTAAATGGCACAGATTCCTACTTTGTGTCTTTATCTTTGTTTGTTTGTTTTTGTCTTTGTTTCTTGCTTTACATTTTGGATGTAATGGATGCTTTGTCTCTTGTGCTTTGTCTCGGTGTTTATGTGTACATGTTACTCTGTGTTCAGGTATTTGGACTCTTGGTCACGTTCGCTTGAGGTATTTAGGTTTGAGATTTGAAAATGTATGTTCTCTGGGGCCGCGTGTTATTGTTCTGTAGTAAATTGCAGTAAAGGATGGTTTCTGCGTTCGAATCCTGGCTTGGACTTTGTAGTCGTGTTGTTAGTGTGTTTGCATCACAATTATATATGTCACCCATTCAATTGTCTCGGATTTAAGCATCGCTGAAAAAAAAATATGGGATGTAAAGTTCAAATGTAATTTCATTATATATTTACCTCTTCATTACGTAAACATTATTCGTTGACTTAGAAAGTATTGTTAATATGTAGTAATAAAAATACAATCGGAATGCCACAGCAGTTTTCAAATAATTTCGCTACCTTTGATTATTGGCGATTTGGTAATCAATTAGTTAGAGTCTAGAGTCTTCCCACTCAGTCACATGATTGTTACTCTTTATACAGAGATTTACTCGCGTATCTCGAATCTACCGTAGATTACATATAAAACATTTTCCCTTTTAGATACACGAACGAAAAACGTGAGGCTTTACTCACGTTATTAATTATTCTATTCCACAGCTTCCTGTTTTGCGAAAAACGTGTAATTGTTACGTGGGTAACTGTTAACTATTTCTTCATGTTTTCTGAAAACGAACAATGCAAAGAGCAGAGCTTGAAATGTCGAAACCGTCGAGAATAGCGCACCCGGAAATGTAAAAATTAATGTGACTGACTGGATTGAGTGCATACATTGACCGTGAAAGAGTATATGCAAGTTTTTACACTTGTACGTTGCTTAACATCTCTCTATTAAATTAAGTATGTTATTCAAGACAATGAGAGTTGAAGATGAAGGACAATGATAAAACTCCACGTGTGGCATTAGTGCTAAAACGAACGTTGGTTGTGGTTACGTAGGCTACCGAGTTAATTTTTACGCACAAGTACAACTATGGGTATATTCGAAGATGCAAGGTTTCAGAATATTTAGTTGTCACTCGGATTTGTTGATTATACAATGTTATACGCGCTTCGGCCGGATTGAAAACAATCAGTTTGTCTGCATGCTAAAAGATGCTTAGTGGCCGATACATGCGGTTATAGACATCTACATTTATACCCAAGCCGGGAATCGAAACTGAAACTAATCGACCTCGGCCACCCATGTAGAATATTTTTAGAAGGTTCATATATAATATAATCCGTGGGAGCCGTCATAAGGGGAGTCCAGCAAGGGAGGGCAGGGCCAAGTGGGAGGAGAAATCTTCAGTGGGACAGTGTTTCCTTTCGTCGCCTCTTACGACTAGCAGAGTCACTCTGGGCCTATTCTACCCCTGGCCGAGACGGGTCTGCAATCATCCAAGGTGGATATAGGTGCTAAACACACTGTGTATCATCTTGTTGGACATATCGGTCACAACATAGGTAAAGCTACGCCCGACCACCATATAATAGGTTCGGGAGTCACGTTCCCCTCTGGTCACGGGTAACTGCACTGGAAGCCAGTATAGCCAGTACGTCATACGTCACACGGACAAGTGATCACCGAGCTTATCGTGTCGAGTGTAGACAACACTGTACATTGTTTATGTGATAGTGCCGTAACTCGGCAACAGGTGGCAGCACCAACAACAAGTGCCAGCTGTATGTATGTGCGGTAATTAGGGATACAATACGCCGGTAGAGGTGGCTACAGTGGTGCTGAGAGAAAGGTGAGGTGTTCACTACCGCTAGAAGAAACAACAGCAACAGTGACGACGACAACAACGACAACAACCACGACGACAACAACAACAACAACAACGACGACGACAACGACGATTGATTGATATTTGGGCTTAACGTCTTATATTTTTGCAACTAGGCTAATCAAGACGATGAGTGGGTGATAATGAAGATGAAATTGGGAGCTCTTTGGAGGAAAGGGGCAAGTAGGAGGGCGCGTGAGGAAAGGGGAAAGGGGAAAGAAGGGGATTGGGGTGTGGACTGCACTTCGTCTGACTTCTCCTCCTCGACCAGTCCGGCTAGGGTGGCCCTACCAGAAGCATACGCTTCCGCCGGCATAGCTCTCGGGATCAACAAAGCACGCAAACCTGCCCACCACGATAAGGTAGCAGTCCACAACAAGAACGACGACGACGACGACAATGACGACAACAACGACGACAACTACAACAACAAAGACGCCATCAACTCTGAATGAAAAACAAAATGTCTATTCGTTTCCACGTCAAACAAACGGAGCAATTTTAATGAGGGGATTATTTCCACCCTTGCGCACCCCCCCCCCCCCCCATTAACTTAATGAACAGACACGCCTAGAGAAACAGAGCGAACAAACCCCTTCGTGTAGTTGTAATGCAATACACCCCCGCCGTTCTTTTGTTAGCGAGCCGTTGCATTAGTAGATGAGAATGTCTCTTCCCGTCTGCTTCTCTGGTCTGCGTACGTCATTCATTGAAACGACCCGTGACATTTATGTTGTTATTCTGGAATCTCGCCTCGCCCCGTTCGACGAAGTGCTGCATCATGGGTAACACATATATATTGACTAAGTAAGACAGAAGAGTTGTTGCTTCTGACGTCATTCATGCACCATTGTGTTGTGTCGAGGAGAATCTGTACACAATTATTACGACCCAGTTTCATTCAGTACTGCATCTTCATGTTTGTATAGTGGTGGTATAACGTAAATAAAAGATCCACTTACTTTATAATTATAGCTAACACGATCAAGTTTAGCAATACGGAAGATAGGCCACGTTTGCGTTCACATCGAAGTCGCCTACATTTGTATAACCATATGTTGTAGAGAAACATTGTTCACAATTCTTTTGAGTTTGTTCATCACTTTCGGTATTATAGAGAAAGGATGGAAAACGTAACATGGCTGCAGTCCCACTTACTCCGTCCACCGTTCGAAAACCTAAAAAAAAAAAGGAAATTTCTTTTTATTGCGCCCAGGCACCTAAAGTCACTCCACAGCAACTTTGGCGCTGGGGACGTCACAGGTGAGTGAGGCTTGGCCAACCAAATGTGTGTATTGGTGAAAGCCGCCCGCTGATTGGTTCCGACACGCCCATCTGTGACGTCCCCAGCCCTAAAGTTGCTCTGGAGCGACTACACCCCTGAATACAACAATAATGTACGTAATTCAACGCCGTCTGTCGCCCCTAATCCTTCATTACTGTAACTTTGTAATACAAGTAAAACTTATCTCATTCGTCTCACCTCTGCTGTGCCTTGAAGTGTGCAGCCGTGGGCCGTGGATTAATAGCATGTTGTTGTCTTGTCTATATGATGAACCTGTAGCTTCTTCGGGCGATGACGTCACAGAAAATACCTGTGTGATATTCGCGCGGTATGGGAGGCGCATAATAACCATGTATAGTCTGCATTTATGCTAATGAAAAGTAAAAACATCTCGGAGATGTGAATATTAAGTTGACTATTTCATTCGGTACCTACGTAATATTTAACAGTTTTGGTGTAAACGTTCTAACAAAACGGAGCAGGGGAATGAAAAACGTAATGCGCTAGTGCGGCAAATATTATGTAATAAATAAATAAATACATAGTTTATACCGCCAGTGCTTGAAACAGCGTGTAATACACATCTCTAGTACCTTACACTAAATGAATTGAAGGTGTTAGCAAGTCAAAATGGTCTACTCCCGATTTTTTACCCGGGTATTTACCCAGGTTACCAACCCCTAGTTACAGCCCTGAGTGTAGGGCTGGATCTATAATTATGAACTGACAGTCACTCCTGGTGTTGGGAGCTGCACTCTTTTCAGCCAGTGCCAACCCCTATTCATTAGGGTATATAGGCCTATATACATGAATAGAAATATCGAACAAATAAATAAATACAAGATCATGACTGACGCTACTTTGTGTTACTGTACCGCGCGGGAGATATATTTACATGTAAAGCGTGAAACTGTTGAGGTAATCGCGCGCAAAACAATGGGAGACTCGTGCAGATATGCGCTATAGGCGTGGTGGCCCGCGTGTATTTACCCTTGTTACCAACCCCTAGTTACGGCCCTGAGTGTGTTACTGTACCGCGCGGGAGATATGTTTACATGTAAAGCGTGAAACTGTTGAGGTAATCGCGCGCAAAACAATGGGAGACTCGTGCAGATATGCGCGCTATAGGCGTGGTGGCCCGCGTGTATTTACCCTTGTTACCAACCCCTAGTTACGGCCCTGAGTGTGTTACTGTACCGCGCGGGAGACATATTTACATGTAAAGCGCGAAACTGTTGAGGTAATCGCGCGCAAAACAATGGGAGACTCGTGCAGATATGCGCTCTGTAGGCGTGGTGGCCCGCGTGTATTTACCCTTGTTACCAACCCCTAGTTACGGCCCTGAGTGGGTTACTGTACCGCGCGGGAGATATATTTACATGCATCTAAAGCGCGAAACTGTTGAGGGAATCGCGCGCAAAACAATAGGAGACTCGTGCAGATATGCGCTATAGGCGTGGTGGCCCGCGTGTATTTACCCTTGTTACCAACCCCTAGTTACGGCCCTGAGTGTGTTACTGTACCGCGCGGGAGACATATTTACATGTAAAGCGCGAAACTGTTGAGGTAATCGCGCGCAAAACAATGGGAGACTCGTGCAGATATGCGCTCTGTAGGCGTGGTGGCCCGCGTGTATTTACCCTTGTTACCAACCCCTAGTTACGGCCCTGAGTGGGTTACTGTACCGCGCGGGAGATATATTTACATGCATCTAAAGCGCGAAACTGTTGAGGGAATCACGCGCAAAACAATGGGAGACTCGTGCAGATATGCGCTATAGGCGTGGCCCACGTGTATTCATCGTACACGTCTCGACGTGACTTTGGGCGCGCTACTCGTAACACGTCGAACATAATTATTGATGGAGGCAAGCGAAACAATTGGGGATTCAGTATAATGTCCATGTGCGCTTTGCTTTTTACGAATATTAAGTACCCGAAGAAGACAATATAAAAAATTCCCCCTTCAACTGTCACTAATATTGTGTTGGTGACTGATATCAGTATAGGATCGCAATTTGGTACATGGAGTATATAAGTAACCAATTAAGTTCCCTAAATAAACAAACAAATAAATAAATTCACATTTAGAGTCTACCCACTCAGTAACGAAACTGATTTTCAGTGGGGGACTTTAATTTAAAGCGACCAAACCAACCCTGTAGGCTCCGAACACCATCGACAAGTGAGCGGTAACCAATCAACAATCGATATTCAAAATACGAAATACATTTGTACGAAATATACTAATGTATCATGCTTATACGAAATAGCTTATAGTCGGTACATTTGTGATTGATAACAGTGATCATTTACTAGCGTACATACATATTGGTTACCAGGGAATTGCGGTGAGGCTGAATACCACATCTCTTGAGGTCGGCTTGAGAAAAGTTTCGTTGCCACTAGTATATTCCGATCAATATTGTAAAATATAATGTATAGGGCACTAGCAACACCAAAAGACAACAATGAAACAAATGAATTGAATCGATGGACAAGCAACAAGCTGTCAAAAAACAATTTCTTCTGATTTTGGAAAACAACACAAAAATCAAACAAATACACACAAAAACTTTCACTTAGTTGTTGTCTATCATTAAAAGTTTTAAATGACGAGTAGTTACAATTGTTACACTTGTTTTTATTTCTATGGTTGCAATTTTATTATTTTGACAGCTGATTGTGTGTCCATCACTTCAATTCATTTGTTCCATTGTTGTCTGTTGGTGTTGCTAGTGCCCTATACAATATTGATAGATTTATTTATGTCACCGTAACGGTAATGCCCACTACCGTAACATCACCGTATCATTGATTACACCCATCATTACTTAATTGTTGCTAACTGTATTCACTATACTAATATTATATTTCTCCTAATTAACAGTCCATAAATGTATAATGATTTAATCCTAAACTTATCAAAACTTCAAACTAATTGTTTCTGAAAGTCAAGCAGTGTAGGGAATACTTATTGAACGTCGATTCTTATGATTGATTGATATTGATATCGATATCGATATCGGGGAGTTTCGTACCTAATTTCCGTGCGATGCTGATGTAATGAAGACCAAGAGCGATGAGGTGTGCAAGGCAGTGATGAATGTAAGCGCGGGGGGGGGGGGGGGGGAACTGGGTCACCCTCAACGTTAATACCACCTGAGACTCCACTAATTGTACGGAAGGAAGTGGCAACACAAAAAGTTGACCAAATAAAAGCAGAAAGCTGCTGACAGGCCAGAATGACGAGTATTAAGTGGAAAGTGGTCATCGACTAATGAACGTGCTCAATCAACGCCACTTGTAGAAGAAATATCGTTTGATGTAGTCCAACTATATCAGTACATCATGGTGATTATTAGCTTGGCCAGGTTAGCTCTGCCTGTCGTAAGAGGCTACAACGGGGCCGACGTTTAACACGTATATCCCACATAAAAATTGACAAAAATTATGGTATACTATTGTAAACTAAAAAAAAGAGTGACCGATGCAAGAGACTGTCGTTATATAATATATATGTTGCTTTTTTATGTGGTATAGCGTTTTAGTAACTTCAACCGAACGCCAACTGAAACATTTCAGTAATGAAATACCGGTCGAAAGTAAACAAAGATCACCTTTCAGCGAAACTTTCTCCTCTGTAAATCAGTTTTATTACTGAATATGACAGACATAAAATAAATAAAATAAATGTTATAATTCCTTGTAATTGAGTGAGTAGACCAGAAAATAAACAAAAGTATTTATTTCTGCATTTCATGTAATACATTTTTATTTTTCATGGTTTCGATAAAATCAAGACAAACTATTGACTGTTTTTTGTATCCAAAAACGAAACAATTTGTTCTTGTTTGGATTATCCGTAGAACATGTCAGTATCTTGCCTCGCATATGTGTGCCTATTATATGTAAGAAGCGTTTTAAAGGTACACGAACAAGTAATTGTTCCATTCTCAGACTTTTCAGTCAATCTAATTGACTTTCTATGTTTGGACAACAAAGGAGAAACCGGTTCAACAGCGTGGGAGGAAGAGAGTGGCAGAAAATTAGCTGTGTGTGTACATTATCGACTATCGACCTTCGTCTATCGATCTTTGTTCTCGTGTCAATCGAATCGAATCGGTTCGTATTCGAATACAGCTTTCATTGCGCCCCCGCTCGAAGAAATAAATAAACAACTGAACGGAGAGAGATATAAATATATGGTCGTCTTGATTCGGGCAGGGACCACGCCTCAATGTGTGTTTCCCGGTTTACGTGCAGAGCGAACCTTGGCGCCATATAGGAAGTGCAATTTACAAAACAATCATTGTACACATGCAGCCTATGTTTTCTTCCCTATAAAACAGGTGTTAACCATGTATATATACGGTCATTACATCAGGTACTTCCGTATGTTTCACCTGATTTAACTGTACCTGTATTTAATACGACTAATTAAATTTTATCATTGTTCATATTTGTATTTTTACCGAACCAAACTATTATAATATGTACGATCGTGGCCGATTTTTTGTAGCCATTCTAGCATTCACTTGTATATGAAAAATGTCTTGAAGTATTCATTCTTCTTAGTTTAAAAATGTACGCACTCTTTAGCGGGCAATACCATTTCGTTGCGGATATTATTAATTTTCTGTTTCAAAATAATATTTATTTCAATAGAAAGCTCCTTGCTTCCTTCTATATAATAATATGTATATTTTTTCTTGTCGTGTTGTCTCTACATTTTAGCAGAGAGGGATCGCAGTTCAGCAATTAATTAAATTGGTTTTTATTTCATAAGCATTTAGATTTTGTTTGTTTATTTATTTAGTATTTATTTATTTAAGGGTTTCTATAAAGCATTACAATTTTATGATATTATTTCTACTATTTACATGTAAAATGCTTGATGCCATTGCCAGTACCGTTTTATTGGGTAGGTAACCGAAAAGTGGTCAGTGTGTCGATACTACAGGTTGCTACACTAACGAGGCGGCACTTGACGCGGTTGTTTTGGGCAGCGCGAGATTTCCTGCTTTTATTGCTCTGATATAGTTAGTTATTATTACATCCGTTCGGTTAATCAGCGCGCTGAGTGATGAGTCAGCGTTTACGAGATCTATTCGGTCGTGATTGGTCGCTTCTGGTTTATGGTGGTGGTGGTTCGAGGAAAACAAAGTTATAATTAACTGTTCGGTCAGTTCAAATAAGAGCGATATGTTCAATAAAACTCGATTAGTATATTATGGCCGCTTCGCACCCTCGCCTCGGCTTTCTCAAAGACAATAATTGTCTCAGTCAGTGGTATAGCCGAGGTCCGTCAATCCCCTGGCGGAGGTTCGGTTTGAGAGGTCGACGAGATACGTACCTTGAGTGGTAGCGAGCGCCCTCATTGTTGTGTATGGTGCCGAGTTCGATTCCCGTCGCCAGCAATGCTGACGGAAGGTAGAATTTTGTCTAGGGTGATTCTGACGATCGTAGCAACGATTGAATGAGGTCCTCTCCTTTTCCTTGTACACACCCATGCACTTACCCCATGACATTTGATTATTTCGCAGTTCGTTCATATTATTATGCAATTTAAACAATAACAATTTTGAATGTTGCGCAATAAATGATCAAAAACACGCAAATTTTGCACGGCTTTCATACCAACCAACAGTATCCCTCCCTCTTAGTTCCAAGCTCTGTGACCGAGTCCGTAACAGATCAGTTGGGCACCGCACCACTGGAGTCGAACCCACGATCATCTCCGCGCAGAGCCCCAAAGATTATTCTTCTAATTTCTTGGCCAGATTTCACAGGGAGATGTCCGT
>OX246742.1:26159358-26169358 GCA_945910005.1 Isoperla grammatica | reverse complement strand
ATGCGACCACATTAAACCTATTTAAAAATTTCTTTTTTACTTGGGACTTGCATTAATATACTTTTTGTACCTGATACTATTAAACTAAGTGTTTGGTTTAACAAACAAAATCGTACGCGTGTTGCCTATTGTCACTGTTTTAATGTTGTGTATCGTCCTTTAAGATATTACTCAAGAACGTTAATTTCCCGCGGTTTTTATAATAAGACTACCCTTTTGTCGCAAGGCTGTATGGGTTCACTTCCTTGCGGAACTTCCGATTTCGGTTCGTTAAAATTTCTTAAAAATAGGTTTAAATTGTTTTGTCCCAAAAAAAAGAATGAAAATATGTCGTCCTATAGAGGATTTTATGTTCTTTCTTGTGAATGGTTTTTTATTCCAATAAATATTTCCGTTTTGCAGATGTTCTTATAATTAGTTGTGAAAGGTGTCCAGCAAAATCACATTAGGCCTACTACAAAAGGAAATGTTTATTGGAACAAAGACACATTCAAAGGAATGGGCACTCAATTCTCTACAAGATGATACATTTTGGTTTACATTTGGGACAATTTAAACACATTTTACAGCAATTTCAATAGATCGAACTCGGGAATACCGCAGGCTAGGCAGACAGTCACGCAGCCAGGTTTGCAGTATACCGGTTAGTTTAAAATAACGCGAAATTATCAATTTTTTAATAATAACTCAATGACAATAGTCAATAATTCTATACGCCACATCGAAGAATTAGTGAAAACCTTGCTCAATTCAAAGTTCTTACGAGCTAAATACTAAGTGAAAATCAGGTTTGGTATTTCAAATTTACTTTTTATTGTAAGTAAATTTCAAATAATAACCATAGTAATTAATGTAGCCAAGTAAAATTGAAATAACATCCATACTAATTTTTTTTTTTTAATATAAGACACGTGTTTTAAACAACTTCTACAATACAACTTAATTTATCATTCAGAATTTATTTATAATTTTTTATTTATTTTAAATTTACTTTTTATTAGTTTTTAATGTAGCCAAGTAAAATTGAAATAACATCCATATTAATTTTAATTTAAATATAAGACGCGTGTTTTAAACAACTTCAACAATACAACTTAATTTATTATTCAAAATGTATTTCAAATTTTGTATATTTCAAATTTACTTTTTAATGTAAGTAAATTTGAAATAACATTCATACTAATTTTAATTTAAATATAAGACACGTGTTTTTAACAACTTCAACAATACAACTTAATTTATTATTCAAAATTTATTTATAATTTTTTATTTATTTCAAATTTACTTTTTAATGTAGCCAAGTAAAATTGAAATAACATCCATACTAATTTTAATTTACATATAGGCCTAAGACACGTGTTTTAAACAACCAACAATACAACCTAATTTATTATTCAAAATTTATTTCAAATTTACTTTTTAATGTAAGTAAATTTGAAATAACATCCATACTAATTTAAATTTAAATATAAGAAACGTGTTTCAAATAACTTCAACCCCCCCCCCCCCCCCGTATATTATAGCCGTTGAGTTACTAGATAACCTTACACACTCGACTTCCTGTTCCTCTGCAGATGCTCATCTCGACTTTCCGTCTACAGGTCGCAAATAAAACTTGACTTACTGTTATGTAAATGTGGACTGGAACCTGATGATCAGTGATGTTGGCCGCTACGCGCGCGCGGAATGCGGGCGGGCAGGCGACAATATTCCCGCTAAAACCAACGTAACGGCTGTCGATACACATGAGGGCTGACGGACGTGTCATGTGGTTATCATGCTGGCAGGGTGGCTGCATTGCTGCAAGCAAGCACCCACAATGTATAACTCAGTCAAGCCAAGCCATGTCTCGTGGTCTCGGGCAGTTCCGCGTGACTGGAGCGAAAACGTTGCAGCTGAAGAACGAAATAAAAACAAAATTTGTAATTCAATATTTATGAGAGTTCGGCAAAAATCGTGAACATTTCGGGTTTTTGTTTATATCCAAAGAAAAAAATATCAACATTTTGGAAAGATGTGGGGCTAGATATTATTATGGGTGCTGTACCGAAAACGCGACCAGATCAACCAAATACCAATGACAATGGAAATAGCAATAACAATGGCGGTCCGGTCGCTTTAATTTCCGGATATTTCCAAATTTATTTTTCCGGAAAACCCACATCCCTACAAAAACTGTATACGTCGTGTAAACATTTCGGCGTGTTGACTAAGCGTTAACAATATAATACCCTTAGCCATTGTGTTTAAAATACCTTAACTCAATGCCTTAGCACTTTTCATCACAGCTTTTCATCTTGCTCGTATAATATAGTGAGTTTTGTGTTGACCAAATCATATTATTTTTTTTTTATTATTATTTTTGAACACTCCCTGGGCAGCTCTTCTATAATGGATATTTAAAAACTAAAACCAGGTAGAAACTTGCTGGAACAATTCTTACGCTTTTTTGAATACCGTTTTCGATTTGGATACCAACCATTGTATTTTTTAATCACTGTTGTGAGTCGTATTACTCACCAACAACGTCACACTAACCATTGTTCTTTTTCCTCTGTTGCAGGTATGTACCGAGTTGACTTGCTCTCGTGCTTCCCCACACTCTGCTTTGTACCGACACCCAGCCAAGTAGTAAGTGTCGGGTAACTCCTTGGGAAAACGTTTGATCTCTGTGGCGACTGATCCAACAGGTGGTTGCTGACTGGGCATGTGTGTGTTAGTTGATTCTTATGTGTCGGTGTTTCCCTATACGTGTACTACCAGCGCCCATGGGATGGTTGCTACATATTTGTTTTTATAGAAACATATATCATCGACTGCGAATAAAGGCATTATATAGGTATGCATAGGGATGTGGGTCGGAAAATTTCCAATGGAAAATTTTCCAAATTGGAAAATTTCCTACCAATTTTTCCGGAAAATTTCCAACTTCTTAAATATTAGTATAATCCAATTTTTTTTCTCAATTATTATTATTGGTCAGATAAAACGAAGATGTTTGAGTTCTAGGATAATTGTTTTTTTTTTTTATTGTTGAAAGTAATTTTT
Organism: Isoperla grammatica; assembly: GCA_945910005.1. Lineage (NCBI taxonomy): Eukaryota > Metazoa > Arthropoda > Insecta > Plecoptera > Perlodidae > Isoperla > Isoperla grammatica. The sequence goes on along the minus strand of OX246742.1, from coordinate 26,166,310 downwards.
GTGAAGTTTGCATTTTCCTATGTTGGCAAGTGGCAACACTGCACATTGCATGGACCAGCTGTGGAGAACATAACCTCACAAATTAGGGTTTGTAAAAAACATGCCTAAAGTACCTAGTGTGTTGGCGGTACTATGCAGGATGTCATAAAAAATGTATTTTCCATTTTTCGGAAAAATTTCCGGGAAATTTCCGGAAACTTTCCATGGAAATTTTCCAAATTGAATTTTTCCGGAAAACCCACATCCCTAGGTATGCAGAACCCTACTGTCCACTGTCCAAGGATTGTTTTCTATGTATGTGGGGACTGGGACATAACATAACTACTGTCTTCTTTTGGGATATTCTATGAAAAGTTTACGAACGGGGCCGTAGTCCTACTATTTTCGATATTAGTAAATGGCATAAACATTTAAATGTACATTTAAATAAATTATGTACATGTGCATGTACATTTAAATAAATTAATAAATAAATAATTTAATAAATATGTTTTCCTAGTGCATGCATTGCAATCATAATATATTGGTTCTCACTTATCGGATGAATTACTAAGTAAATTACTCAACGGTATCTATCTATGTCGACCTACAGTATTTTTGATCTAAAGCGTAATTTTTGACTTTTTTGTAAAGTGTAGATATATAAACGAAAGGGAAATATTTTTTGTGTAGGGTCACATTTAGTAAAGTGGATATTTCAAAACAGAGGAAATCGTCTGTCGACTTTCTGACATTGTTCCGTCGTGGTGATTGATGCTATTTTCGTCGTGGATGTGTACTTTGGGACCATTTCTGTGTGTGTGTACTATTAGATGACGTTTTCTATCTGTCTTGGAATGTTTAAATAAGCAGAATGTTAATTTGTTACTAATTTAATTTGTTAATAGGGCCAGGCATTACTTGTTTACGAATGTTTGTTGTGGATATATATATAGTCTGGCAGCGTTTGGCAAACATTTGGATTCTATTCCGTTTGGTTTTTATTTATTTATTTATTTATTTATTTATTTATTAATTTATTTATTTATTTATTTATTTATTTATTTATTTATTTATTTATTTATTTATTTATTTATTTATTTATTTATTTATTTATTTATTTATTTATTTATTTATTTATTTATTTAATGTCTATCCTATTCAGTTATAAAAACTAATTTACAAAGGAGGTCCTTAAATAAAACTAGGCTTTGCAAACAATTAATAATAATGAAATCATAAGTAACAATAACAACAAAAACAAAACAAACTACTGTACAAACTATTCCTAGCACTATTCTATCGTCCCCTAGCAGTGTACTGTGCTGTGGATTGACGAGCGTTCTGTCGTGGACTGTACCGCGCGTCGGGAGATGCACGCGTTTGTACGTCACGTCCCTTATCGCCGCGTACACGTGATTGTGATGACATGACTGACATGACACGAGCCAGACAAGGGGGTTCCCCTGTTCCCGGATGTTGGATGTTGTTAACGTGGAGGGGGGGAGGGGGGGAAGTCGTAAACAAGATTTAGAAACAATCGGATACCCTTTACGAGCATTTGTTGGTGTTGTTGTTTTAGAAGAAAGGGGTGTCATGTTTGAGTCTGATTCGGATGGTTGGGGGTTCGATTTCCCGTCGGATACAATCCGGACCGATGGTTTTGGTTTGTGGTTTTTGGTCGTGAACTCGTTTGTATAACTTCCATTACCATAATTATTGTTCGTGTGGAAATGAGAATTGGATAAGTTTATAGGCGTAAATTCTGTACAGATTTCTTTTATAATTGCTAATATAATTATCTTGATTTTGTTGGTGCTTATTGTTATACGTTTAGTTAGATGCGTGCCACTGCCATACCCAAGGCATTTTTCAAAGAACGCTTTAGTTTTAGGGTTTCCAAACATTGTAGTAGTAGACAATTGAAGATACATTTCAAACACATACACAATCAGTCAATCACGCATTTTACCTCAAGAAGTGAGATGCGGTTTTTCCAACGTATTGTTGGAGATGATGATTGATTAATGGGGCTTAACGTCTCATATTTTCGCAACTATGGCCAATCGAGACGATTATATAGGAAATAGGTATGTATAGGCCTACAGCAACAATGTCTTCTTTCGGCGGTTATGATTGATCACTCACTACGTCAGCTCGTTGATATTGTCGGTTTATTCCTGCTTTCAATACAGAAGTTCCAGGATTGCATTCCCGGATCGGGCTGTTTTTTTTTTATATATATATATTTTTTTAATAGCTTTGGAAATTGGCGGTAAACATGGTACTGAGGTATAAGTATAATCGGTAACTTTGGAGCTGTCATACATAGTAACGATAATAATGTCCCCCACTGAAATAAGTTCTCGTAACTGAGTGGTGTTTACAACAAAATTAATACATTTATTAATAATCCAAGTAACGTATTCTACTCTCTTGTATTTGATGTTACTGCTAAGCACACGTATCTAGCCTGTATAGTGTATATACATACGGGTGTAGGCCTATATACCCACAGCGCGGCTTGTGCGACGTAGCTACGTGAGTAATGACACCCTTACCCCCCCCCCCCCCCCCATAACTCGACCCCCGCATCCATCATCAACCAGCACACAACAACAACAACAGCTATATTTATCATCGTTATATAACGTGACGCGCGTCCATTCTTCCGCGACGACGACGATGACGACGTCGAGAATGGGGTCGTGGTTTATGTCGTCGATATATTAACTCTCTCAGCGAGTCATTTCCCATCAATTAATTCACTTTCAGCGCGCGTGCCCGTTGTTGTTGATTCCAGCCCCCCCCACCCCCCCCCCCCCCCGTTTTAATTCTTTATATACGTGGCGTTCATTCTTCTCGGAAGACAATCGGGATCTTTCGTGGTGCGGGATTACTTTGAATTAAGAATTGTGTGTGAATCTCTCCTCGACTAAGTTTATTTCGCCGAAAGTTTGTCCTGGAAGTCTTTCTCGATTGTTTGACGCGCGCGCCTCCTGGTACTTCCAACTTTCAACCTTACTTATTTACGCAGCCCCCTCCCCCCCCACCCCTTTCTCTCTTGGTTTTCCCGTTGAGCTCTGTCAGCTAGCTAGAACGAACATGCACACAGAAGGGAAATTCTTTTCAGTTTTCAAAATTGGTTAATTGAGTTTTTTTAATTATAAGAGTGTCCGTCCGTCACTTTCAGCTTGAACATTATTAACTAAGAGTTGAAACAGCTCGAAAAGCATGAGAATGCCATTGAATTGTTGTTCGTAGGCCCTATAATCAAAATTACTTGTAGGTTCATATTCTGAGATTATTCGGGGCTAATAGATATTATAAAGTTACACGGTCAAATAAGGATGAACAATAACTTGATTGTGTTTGCATTTGGAAATTTAATAATTTCTATACTATCTTGAATTCCAAACATACCTAATCAAGTTTAAATCGTTTGTTGGAGATTATCTGCAGAGCTTGATAAAATCTAGCTACGCATAATCTAAAAATAATTTCGATGTCAAAAATCGCGATTTGCTGCTTCATATACATATACTGGTTTATTAATTAAAATTTCAATTATTGATATCGTACAATTTTGCTTTAAAACATTGATGTGGAAAATGAAGTAGATAGAATCGTAAACATTATTACGGGAATTTCAGTTTGTTATTTGTCCAGAATTGATATTGTTTTGACATATTATGGTTTACATGTAGCATTATCCCCAAATGGAAATGAATGCGACGCCCCGACTTCGGAGTTGGACGAACGGGGGGTCCGAACTCCGGAGATTTACAAACCTTGCGGCCTAGATGCCATAAAATCTTGCAGTCTTCAAAAAATTGTCGTCCCCTACCCTTAGGGGCGCCCGTTGTTGCTAAGGATTTGTTTTTCTATGGGAAATAAAATGCATGTGATTGTCACGGGCAACAACGGGCGGTAATGTGTATATGGATGGAATATCACAATTCAGTGCCGCTGTTAGATGCATTTGTGTTTTGAGTGAAGTATATATACATCCAAAGGAAAGTAAAGAAAGGGGGAAATAGTATATATCCGAGGCCAGACCGACAAACTATCCCCCCCCCCCCCATCTCCTTCAACTCAATGGACTCTCCCGAGGGATTCCGCACCTCTCACTCTTTGACCCGACAGATTGGTGGCTTAGCCGCGACGTCGACCTCCCCATCCATATACGTTCTCCTCCCCAGGGGTACACGGTTCGACTCCCGCCGACCCCCTATAAACCATCCACTGCAGTCTTGTGTGACTCTAGGTCTCCGGTTCGATACCGGTGGGTGTTTTCACCCATGTTATAGCGTTAAGTGAGTAATATAGGATAGAGGCCCCACGCCATCGGCAGTTTGTCTACCGCCTTTTACTGCCCAAAATACTTTAGTCGGGTAGTACAAGTTTGCCAAGCGACGCAATGACGGAGCCGGATTGGTCGGCTACTTCACCGAAGATATACGGAGACAGCCGAAAACTCCGTCATCGCGTCGCTTGGCGGACTTCTACTACCCGACTAAAGTATGTTGGGCAGCATACGGCGGTAGACAAACTACCGATTGCGTTGCGACTCTACCCTATGTTACTCACTCAACGGTTATAGTAACCGTAAGGTTCTGCAGTTAGGCGTCTGCAGAATCGTAGCCATTTACGCCGACGCTGATGGCCCCGCTACTTCGATGTTCGTTGAGAAAAATTTATAGTCGGCCCCTACACCTAGGGGCACCCATTGTTGCTATGGATTTGTTTTGTTTATGGGAAATAACATGGAATCAACTGTTATACTGGGCCCAAGATTACTTTACACCTGCTTTCGTCACATCCGGGGCAGTCGTAGCCAACCAGCGAACCGCCCGAGACACACACACGATCGCTGATTGGCTACGAACCAGTCGCCTGTGACGAAAGCATGTGTAAGGTAGTGTTGGGACAACTATACCTTGGTAACAATGGGCGGGGCCCCTAGGTGTAGGGGCCGACTATGAATTCCAACAAGGCTACGTTTGGCCAACGTAAATGCATAGGAAACGGGCCCATAACTTTCGAGGGTTAGTATTATTCCCAACTCAAAGTAAGCGAGTATATAAGTTTCGAGCAAACACAATTTTTAGATATTACTGGTAGGACCATTGACATTGATCGATGTAATGAATGTTTGATTGATTGATTAATTGGTTGATTGATAATTGATTGTTTTATTTTTTGATAAATTGATTGATTGATTGGTTTGAGTTATTCAGAGACTACGTGGATCAACATGCATATGTTTCAAAAAATTATTTGAAATAATTTAATAAAATATTATCCTTTTATAGACCAGGAGCCCGATTCTCTAAATCTGTGGTAACTTTTCTCACCGGTTTCTGTCGTTACGGAAGGCGAATGGATGGCTGTGATTGGGTCACAGCCTTCTCATAACGACCAAAACCGGTGATCACCTTATCGTTGACCATAGAGAATCAGGGCCCAGGTACTGCCGCTATAGTTAACAACCTAAAATTGGAAATACACTCGTATGTTTGCCATATAAATGGCTTTGTTTCGGCCGAGTACAGACCCTTCATGGAAGGACATTGACAAAACTCGAGGAGACTCGTCATATCGTATAGTTTGGTGAACTAGGTGCACAAATATTGTGAACATCACAATTGCTACATGCGGGATTGTGCAATTGCAATTCCGCATCTACTTGAACTTGTGTATGGGCAGTTATCATGGTCACAGATTGATATCCCCTTACATTTGCAATTTTAATTTGATTGATAACCTTTGGCCTACGCTTGTCCTTCATTTCAAATCATTAATTTTGTGTTCAATGTTACAGTTGTGTACGCATATTTGCTATAATAGTTGATAATAATTATAATCTCAATGGGGACAAATAGAAAGGCGAGTAAGATAACTAATATTGAAAGCGGTTAAGGGAAGGAAAGGGAAAGGATAGGACAGGATATGACGTGGCTAATGTTTGGAATGAGTTTTAAATTAAATAAGGTAAACACGTTTGGATTTGTCACTTACGTTCTATATATATCTCGAATTTACGCAATATTGAACTTAATTTTCGTAAACTGGCTGAACTCTATTCGGTGTGTGTGTGCACAAAAATGGCTACTGCGAAGACATAACTTGACATCTAAAGACCTTGACCGAGTCAACAAACATTGTACTATAGAATACAAGAGAAAGTGTGGGGGGGGGTCTATTTCTCGACTTTTCCCCATCTAATTCACATCACTAACAAAAACGACACTTTCAATATGGTGAACAAACGATTTAACATTTCATAAAATAGCATTTGAACCGGAATCGAAAAACCCGTAGGCTACATGAACAACGCAGTCGCAGGTGGTCAAATTGTTTCTGTGGGTTTATTCGCTTGCTTGATGTATGTGGGAAAAGACGGGGAAAGAAAATAAGGGTGTGGATTTTTTCTCTGTGTCATATATGGGTAGGACGTAGTGGGGGTTGTCCAGAACTCTGACGCGAAACTAAACATCTCCAGGAATTGCGAATTGGATGCTGATACCTAGAACGAGAGTTGGGGTTGTTTTTCTAGAGAAAAAAAAAAAAATGGTATAGTATATGACTAGTCCGAATTTGCTCACGCACCCCAGTCCTAATGTATAGGCCGGACGCCGTAACAAAGAAGGTGTTGTCGTCACGGATGATGTAATAGCAAGTGACCTCACACCTTGTAATACCAACTTAAATGTAGACTACTACTCATTGCCTTACCAGAAGTAACCATGTATTGTTATTTCATAGGTTGGTGGACACCCTGGATTAAATGCTATTTTTCTCCCTCTTGGTATGTGTTTGCGGTTTAATTATGCAGGAATAAACTTTAGTTTTTTATTATCTAATTTATTATACTCACTTATAAATTAACAACTACTTCATTATGTTTGGGAAAATTTAAAGTAGTTCTGTCCCATCATGCTAGACATGAAGGTATGAAGAAGGAACAGCT
>OX246742.1:25896858-26156858 GCA_945910005.1 Isoperla grammatica | reverse complement strand
CTATTGATGGCCGATTTTATAGTATAACGATTTTAAATATAATGGTAGCTCTGGAGTATGTTTTTCTTATGGAAATTGCCATCTAATAAAACAATTTCATAGCAACCATACTTAGCTCGACTGTGCTACTTGCTTGCCCCCGCTAGGGATTGTAGACGACATCGACTAAATAATGCCATGAATCATCTCTAGTGGCAAAATGGGGCCCGGTCTGTGATTCTTCACAGACGTTATTCGCGTTATGGCATGGAGTTATGACAAGGGCTGGGACGTGTATGTGTGCCCTGGTATATCTCTGACTGACTGTCTTCAAGTAGTCCCCTGGGTACCGTTGGTTCGTCCCGCGCCATCGCTTAGTGTGTTCGTCCGTTATTAATTACACCCCCGGGGTTGGGGGGGGGGGGGGGGGGGGGGGTTACGCGTGATTTAAGACGAGACGTGGTGTGAATCGAATATGAGGTGCGAATCCCTTTGCTCGAAACACGCGAACGACAATATCTGTCAACAACACCAATACCATCCATGACGGTTTTGGCTTCACAATGAAAGTAGCCTATTTTTTATTTACTTCACATTTTACTTGACACGTCTGGACATCAATTTGTTTTATTGCCTTTCTTTCAGCTTCGTATTTGTGTTTTGTTTTTTAATTATTTTTTGTCTTGAATTTTTTTTTACGTTCTGACCGAAGTACCATGTCTTTAGTCACTGTGGTCAATTGTTTATTTTTTATAATTGTGTGTAAATTCGCCCTGTTGTGTACGGATCTTTTTAAATAAATAAATAAATAAATGGATTATTATTATTATTGTAAAATGTTCGTGTTGCAAGTAAACCGTACGTCTTTGTTGCCCGAGCGTACTGAGCCCATCTTTCATCGCTCTTGTGAGTTGTGACTAGTATTTCCCCCCCCCCCCCCCCCCCCGATTGCATTTCACGCTTGTGCCACGCTGCACTGAGGGTTAGGGGGGGGGGGGGAGCGTGTGAACTGCGGAAACAATGTGTATTCAAATAAATGTCGTGAAGCAAACACGTATTTCCTTGTATATATTCGCGCACTTGCAGAAAGCATGTATATATGCGAGGGGGGGGGGGGGGGGGGCACGATATAACGAGACAGAAACTATATTTACATTCTACGAGTGTTTGAAGATCATCATGTTCTCGCTGATTAGAGCGAGAGAGAGAGAGAGAGAGGGGGGAAGGCCGCGAGAGAGGGGCGTTTGAGGGGAGGGATGTCCGCGAGCTACCGAGACCGCGCGCACCGCGGTTTCTTCGGTTCGAGTCAGTCTGCGTTCGGTGTCACACGAGGCGGGATGTGAACCGCGACCGTCCGTTCCACGATCACTCACGACGCCGACAGTCTCCGCCGTCGTGACGCCCGCCCACCCGTCGGTCGGATAAGTGTCAGTGTTGTGTCAAGTGACGACGACGTGTGTATAGCGTGTTCTTGTTTCCTATATTCCACGACACTCTCGGCAGAATCCCTGGCCATCTATTTCAGTGTCGTTTGGTCGACGGAAGTGTCAAAACGGATACCCTCCAGATAAGTGTAATCTTTCCCCCCCTCTCTCACTTGGTCGACGAGCCGGATAAGAAAATACAGAGCGAACTGAAACGCGTGCAACCATCTCGTTGGTTCCGTTTCATTTCTACGACGACGATTGTTGTGATCGAGGATATCGCGCGCAAGGTCGATTGTTGGGACCCGCGGGTAGAGTGTGTGACGTCACTTGCAGTTTCTCAGAATAGGTCGCATCGCGCACGGTGGGTGGCTAAGTGCCAGCGGATGCCTCCGTTCCCGTCGTCGCGTTTCGCAAAGGTTCGGACGCGTGTGGTAAATGTTGGATAAGTGACTACGTAAACGACGACTTATTCTGTGCCACGTCGCGCCGAGTATCTACTTTATACAGAAGAACGAGAACGTTTTCTTTTTTTGTAAGATTCATTCAACGTCTGTGATTTCGGCCACTTTGCAAGAGACGTACAATAAATAATTGTTCCGTCCGATTGCGCGGCGTGTTGTCTCAAGGACTAGTCGGAGTTGTGTCATAACCATCTATTTTCGGAACGTTTTGTTAATTACCTAAGGAATTCCTGTGATAGAGTCGTTCAAATAGGACGACGAACAGTCAAAGTTCCTGTGATAGTAACGTAACGTGCGTATACAAGAAAAAAGTGGCTATCTTCGATGTTTCTTCGACCGGAGTCAAGTTAAATTGTTGTTGTGTGTATTAGTTAGTTTCTGATAACTCGGTACGTACATACTTGTCAGTAAGCAGTCCGAAGGTCGTTGAATTGTGTGTACAAGTGTTCGCAGTGGTAGATTCGAGTGAAATTACTCATCGAATTGTTGCTATTATACCTACATTGTGTCATACAGTCAACATACGTGCCAGACGAAATGCGTCTGGGAAGTGCGTGAGTGGATAAATAAATAAATAATCGACGAGGTGTTAGTTTAATTCTGCGAGGGGAATTTTCGGCGACAGTGTCATCGCAGTCGTCGGTCTAATGATCATGCATCGTCAGGACAGTCTGTCGAACCTGCGGCGCGCTATTCCGCCGATCGCCGTCGCCGCCGGGTGGTTTTCGTCGTTGCGGCGCCCTGGTAAACACCGGGGCCGCTCTGGCTCGACCACCCCGAATGTGCCGCTCACCCCGGGTACCGGGAGGCTGGCACGGTCCGCGTGGGATCTCACACACTCCAGACTGGTAAGGATAATATACGCACCCGGGCTAGAACCAGGGTATCCCCGGGTGAAACACCTCGGGGATGTCGATGTCGAAACCAACCATCCTTGAAATGGGATTTGTTACACTTTCAAAAAACAGAATTCTTCAATTAGCTATCGTTATGTCTCGCTCTGGTCTACAAACTGCAAAACGCCGGGGCTTCGATTCTCGGTTCGGATCACCATGTATATTATCTGAACTTTTGGATAAAGTAATTCCTACGTGGAATTTGGTTTTGAATCAGCGAAACGATTAATTTGAAAACTGTCAAATGTTGTGCTACGATTGTCATTTCAATAATGAATTAATTCTAAATTATTGAATTAATTGCAGAAACTGAAATCGCAACAATTACAATAATTGTATCCAAATTCCCACGTTGGAATCAATGTTCCAGTATCTTGAAGCGTTCTCAAGATATCAATGAAATACTTGAAATATTTGCGTGATTTAATATTGCGATCTAGGTACCGATTGTAAATTATTACTTCACAGCCGTCGTAGGTAATATAGAAACAATAGTATATAATAATACAATGCCCCTACAATATCGTTTCTTGAAGTATTTATCAGTGAACAATTAATTGTGTGTTGAGGAACATAATGTCTCGTAGTAGACGTTTTACAACAACGTTGCTTGCTACAACGCAGCAGAAAAACATTATTATCTTCGTTCTGTTGTTTTTTCGTCTCTCGTCCTTGATGTTGTGACTAGATGTATTGCGTTCCGTTTTATACAGCGTCGATAAGCTCCTCTAACGAGTCGTGTGTACAGTGTACACGATACTTATCGCGCGGGAGGAGTCGCGCAAATCGAATATCGGCCCCCACACACACACACACACTTCATTCTCCATTCATAAAGTGTGCGTGGTACTGGTAAATAACACATCACCTCCTTCGTATTATTCTGCACATAAACAGTGTCGAGTGAGAGTCTTGTTTGCTGCAAATATTGTCGAGCGAGGTTGTACTATGATAACGCTTATCGGTGGTTAGCCTCTAGTTCTGTTAGTAGCCTTGATTGGCGACCGTGGTGTATATATATGGAGGGCTATTTGTGTTTTGCACGCATATATATACGCGATAGAAGCATGAAACTGAGACATACCACAAATGTGTATTTATTTGTACTAGTTTTCTTTGTTTTTTTGCTCCCCCCAGGGTCCTAAATCACAATCGCTCATGTCTTAAACGGAAACCAATAAATAGTATAGGTATATTTATTATAAAAATACATTTTGGTAGTAGTAGTACCAACAAAATATAAATAGGGCAAACGTAGATGTTATTGGAATTTTCTGATTTCGTCGCCCATTTTTTTTTTTCAATAGAGTATGGCATAGATATTAATATGTATGTGTAGCCATTTTACTTTCTTAAAGTTGATTGATTTCGTCGTTGTCATGAGTACAATAGCTCGTGTACCTACCTATTGAATAGGCCTACTATTGTGGAACAACATCAGACTTGATCAATCACTGTGTGTGTGGACATTGACCACGTATACAAATATATAAACCACGTAGTTATCTGAAGTGTTATCTCAAACCTATATAGGTATCGCTTGATTCTGTATCACATAATTATATTACGCAAGTTTCGGTTACGTTGGTAATTTTTTGATTTCATTAATTGATTTGTCTAATATAAGTGATGTGGTAATTAAATAGCCGAGTGGTAACTCAACTCTGCACTTGGATTCTAGTCCGAAATATACAAAATGTTCAGACCCCTATTTAAAGAAAGTGTCCGTATGTGCCAACCGTTTGAACAATAACTATTAAAAGAATGTCTTGGTTTTAAAATACAATCGTTCAAACCTCTCATTGTACTGAATCACTGCTTAGTGATTACAAACCTGTTGGCATCTGCCAGAAACCTATATAATATACTGAATCATTGATAACAAACCTTTTGCCCCTGCTAGAAACCTATACAGTATAATATGTAAACTCGTGTTTAAATGTACATCGTGATATGTTTTCAATAGTTTGAACAAGTGGGAATATCTAGAATTCCCTTTCACTACTTCTAGTGAGAGGTAAATTATGTCTTCGATAGGCCTACATGTTTGGCAAGTGTATTGTATAGTGTTGAAACGATGCACGTGCGCAGCTTCTTGTATACCACGTGTTATGTGTAAATCGAACTATTTTCTTCCTCCTCACGTTTAAATATGTTTGTTATAGTTGTGTTATAAACGTAAGTTTGAGTAAATGAATTAGTTAGCATGAGCTCAATCCGATGTGAAATTGATGAATCAATGTGGTAGGATGTATGTTTGCGTGTATGTATACCTAGTTGCCTTATAATAAACCAGGGAATCTGCACAGAATGAAGATCCTTCTGGCTGTGTGTATGAAATTATGCGCATATTATTTATTAGTTTCCCATTGCGATGGTACGGTGAGCGCAGTAAGCTAAATATAAACTCCCACATCGCACTTTGTTCGTCCGCAAGAACTGTCGTGTCATGATGAATGAATTTATCGTGATCGCATATGTTCGTATACAAATTTTTACGCATTCCAAGAATGTTTCATTCATGCAATAAATATCTCAAGTTGTACAATCTCCATTCTATTGTCATACCGGGTTTTCGAGTGTTCCGCGGTAACGAGAAACTGATGAAATCACTGCGCAAGTCGTTGTACTGATAACTGTGTTTTGAAGATGTCTCTTCGCAGAAAATCGTGTTTATAATTTACACTCTGACAATCTTTGTATAGTATATAAAAACACAAATGAGCTTCTCCTCATGTTTGCATCTAGGCCTAGTCGCTACACATAAAGCTTAAAATCCGTTTGAATTCAGTAATAAAGTTCCATACCATTCACTTCGTCAATGAACGCGGTATAACTCTCTGTCAGACGTGACATAAATTTGATTAAGAATGTTTCTTGAAAAGCCTATTCCTAAGAGTGTTGTGTAAAATTGCCTACTTGTTATTGATGTTTTTTGTACCCAGACGTAAGAAGTTTGAACTTTCAATTATGAATGCAACAACTGGAATGTCATAATCTATGGCCGATGTGTTTGAAACGTTCATAATTGCCAGTTTTCCGCAATATCTCGGGGCTATCACGACTAGTGAAGGTTTCAACGCCGCCGATTAAAATATCAGGTATCTCATTCTATTGACACGTGCTCGATATTCTTATTAGGTTATCGGTAAAATGTTTGTCGATAGCCTATAATACGCTCTTATATAACGATTGACAGGAATTGATAAGCCATCTCCATATACTCGGTGAGGCCTAGTGCACAAGGGGTGAGCTAATAGACCTTTTTCAGAATTCATAGTTCTCACGTGACGTCACAGCGGCCATGATTGCGACACAATTGATGAGGACCAATCCTAGATCATTGGCAAATACTATTCAAATTAAATAAATAAGCCTAATTTAGAGTTTAAAAAGTAAACATAAATAAAAAAAAAAAAAAAAAATATTACACATACAAATTTTATTTCAAAAACAGGCTGGATTTTTGAAGAAGAAAGAATTTCCGTGTTCTACCGCAACAGCCTTCAATTATTTCTTCATTGCAACGACAAAGTTTGATCACAAATGTGGCCGCCACGCGCAAAAAAGTGACGTACGTGCAACTTATGAATTGATCTAGGACCCTTAAATAGAGCTTATCACGGGCATCTAGATCTTCAATGACAACAATGCACACCGGTGAAAAAAATGCACCTTAACCAAATAACCAATCAAGGATACTTAGATAGAGCAAAGCATGGCTTTCTAGATCAATTATGAAACCAGCACTCTGATGTCGCCGTTTTTCGCTTCGATCTAATATTTGATTTTGAAATTATGCACACGGAGCAGTATTTCTGTTCTCTTTTTCTGTATCTCTCTCTTTCTAGATGAAAATACACCACAGCCTTGATCTTGTCGGCATAAATTAACCATCAATCATTCAATCTCGTTACTTATCTGCGCCAATTCTTTGATTCTAATAAATTATGTGTGCATAAGACGCAACTCATACACTTGCTTTGCTTCTCATCACATTGATTGTCAGCCAGCTGTAAATAACCAACTTGTTACGACGTTGTTGCATATTGTCGGCGTCAACATGTTATTGTGTTGTCTGTCCTGTCCTGCCACCACACACACGGTCGAAAGTGCGAATTGACCGTCCGCCCGCAAGGTCGCCGCACACTTTCCTCTTCGTGGGGGGGAGGGGAGTAATGACGTCACTAGACACCTCCGCCACCTCCACCTCCACTCCCGCGGGTATTTGCGCAGTAGGAAACGAGTGTGCGGTGTTCCGTAGGGTGTGGGTGTCGGGCCGGTGGTGTTTTGTTTATTTTTTTTCTCTCTATCTACAGAGGCGAACGAACACCTGGACTGAGTTTTTTTGACGTGAGGGCGAACGTGCAGCCCACACATTTAGGCGGCGAACCGATTAGCGTTTTCGTTTGGCTCGCGGTTTTATCGCATGTCTCATCTTTGCGCCCACTTGTCTATGCGAGGGGGTTGATGGATTGATGTGGGTTTTAGAATTTTCAGGAGAACTCGATCGAGGCTTATTATATATTTCGTTCAACGTTTCGGCACATTCGTTATAGTGAACGCATTCACGCTTGTTTCTGTAAGGAATCGCCGATTAATTGAAATAGCAATAGAGTTGATTTTGAGCAGGACTTAGGCGGATGGCCCCCGTTTGACCCCGGTGTGGAATAGGTCCAAGGTAGCTCTCCCTTTCGCGAGTAAGAGGTATAAACACAATGTGACCTAGCGGTTGAACAGGACGTAAACAATAAATAATGCGGCCTCCGTAGGGCATACCTTTCAAGTAACCGTATTTTTCAGTACCAAGGTTAGCAAAATCATGTTCACGTATAGCATCTAGGGTACACATAAGAATCTCAGTGTATTTTTAAAGTAGTGAAAGTTTATTTTAGGCAGGATATAGACCTGTCGGGCCCATTTTTCAGAATACCAAGGTTAGCAAAATATGCAACTGCGTATTGACATGAATATGAAGAAACGGGAATCACAACTTGTATTATTATTACAATAGCGACAACGTATTTTCGCCAAGACATAGCCATGTGAGGCGTATCCGACATACGAATACCTCGTTTTTTCAGTATCAAGGTTGGCAAGTAGCAGGCTAGTTGTCATTTCGAGTCTATTTATAATAATTGTCTCGGTCATCCGTCCATTGTGAGCGGCATAAATTACTGTAGAGTCGACCATCGAACGGATTCTGAGAAGTGAGAGTCTGAGAGAGAGAGAGAGAGAGGTGCATGGGTGGTTATGGTGAATGTTGTAAGCTGTACAACAACACAGTAGGCCTACTCTCCAAGGAGTCTTATCTCTCGAACATCACATTTGTTCTATTAACTAGGTAGATGTACGTGTCTAATTAAAGGCGTGTGTAATATGCGTGTTTGCGTAATTTGAGGTATATTTCATGTTATTGGATGGAGCGAGCAACTTGCTTATTCCCCGTAATTTCATTAATGCTTCTTCTGTTCAAATTCATCTTTAGATGAAATTGGAGCCCAAATTTGAAAGTATAGTCATCGTGTAATGCAAGTTTCACAATTTTATTTGAGGCTGTATGTCCCCCCCCCCCCCCCCATTGCGGAACACCCGAGTTCTTTCTGCTAATACGCTTTAACATTGTCACAAAAACAAAATATGACATCTCCTAGATAACTTACTGTTCCTTCTTCTTATGAATGTTACTCTGTTTCAAACAATATTTCCGTTTTTCAAATGTTCTTGGAAAGGTGTCTCCTAGCATCAATACACATTAACTAACTCGTCTGTACGTGTTGCTAAATCTAGCTTATGTTAATTTATGTATTGGAGTTTATTATACGTGCAGTAGTAGATTCATGGTTTGCCTAAATCGCTAAAAACTTATGATGCATGTCAGGTTTACAGTTCTTCATTGCTAGCGGAGCGATACGGACTCTGATTGCTCCATCGGTTTGCTCGTAACGCCGAACTGTAAATCAAACATAAATGTGAACAACGTATTTATCTACGAACTAATAATTAACCGTTTTCCTAGTGTATTATTTTTATTGAGAGTGTTCGTTACAGGTTGAAAACCGTAAGACTGAATGTTTTTTATTCGTATCGTTAAAGTGATGGTCACTATCAAAATTTTGGAATGATTTTGGCCAAGATCTGTAAATATTCTAGAAAAAAATACTAAAAAGAAATTACTTTTGGATCAAATTTGATAATTGTCGTATGGGCCTATTATTGACATTGTCTAATTTTGTCCAACACGCTACCAATATGTCAACCTTTATCTGAGAATATCTATAGGCCTACATCTTGGTAATATCTAGGCCCGCACCATTCCAACCATCTCCCATTGAATTTCATTTTCAAGATATTCGACTAAAAACTCTTCAATTATCACGCTTTTCATAAAAAAAAATATCTGGGTGGGGGGGGGGCTGGCTATTACTTTTGTTGTTTTTACACAGCTCTCAAGGCTAACCATCAAAAAATGAAGTGCAAATCTCTTTGTCGTCGCTGTACATTCCATGTCTGTCGCTCTTATCTCTGCGTGTACGATGCACATGTAAGTATGCGTCACGTCGTGGCATTGTCATGTCCTGTGCGTTTCCTTCATGGGCGGAGCAATAGCATGATTCACATATAATCATCTTGCTCTCAACTCAACAACAACACGACTAGAACGACTCCAAAGTGAGCGATTTCGCAGGAAACTAAAGTAAAAACTGTGAGGAAACAACAGCTAGCTCTTCTTGTAATACAATTTATAAAGTTGTCGTCTTTTCGACTTGACGACGACGATCATTTTGTACGGCGCTCTTCGTCGTCGGGGGAGTTGAAAACGAAATTGGTTCGAAAAATGGTTGAAACGAATTTCAGTGATATCGTAATAGGGCAAAAAATATCCTCCCCCCCCCCCTTTCCCTCAGGGGAACTCCCGACCAATCCACGTGATATATCTGAATTGTTATTGTTGGTTTTATTTAGTGTAGGCTATAGGCTAGCATATACTGTTCTGGACGATATTCAATTCAATTCAATTTTATTCAATTACCACATTATTACAATCAATATGAATTACAATACATTTTTTTTTTTCGTTGATCAATTACCTAATGTCGTTATAGTGGGGAATTATTGTAAAACAACGTGATGCGATTAGTTTGAAGGTATACTCACTACTTTAGGCCGTTTTTCACAAACGAAATGGCTCGAAATTAACAACACTAATAAAAACAAAATGTTTCCCGGCACCTCAAAATAGTGTAAAAGATGTAATAAAAAGTATCTTCATTACATTTCAAAAAAAAAAAAAAAATGGGTTGCATACAGAGATTCTTTGGTCGGTCATTCCAGAACCGTTTATTGCGGTTGTAAAGTAGCGCTCCCTAATACGTAACCCGGGCACAAGTTGCAACCGGCCTTGCACGGTCCTTGGTTCGTACCCCGGATGGAGTCGGGCACGTGCGAGAGTCAAAGTGAATCATCCCTCGAGTGTTCTGGTTGATTTGAAAAAAGTGTCAGCGAGCCGACGCGTGACGTCATTGTGCCTGTGCTGTGCGTGTGTTCCTTGCCATGTGTGTTCCTTGCCATGTGTGTTCCTTGCCTCGTGTGTTCCTTGCCTCGTGTGTTCCTTGCCACGTGTGTTCCTTGCCATGTGTGTTCCTTGCGTTGTGTGTTCCTTGCCTTGTGTGTTCCTTGCCATGTGTGTTCCTTGCGTTGTGTTCCTCGCGTTGTGTGTTCCTTGCCATGTGTGTTCCTTGCCATGTGTGTTCCTTGCGTTGTGTGTTCCATGCCACGTGTGTTCCTTGCCTTGTGTGTTGCTTGCGCATGTGTTCCTTGCCTCGTGTGTTCCTTGCGTTGTGTGTTCCTTGCCATGTGTGTTCCTTGCGTTGTGTGTTCCTTGCCATGTGTGTTCCTTGCCATGTGTGTTCCGTGCGTTGTGTTCCTTGCCTCGTGTGTTCCTTGCGTTGTGTGTTCCTTGCCATGTGTGTTCCTTGCCTTGTGTGTTCCTTGCCATGTGTGTTCCTTGCGTTGTGTTCCTCGCGTTGTGTGTTCCTTGCCATGTGTGTTCCTTGCCATGTGTGTTCCTTGCGTTGTGTGTTCCATGCCACGTGTGTTCCTTGCCTTGTGTGTTGCTTGCGCATGTGTTCCTTGCCTCGTGTGTTCCTTGCGTTGTGTGTTCCTTGCCATGTGTGTTCCTTGCGTTGTGTGTTCCTTGTCTTGTGTGTTCCTTGCCATGTGTGTTCCTTGCGTTGTGTGTTCCTTGCGTTGTGTGTTCCTTGCCTTGTGTGTTCTTTGCGTTGTGTTCCTCGCGTTCTGTGTTCCTTGCGTTGTGTGTTCTTTGCGTTGTGTGTTCTTTGCGTTGTGTGTTCCTTGCCGTGTGTATTCCTTGCCTTGTGTGTTTCTTGCCATGTGTGTTCCTTGCGTTGTGTGTTCCTTGCGTTGTGTGTTCCTTGCGTTGTGTGTTCCTTGCGTTGTGTGTTCCTTGCCATGTGTGTTCCTTGCCATGTGTGTTCCTTGCGTTGTGTGTTCCTTGCCGTGTGTGTTCCTGGCCTTGTGTGTTCCTTGCCATGTGTGTTCCTTGCCGTGTGTGTTTCTTGCCATGTGTGTTTCTTGCCGTGTGTGTTCCTTGCCATGTGTGTTCCTTGCGTTGTGTGTTCCTTGCGTTGTGTGTTCCTTGCCATGTGTGTTCCTTGCCATGTGTGTTCCTTACTTTGTGTGTTCCTTGCTTTGTGTGTTCCTTGCCATGTGTGTTTCTTGCCTTGTGTGTTTCTTGCCTTGTGTGTTCCTTGCCATGTGTGTTCCTTACCTTGTGTGTATTCAGTGTCTCGTAGAGGGGTAAAAATCGTGCGCGATTGACATTTGACGCTGAGAAATTTCCCCGGGGAAATTTACTACGAGAGTCGAAAACTCGGTAACACTTGTGCTGAAGGTATCGTGTGCAGACTAAGCTATCTGTCTGTCTGTCTGTCTGTATGCCTGCCTGTCTGTCTGTCTGTCTGTCTGTCTGTCTGTCTGTCTGTCTGTCTGTCTGTCTGTCTGTCTGTCTGTCTGTCTGTCTGTCTGTCTGTCTGTCTGTCTGTCTGTCTGTCACACGTTTGCATTCGAGCGTTTAATCATTTTCCAAGACGGGGTTCAACCAAATTATTTTCGTTCTAAACGTCTTGGCCACATCGGCTTCCGTCTTGGCCGTCGTCATCGTCGTCACACCATGGTCACACCGCGTCACACACAACGCGCGTGCGCGATCGTGCGTGACGTAGAGCGCGACCGACCGTGTGCGACAGCGACAAGACATTATACGTTCAGGAATTATTACATACAGAGATGAGAGGGAACATCCTACTTGGAGGGACGGTATGGTTGTAAGTAATTTGATTTGTGAACGTGCGTATAGTGTGGGGTAATTTATCTGGCACGAAGCATCCAGCCAGCACATGGCGATTATATTGGTGCTACCGCGCCCACTTGCTGTGTGTTATGGATGTGTCCGGCGCCCCCCCCCCCTTCCCCCCCCCCCCTCCTCCCACGCTCTCGGCCATAGGTGTACATTCAACATGTGGTAGATCCTTCTAGGACACTTTTACTGTGCTTTTTATTTTTATTTATAGAAATCAGAAGCGGTTTCAAATTTGTACGAAACTAAAATTAAAAAAAAAGTTAGTAGGTTCACGGTTTGTTTTTTGATGCACTATTAAAATATATATATATATATATATATATATATATATGTTTGTAAAATTAAAAATATATCGGGTTATTACGCCACATCGGTCACACTCACCTAAAACCATGTTTACGCGTTTCGAGACCGCTCTGGGTCCCCTCGTTAGAACGAGCATGTCGTTCTGTATTTTCAAACACATCTGATAAATCGGTTGATTTATAAATACTTTCAGAGGGAAAGTATTCGCGTGCACCGGTCACTCCATACACCAAAGATTCGTCGTAACGTTTTGCACAAAAGTTGCGCAATGTATGTTTCCTTGCAATATTATCTTTTCCGCTAGGTTTCCCCCAGATGATATCTGATGTTGTTTCTGTAAAAACCAGACACAGATAACGTGAACTTCCTCCGGCCCGGCATCCATCCATCCATCCATCCAGCTGAATACTTGTTCATCAGTCTCGACTCACTGCTTTGCTTCAAGCTTTAGCTAGAGTATACTTTACGGATATTAGTCACTTGAGTAGCTCATGTTTACCTAAAACATTCTCGCCAAAAACTTGCTAAATGCCTCTTAGCATAATAAAGAGGCTCCTATACCGGTTTGTTGGGTAGGAAACATGGTAAACACATTAAACATTACTTAAACAAACATGTTAGGCCTAGCTATATAGTAGCCCCAATGAAAGTATTCGCATACCGATCTCAGGTCATTGTCTACTGCCCCTTTCAACCGCGCCAATTGAAAGAAAATCAACAGATACCCCGGCGTTCTTTCACACATTCATAAATGCGTGGTTCGTCTTAGTCGAGTGCACTGGCGGTTTGGCCACACCCGCCGTTACAGGTAACCAACGGAAGGTCTTAAATTATCCCCAATGGACCTGTTTAGATTAAATGGTAGGAACTAGCGAAGTAGAAAGTAAGGTTGTCACCTTGGACTCGGCTGTGTCGTAAGCATCAGAATACTTACGTTGGGGCAACTATATCTATAGCTATACATATATAATACTAAAAACAAGATGCAGGGAGTGTGAGGTAATAGTTGATTTTATGTCAAAAACCACTGTGGCCGCACGTCTTGTCTAGAACTCTTATTGGTGGATTGCCTTGTGGTCATGCTGACGTCATAGATGAGGAGTCATTGGCCAACGAAATGTCAGTATTTAAAAAAGCCACGGCCGCTGATTGGCTCCGACTCATCATCTATGACGTCAGCGTTCACATAGTTGCTGTGGAACTACTTCACCTTCACAATGTTTTATCAGGGGTGCGAGCAGTCACACATAGTAATAGAAAACGTCTCAAGTCAATGGTACATTATTTTGCCACTGCAATAATTTGAAAAGAATAATTATGTAAATCCATGCATATTGTTAATGGTGTTTGTCAATAAGTCGTTGAAGTTTCAAGTCGCGAGCACGCCTATAGACTATGGTTCATTAATATTCGCCAAGTGATGTACTTTGCAAATCAATATGTGCAAGACGAAGTAGATTCAGGCATGTTCGTAAAACAGAAACGGGTGTAGGTCTACACTCGTTGACAAAAATAAATCAATATTGCGAAGGAGTAGGACTAATGTTTTACACTTACTACTCTAATAGCACTCACCCTAGATTTTTTTTGTCAAACTCTAATTTACGGCTCAATTGGCAACATACTAGGATGGGAAATAACTATCTGTAACCAACTAACCGTATTGGATTTAAAAAAAAAAACATAGTGCAGAAGAGGGGTTGAGAGTAAAATATGTGTTACTCACCTACCTATGAACTACCTAAACAATACATAGGCTAATGTTATGTATTGCTCGAAACACTGCAGCGAAACAATACACCACAACGTGCGTGTAATTTAACTCTGCCCGTCGTCCGGCCGGTATATATATTATACCTCTTGTATATTGTGACGTAAACGGTGAAGAATAAAATCCCGCTTCAGGCAAAAATTTTTTAGCTTCTAATATGGATTCAATTCCATCACTTCTTGGCTTAAGGCTGGTCCACACAGATTTTTAAGACACACGATTTAAGGTTTAACGCGTAGTCGTAAAGTTCGATCATAGGAAACACGTTCACACAAAGTTTTAGTTTTAAGACGTTGTTTTCATTGTGGTTTTTAAAACAACGTCTTGAAACCTTATGCAATATGTCTTAAAAATCTGTGTGGACCAGCCTTTCGGAATAAGTAAACGGCGACGGCCGGATCACTCAATAAATTCAAAGTTGTTCTGAATCGGCCTTGTTGATTCTGGCATTTGTCCGCAGGTGTTCGCACTGTCCAATCACTGATTCATGTATGTTTCATATTTGAAATATCGATCTTCGATTGGTTATCGCTCACTCGTCGATGGTGTTCGGAGCCTACAGGGTTGGTTTGGTCTCTTTAAAATAAAGTCCTCCACTGAAAATCAGTCTTGTTACTGAGTGGATCGACTCTTATAAATGCGATTTTTTATTTTTTTTTTATTTAATCATTTCGGCCCTATTCCATTCTTTTCCCTACTGAAAACCGAGTTATACAAAATTTAAATAATCCCACGTTGTAGTTCACAGTAATCTTTAGCGTTGCGTTCAACTCTCCGCAAAGCATAATTATAGTAGGCCTATAGCTCTGCATCAGTGTCTGCATGCCGTGTGAATTAAAATCTATTATTTACACGGCTCGGCCTGTGTGCATGGCGTGTGCTGTGTAGCCGTACTGTATGTATGAATCAAAACATGAGAACGAACGTTTATCGTGGATAGTTAAATTTAAATATGTATAAGATAAACTCGTGGCGCGTCGACTTATACCGCTATCTATAGCCTGTGTATGTATGAGTGAGTATGAGTAGTTCCGTGACGTTCGTCGTTCACTTACCGAGCAATTGCATGTTTTACTGACACTGACAACAATTGAGCGTATCTAGCGCTGAGCGATATCAGTATCTAGTATCTATACGTGTTTTTTTTTTTTTTTTTTTTTTTAATATGTTTTAGATTAACATGTGCACTTATGAAAACGCTACAAAATGTACACTCTTACTGAGGAGCGCCGGTAGAACAAGGGTATGGGCTGCGCCGGTAGAACAAGGGTCTTAGGTGCGCCGGTAGAACAAGGGTATGGGCTGCGCCGGTAGAACAAGGGTCTTAGGTGCGCCGGTAGAACAAGGGCATGGGCTGCGCCGGTAGAACAAGGGTCTGAGGAGCGCCGGTAGAACAAGGGTATGGGCTGCGCCGGTAGAACAGAGTCTGAGGAGCGCCGGTAGGACAAGGGTATGGGCTGCGCCGGTAGAACAAGGGTCTTAGGTGCGCCGGTAGAACAAGGGCATGGGCTGCGCCGGTAGAACAAGGGTCTGAGGAGCGCCGGTAGAACAAGGGTATGGGCTGCGCCGGTAGAACAGAGTCTGAGGAGCGCCGGTAGAACAAGGGCATGGGCTGCGCCGGTAGAACAAGGGTCTGAGGAGCGCCGGTAGAACAAGGGCATGGGCTGCGCCGGTAGAACAGAGTCTGAGGAGCGCCGGTAGAACAAGGGTCTTAGGTGCGCCGGTAGAACAAGGGCATGGGCTGCGCCGGTAGAACAAGGGTCTGAGGAGCGCCGGTAGAACAAGGGTATGGGCTGCGCCGGTAGAACAGAGTCTGAGGAGCGCCGGTAGAACAAGGGTATGGGCTGCGCCGGTAGAACAAGGGTATGAGGTGCGCCGGTAGAACAGAGTCTGAGGAGCGCCGGTAGAACAAGGGTCTGAGGAGCGCCGGTAGAACAAGGGCATGGGCTGCGCCGGTAGAACAAGGGTCTGAGGAGCGCCGGTAGAACAAGGGTATGGGCTGCGCCGGTAGAGCAGAGTCTGAGGAGCGCCGGTAGGACAAGGGTATGGGCTGCGCCGGTAGAACAAGGGTATGAGGTGCGCCGGTAGAACAAGGGTCTGAGGAGCGCCGGTAGAACAAGGGCATGGGCTGCGCCGGTAGAACAAGGGTCTGAGGAGCGCCGGTAGAACAAGGGTATGGGCTGCGCCGGTAGAACAGAGTCTGAGGAGCGCCGGTAGGACAAGGGTATGGGCTGCGCCGGTAGAACAAGGGCATGGGCTGCGCCGGTAGAACAGAGTCTGAGGAGCGCCGGTAGAACAAGGGTCTTAGGTGCGCCGGTAGAACAAGGGCATGGGCTGCGCCGGTAGAACAAGGGTCTGAGGAGCGCCGGTAGAACAAGGGTCTGAGGAGCGCCGGTAGAACAAGGGTATGGGCTGCGCCGGTAGAACAAGGGTATGAGGTGCGCCGGTAGAACAGAGTCTGAGGAGCGCCGGTAGAACAAGGGTCTGAGGAGCGCCGGTAGAACAAGGGCATGGGCTGCGCCGGTAGAACAAGGGTCTGAGGAGCGCCGGTAGAACAAGGGTATGGGCTGCGCCGGTAGAACAGAGTCTGAGGAGCGCCGGTAGAACAAGGGTATGGGCTGCGCCGGTAGAACAGAGTCTGAGGAGCGCCGGTAGAACAAGGGTATGGGCTGCGCCGGTAGAACAAGGGTATGAGGTGCGCCGGTAGAACAAGGGTCTGAGGTCATCTGGATAATGTTTTGTAGCTAAATTATATTTTCAACGATGTGTTGTTGGCTTTTCGTATGTTTCCTGGTGGAATATGAATGTACACGCACCTTCAATTGTAGCTAAATTATATTTTCATCGATGTGTTGTTGGCTTTTCGTTCGTTTGCTGGTAGAATATGAATGCACAGATACTTCCAATTGTATTTATATTGTCTCTAATGAACGACACATTATTTACCGTCCGACCATCCAACACAAGACTTGGGCGCAAAATATTGTGAAGTAGAAATTGTCCACCCGGTACCGCATCCACTTTTCTGTTGGATTTGTATCGCTTATTAAATTATGGATATTTTTATAAATGCGAGTTACGATGAATGAAACGTATATTATGAGTAAACTAATCTTGAATCACTGGTTGCAAAGAGACGCGCGGACCGGCAGCTCCCGCCTCGACCCCCGAAATACCCGCGGCGCGTCCTTGGGGTCGTCGCGGCGCCCACACAGCGCCATGTTTACTATAGATAGCGCCATGTTTAGGCCAGCCAGCTCCCTCCGTGTGCAGGATGCCACTTACCTGGGTTCGACTCCCGGCGTGATGTGTCGGCTCGTCCGGGTCATCATGACACACACGGATGACGGACGCGCAGTTCCTCGTGGATAAAGAAGTAATGCCCAGTTGTGACTTCGAGTGTCACTTGACTTTAGTTTACAGTTCCTGATTGGTTGTTGCCGTGGTGAAAACAAGTATAAAGAGGCTAACGTTGTGCTGCCGAGAGAGTTCCTAGGACGAATATGGATTGTTTCATTGCCCCCCCCCCCCCCCGTTCTTTCCTTGACTAAGCTTATGTCGCGTTGTGCTTGATCTCAAGAGGAAATCATCAACTAATGGACCAAAGATTTACAGGAAATTTACAATACATAACATTCAATTGTTTCAGAAAGTTCGATAATGAGTTTTTTTTGCATTGTCTGACTTGGTTGAATTAAAGAGAGAATGGGTGGGTGGGTACGTCGTTCTGATTAATCGAACTTTATTGTTAAAAAGTTTGTTGAAATTGTCCCAACGAGCAGCAGTTTAGTTGTCAAACTTTGGGAGCAAGTCTATATAATCTCATCCCCCATGCCGCCTCTCATTGACCAAGACTTCTATTTCAATATTAATTGATAGCCCACCCTCATGTGGCCTGTCTGCAATCTAGCATTTTCTCTCAGTCCATTCACACACGGCGATTGTTATAAATGATTATGATGATAACAGCCATTGTGTCTTTTAATCAACAATGCTCGGGCTAGCTAGTCGGCGCGGTAAATTGAGTTATCTCCAAGCAGCGGAGTCGGCTCGATGTGGGCTGTTCTCCCCTCGCCTCGTGACTACACAGTACTGTACAAGCGTCGCGTGTACGCACAGCACGGTGCGTATTGTTTCGAATCCATTACTGTCTGAAGGAAAACAATTTAAATCGCGTTGAAAGAAAAAAAAAGTTACACTCTAGGATTGAGTACAATGCATTTTTGTATGAAGATGTATTCTAAAATGAAAATTAATAAAGGTTGTACTTTTTTTTATAATATACATGTTTCCACCAAGCCAGCCGCCAGTCTAAATTATTATATGACTTATGCAAAGATGTTGGAATAGGTAGACGTATGTGATGGATCAATATTAGGTTGAAAGTCATACAACGTTCCTGAGTTGTCTATGCTAAAAATTAAAATAAATTTAAAACATTTACATTATTTTAATGGTGGTAATGAAATCGGGGTGTTGTTACGAATGGATCGAGTTCCAAGCAAGGCGGTGCCCAAAGAACTTATAGCTGAGCTGCATCGCGCCTCCCTCCTTTAATCGAGTTCTTTGCACATGCACATGCATGTCTGGAGGACACGATGACTGCGATGGTGCCGCAATTTACCATCCTCATTGTCAATCAGCCTTGCCCTGCTTGCCTCGCGTCGCGTGGCGTGGGTAGTTTGCTTTGTAACACTCGATTAATATGACCGACAGTATATTGAATGAATGGGCGAAGTCATATTATGTCTAGCTAGCTAGTTGAAAGAATGAATGGTGCATCACGTCACGATTCTCGATGCGGATGAAAATGTTGTTTTACTTCAGATGTAACGCCTCATCGAAATAATTATGTCTCAAAACGTGGAAAGTCTCCGTCAACATGGAAGAAAGTGTATGAAATACGGGTAAGAATACGGAAATAATTAATTTGAATCCAGTATTGTCCAAAATAGACATTATTTTGAGTGGGCCATACGGATAGTGGTTACAGAAATTAATGTATGCTCATCGAAATTATCTCTCAAAACGTGGAAAGTCTTCGTCAACAAGAAAGAAAGTGTATGAAATACGGAAATAGTTATCTTGATCCAGTATAGTCCAAAATATACATTAATTTGAGTGGGCCATACGGATAGTGGATAAATGCAAAAATTAATGTATGCACTGCACACAATATAGCACACACACACACACGCCCTAATGATATAACAACGGCAATTGCCATATTATGCGGCTTCTCCTAATTACTATTATTGATCGGTGAAAGCAAGTTATTCAATAAATATAAATTGCTATATTTTGGTCTTTGTAACGTCGCACTTTTATTCATGTTGTGGTGGTCCCGATTGCAATGTATACACAATATTATTCCGATGCATGCATGATTGGACATTGGACTCTGCTGACTATGTGACTGACTTTCACTACGTCACATCCGGTGGACGGTTGGTGCAATAAACTCGCCCTGCAAGGTTGGTCCCTTATTAACATCCCACGAACTAATAGCACGCGGTAAGCACCTTGTTTTCATTCAGATTAGACGTGTATTTCTGTGTAAAAACTCGACACAAGACAAGTGAATGTAGTATAATTATTATGCCGCGCGCAATGCTAGACGTATAATCTTTATGTGCTTCATTTGGATATGTATACTGAGTGGAGTGAATGTTTGTATAATTAGTTGAAAAACTTGAATGGTGGTTTGCCCGCATTTTGACCCCCACACACGGGCACTTTGCTTCTGCAGTCAGTCCATGTGCATATAGGGGCTCCGCTCTGCCGTTTCCATGCAGTGCTGACGACATGGCTGATGACGAAGTACCAACATAATTTCTTGTTGATGCTAGTTCTTGCAGGATAGACTTGAAACCGTTATCTATTACCTATGGCCGGTTTTGCCAACTTTTTAAACTCCGATTATAGCCGGTAATCGTAGATTCTCTACGAGAAATCATGGCGCGACTGTCATGCATTTTGAATGTAATGTTTGTTTAAACTATGGTTATTATACCAAACCGAGCTTGGTGAATTGTGACCTTATGGTGGGTTCATTTATGTCAGAGCTAGCGTTGGAATAAATAGCTACGATTGGTCAACGTTCGACGTCATAAGGGCGTGAGAACCGCGGCCATTACAGTCCTATAACTGCGTAATTTGTCACCTGGTTTTACGTAATCATAACTTCTGCTCTCTTATTAATTATGTGCAATGCTATAGTTTCTTGATCTTGACCTGTTGCTACTGCAGCCTTGCCAACCAGTTGTATTGCTTTTGTTTTCATTTTTATACGAGAATGTTGTTATCGTAGAAACGACGCTTTATTTTAATGCACTCGTACAATACAAAAAGTGCAGTGCATATGCGATGTGCATAACTCGCGTACTTGAACCTTGAGTTGTTATGTCAGCACCTGAGAGTTGATACCCTACGGTTCGACGCCAGACTAGGATGGTAGACTGTTGTATGACCAGGGACACGTGTCTCCCATCGTCTCGATTAGCATTTTTGCCAAAATGTGGGCACTTTATAGGTATAGGGCACCTAACACCTTTCAGTCACATATTTTGTGATAACGCATTTGGCAAGGTTCTAACTTGTTTTCACCATGGCAATTGGCAACTAAGCTTCCGATTGGCTGTTGCCTTGGTGACAACAATTTGTTATGCTACTATTAATAATTCATATCCCTATTGAGGATTCAAACTAACACGCGCTGCTCCTTTAGCGCCATTGATGGACTTCAACAATGTACATAATTGACAACTAAACTCCTCCACACAATAATTTATTTTCTTGCCACCAGAATGCATATAATCTATTTTGAGTAGCCATTATTGAAAGTAATCATAAGTGTATACTGTAGTTATAAATTGTGATGAAATTTTCATTTTGTCATAAATACATTCATTCAATTCGAGATAAGTGATTTTACACGGATTGCTGCAGCTGTGGAGTGCATGAATGAATGAATGCCATGTGTGCGCAAGCTGGTTGTTATGACTGGAGTAAAGGTAGACAGAGACTGTTGTATATCCGCTGACACAGGTTATCAGTATAGCAACTGTCCCCATGGCGCCTCATGCTTGTTGCACTATACATGGACGTCGACGAGCGCCGAGCGCCGGAAGAAGATGATCCGAAGAAGTTGAAACCAACCAACTTCGGCGCTTGCAAGCGCCGCTTCGCCCTGATTGGTCGGATCATCCACTTCCGGCGCTCGTCGACGTCCATGTAGTACAACAAGCATAAGTATGTATACGGCTGGTACGCCCTTCCACCGTCTCACCCCCCGCCACTTGTTGCTCGCAATCGCATGGTCGTCCGTCTTCCTTCCCATCTCGTCCCGTGTGAGTAACACATCTGGCCAGTGACCTTGCTGGTATGTGTTATTCGAGCGACTATAATAATCTGCCCGCGCCTGGTGGCGTCTTTTGTTTTCTTTGCGTTGCTATATTTACGATTCATTTTTGCACGATGCTTGCTTGCTAGGCGTAACGGATTTCGTTAGGGTTTTTTCCTTAGCAAGTTTTCTGTATAGTCTATATGCCATGTGTGTAATGCTGACGTGTGAATTAATTTGATACCCGGTTTTTGTTAGACGGGTAAGATGGTGGTGGGGGGGGGGGGGGGGGGGGGGTACAGTCATTATCCATCCACGTGGTGACAATATGGGCTCACATGCTAAATCTCGGAAGTAAATATGAATCCCACTTCTACGTAGATACTAAATACCACTTAACCATGTAACACTTCTGTTCATGATAGCCGGTATTGCAATGTTTAATAAGAAACGTTATTATTAAGAAGTAAGCTACTTGGTGGTTTTCAAAGGTTTTGATTGGTGGTTGCCGTAATAAAAACAATCTATTCGACGAATAAGTAGTTATTACTTATAAGACATTGTTATACCGGCCAAAAGTGTTAAATTAATTTGTTGTTTCGAAGTTGATTATAGAAGTTCAATACACATTGTTGCCATACGCGTTAAATTAATTTCATACCCATTCAGTATATTGATTGGAATTGAATTTAATACACGGTTGATATGTATTATTTATTTTGATTGACTTCATTTCATCACAATGATTGGACTTTCACTATCAAATCAATACTCACTACAATAAGTGCAGAGGCATATAAAAATAGTAGAAGGCTTGCTTAACGTAACGCTTCGTCTGTCACCGGCAGCCATAGACTCGATTACAAGACACAATTTACCTGCTGACTGAGGAAAACTTTCTGTCAAGAGTGTCCAATGGTGCACGAGGAAGGATTATCCCGGATGTAATATACGTGCGAGCCACGCAAATACACCAGCGCTTCTTTCGATAAGTCTCATAGTTCATATTCGTCTCCGTACGACAGAGCGGGAAGGAGTATAATATGGCAGAACCATGCATATATACTCGCCCAACCGTCCGATCAGCGATCACTGGACAGGTAGATAGCTAACTATGGTGGAGGCGCCGGGTAGTGGTAAAACACCGCCTTCCTGATGCTGTCTCTCTTGCACAGCTGCTGCAATGTAGGCGGCAGTGGGTCAGGTCGATGAATTTATTTATTTATTTATTTATTTATTTATTTATTTATTTATTTATTTATTTATTTATTTATTTATTTATTTATTTATTTATTTATTTATTTATTTATTTATTTATTTATTTATTTATTTATTTATTTATTTATTTATTTATTTATTTATTTATTTATTTATTTATTTATTTATTTATTTATTTATTATTTATTTATTTATTTTTATTTATTTATTTATTTACTTATGTATTTATGTATGTATTTATTTATTTATTTACGCCCGGAATTATAAAAAAAATGTTTAATAGGCTACCTACTAATTTGTTTTCACCATGGCAAATACCAATGAGCCTGGTTGTTGCACGCGATTGAACGTGCATGTTGTTCGATTATTACAAGTGTCATTTTTTTCGAATAAACAATCTGTTTGCACTTGCCGTGCAACTCCATTGTTGTACATCTTTCTTCCATTAATGCATGTGTATATTCAATGTTTGTCCTGAACAATTATCACCAGCACATGCCTATTATTGATAATCAAAATAATAAATGCTGACGGGGATGAACATAAATGGAAATTTTGATTGAAATTAATTGTTAGTTGTTGTATGTTGTTTATAATATGTGTGAGTATATAACGAGAATGATTTAAAAACTTCTGTAACTTCTCGGTCAAATAGCTATCGTATAATGCGGAAAGCTTCTGGTTCGATACACTTCGATCCATCTATACGATCAGCTGTTTTCACGCTCGAACTAAAACGATGCCGCCGAAACGTAACACGTGAACGGTGGTTTTAAAGCGCTCACCGAACCGGATTGTGTTGTTGTGGTTGTAGTGTGTATAGTGAGTAATGTATACCCCGCTGGGAATCTGTGCGATAGCGTGGGTAGAAACACCATGCATGCATGCATTAAGAATTAAGATCTTGTTTGGTCTTTGCGGCCTTGTGTGTATATAAACATGACTGGCGCCCTTGCCCGATCGCTACAGTGTTTTGTTTGCGAGCCGGAGATAACCCCCTGCCAGAGAGTGTTATGCAATAATCGTACACGAGCTCTGACGTCACTGTTGACATATACTTTGATCACTTGCGTCGTGTTGGTGAGCGAAAACTGGTTATCTTGTTGGACGCGTAGATATATATATAGCACGAAAACATTTTAACGGTAAAACCAATCCAACGTTTATTTTCATAAAATAATTGTCAACGTTTCGACGACAGTATTCATAGGTTGCACGTACGTCACATCTTTGCGCGTGGCGGCCACATTTGTGATCAAACTTTGACGTTGCCATGGAGAAACAATTGAAGGCTGTTGTGGTAGAACACATAAATTCTTAGTTCTTTAAAATTCAGCGTGTTTATTAAATAAAATTGGTATGTGTCATAATTTTTAAGTTTTTTATTACTTATGTTTACTTTTTAAATTCTAAATTTGGCTTGATTATTGAATTTGAATAGTATTTGCCAATGATCTAGGATTGGATCCTCATCATTTGTGTCGCAATCATGGCCGCTGTGACGTCACGTGGGAACTATGAATAGAGTCGTCCTTTTCAAGACATACAAAAACTAATACTATACATTTTGCAACCTACAAAATCTAAGAAATCACACATATATATATATCCTTTAAATATTCACGTGACGTCACGAACATTTTTGGCGGCCATGTTTATGTACATTACATAGCGGCCATCATCCCGTACACTATAATGGTATTGTTGCAGACAAACAAATGAGCAAATAGGCTCTATTTTACGCGCCGTTTATAAAGTGGGCGCTGACATCTTGGGCGTCCGCCATTACGACCATACTACTTCCTCAATGCACAGCATTCTTGAGTCTTGACGGATCAATCCGCGATAGAACCTCGTATTGAAGCGACGTTCAAGATGACTGTGACTCAATGTAACCCGCAATGATATTCAACAGCTATAGTAGGCTGTAGGCTAGATGCGCAGCCTAGCAACCACAAGCGTGTCAATTAGAAGCCATCTTGAAATGGGCAAATAACAGACCGGAATAGGAGTCTCTAAAACTTTCTGCCGATCGCAGCGCTAGCAGTACTGAAAGGTCCAAATTAGCATGTAAATTGCCCATTTCAAAATGGCTTCAATTTGCCACGCTCTCTACTGAGTGGAAGGTTGGGGGACTAGTGATCTAGCCTACTATAGCTGTTGAATATCATTGGTAACCCGGCAAATAGATTAAAATTACAAATTATATACGAGAAGGCTGTGTATTAAAGTATGGTTACAATGGCGGCCGGAAGTTCAAAGATTGCGAAAATATAATGTCCTGTTGGTCCTTCGACAAGAGAATTGTGATGTGTTGTAGTGTTCGGGCGGGGCCTGCGGTACAGAATAGGTCCGGGGTAGCTCTGCCTGTCGTGGCAAGCTGAGCCGTATGACATAGTTGCATTCGTCGTTTTTGGTCCGCCTACAAATTGGACAATGGGGCTTTGCACGCAAAGCTTGACGTAGAATGCGCCACCACCGTCCAAGCCCAAATCCATGACCTGCTGGATGGGTAAATCAGCGCGGACAAGGTCTACTTGACCCATCCAGCAGGCTGTGATGGCAGCATTTTGCCAAAGACATTGGAATAGAAATAGCGCCACCATAGTTCGAGCTCAAGTCCAGAGCCTCCTGGATGGGTAAATCAGCCCTTTTTCATGGCTAAGTTACAAGGTCCACTAGATCGCTTGTAGCGCGCGCGCAGCGCGCGCTCCGCTAGGAGTAAATCCAGTAGACCTTGGCTAAGTTATGCGGAGATCAAGTAGACCTTGTCTGAGGGCTGGCACTACGCTGGCGCTGCGAGTGGGAGAATGTGGCAGTGCAAAGCCCCATTAACTGATGCCAGTTGAATTAACGTGCTACCCCGTGCAGAAATGTCGGTGCAAACGGATCAATCTATATGTTTGAAAAGTTACTTTCAGTTTATGTCCGCCGTTGTTTGTGTTAATGTGCCCCAGGGTGAGAAGATTTGGCAACATTGCCGGTCTATATAGCCACACACAGGTCCTGGCATTGATTGTCACCCCGGGGAAACTTTCTTATGATTGTTTACATTCACGCTCATCATTTGTTCGCCAAACTGGACGAAATGTCTCCCAGGGCTAAGTATAAAGATGTTGACTAGATTCCTTTCCTCTTTTATATCACTTTCAAGGACGCTGTTTGGAATTCGTCTGCTAATTATAATACCGATTGTATTTTACCTCAATGTAAAGGTGTTTTTAGACACATGTTTATCTCGGCAGAGCTAAACAAGTCTACGCTACAGTCAGCTCCCTATAATTTACAGGCGTTGGATGTGGTTCGACGTTGCGTATAGCTAGAGAGGTCCCTGAAATTCGTGAATAACAAATCGCCAATATATTTAAACATTATTTCGTTTCACGGAATTACCGTGAATTCTGACACCAAATAAATTGGTGACTATCACCGAAATATATATCATTAATGTTTTTAATGACCAAACGTATGAAATATCATAATATGTTTGTTAGGTCAACCCATGAGAATATAGTTAGGCCGTATCTCAAAGCTCCAAGTATGGACTAAAATGTTAGTCAACTATTTTCGGGAACTAAGTTAACTGCTAAATGCTAATCACTAGAGCTTTGGACATGATGACTAGATGTGGAAATACATAACCTTTAAATCCAACGAAAAATACCAAAAATATTAATAGAGCCCACAGCATATTATTTAAATGATGCAATAAGCAATGTCTATACACTGACATAAAGTCAGATATTGTAAAATAATACAATGTTTACTCACATTTGATGTGCACCTCAGCTTTGTCTTCAACGTCCTCCATCTTTAGACGTTAGCTGTCGAATGTAGTCACCACTTTCGGTTCCTAACAGCTATCGACTAAAAGTGTAACGACTTTGAGCTTTGGTCGCCTACTTATTACGTCACTTCCTCCAAAATAGTTGACTATTTCGCCTACTGAGGAGCTTTGAGATACGGCCTTAGTATGAAATGTATAGTAAGACAAACTAAAAAAGTTGATGGAAAACGGAAATAGAGCTATACGCTTTCTTGAAGACCGTTTACGACTTCAATACCATGGCTTTTCGCCATGTCTGAACTCCGGCCGCCATTGCAACCATACTTGAGTGCACAGCCTTCTCGAATTTAATTCGTAATTACAATCATTTTGAAGGGTTTCATTGAGGCACAGCCATCTTTCTTGAACGTCGGTTCAATCCGAGATTCTATCGCGGATTGACCCGTCAAGATAAGGCTGTGCATTGAGGAAGTTGTATTGTCGTAATGGCGGACGCCCAAGATGTCAGCGCTCACTAAAGGGCGCATAAAATGGCCTCTTATCAGGATTTATGTTCTGTGTAGTATTACTCACCAACAACTTAATGCTAACCATTGTTTTTTCCCTTGTTGCAGGTATGTACCGAGATGACTTGCTCTCGTACCCACACTTAGCTTCGTACCGACACCCAGCCAAGTAGTAAGTGTCGGGTAATTCCTTGGGATAACGTTTGGTCTCTGTGGCGACTGGTCCAACAGGTGGTTGCTGACTGGGCATGTGTTGGTCAGGCCTCAGGGTTCCCAAAACCTGGAGACTCAAGGAAACTCAGGGATGTTATAGTAATTGTTCTAAAAATTTCGGGGAAATCGGGGACTTAAAACATTATCAAATGTTTTGTCACATAATAATTCTTCAAAAGTGTATGGCTACATACATATCCATTATAGTGCACTATAGGGCACTAGCAACACCAAAATACAACAATGGAACAAATGAATTGAACTGATGGACACACAATCAGCTATCAAAATAATAAAATTGCAACCATAGAAATAAAAACAAGTGTAGTACTAGTAAGTAACTGCTCGCCATTTAATACTTTTAATGACAGACAACGACTAAGTGAAAGTTTTGCATGCGTATTTGTTTGTTTTTTGTTTTGTTTTCCAAAATCAGAAGAAATTCTTTTTTGACAGCTTGTTGTTTGTCCATCGATTCATTCATTTGTTTCATTGTTGTCTTTTGGTGTTGCTAGTGCCCTATTAATCAATCGTTCAAGTGTCTACTAACATATTATAATATGGTGGAGGCTGTAAAACGTTATCTCCTGTAGCATAGCATATAACATTTTCGTCTCATCTATAGACGTTACTTTGTTCAGGGTTGTTGAAAAAAAAAAAAAAAAAAATTGTTAGAGAAATGCATCCCTAGATTTTTGTGGGAAGCCTTTTATGAGTTGATGGCAAACAATTGTCAGGGAAATGCATCTCTAGATTGTTGTGAGAACCCTGTAGGAGGAGCTGATTCTAACGTGTAAGAGAGAGCTTCCCTATACGAGTCCGTATTCATGGGCGACTCTTTGTATACCGACTCCCATGAACGGATCTCGGTATATATATGTACGCGCAGCAGAGCTATCGGATCAACCTTGGCCGAGACGGTGGCTGAACGGCTATTCCAAGCCGTCTCAATGTGACGGTAGACTTTCACTCGTTGCCAAGTTACTCTTGAGCCGTACGTAAGATAGCCGGGACAGCAGCTTTAGTAATAGCGCCCCGCTGAAATCGTATCGCTTTCAGAAGGGAACACTGCCAAAAATGCCTTCATTTCAAGTGTATAGTACGTACATGGAGAACACGCAAACAACGAACAATCATTCTTTTCCATGTGAAAGAACCACTGATTATGTACTTAAGCTCGGTTTACAACTTTACACACTTATTTAAGATTCAAGGTTTAACAAAATCAAATCAAGGCAAAAGCATTATAGCATTTACACTCTTTCCTAAACCTTAGCAACGTTAGCTCTTATACCTAAAATTCTTAGCCCAGCCAATGAGAGGCGATGTTTCATAAATCCGGCCAATGATAGCGATCCTAAGTAAAACAGTTAGGAAAATTAAACCTTAAATCTTAAATGTGTGTAAACCGAGCTTACCTTAACGACCGTCCGCCCTAGGATCTCAAAGGTTCATTGATGCATAAATCGTCTACTTGTTCGCGTCTCAAGGTCCGTCGATCCCCTGGCGGAAGTTCGCTAAACCTCAAAGTAAGGTCTTCTCATGGGCACGAAAATCGCCATTCTCGTGCCCACTACAAACACTGATTTACTACTTAAATCTACTACTTTATTAAGCAAAATTTGATTTCAGAGTACTTCACTTAAAAATGTAGATAGACTACAAGATTTCAATTAGATGTAATGCGGTTTTGAACCAGAATTGGTTTTGACAGATCAATTGATTTGTTTTTCTGAATGATTCTCCCATTCGAATAACATGCGATTTTTAATATTGTCGAAATGGATGAGACGACCTGACTTGGGAGTTCGACGAGCCCTCGCTAGGGGATTTACGGACCTTGTTCGCGTCCTTGTACTATTTATCTAGACGGCCGTGACGTCACATGTGAGGACGACTATTATAGAGAAGCGTGAGAAATAGTTCCCTTCGGAGATAAGACGGTTTCATTGTTTCAGAGTGAAATTATTCAGATCGGAAAATCCCCTCTTCAAGGACGTGCTTTATTTAATGCATATTTTGAATAAATAAATAATTAGCACAACATGGCTAAATACCTGGCAGTGAAATCTGGGGCAATTCCGCCATCTTTGAATCGAAGAAGACCGTGGGAAGTGAGATACACCGAATATGGACTGTCAATGTGAGTTGTTTGTTTTGATCCTGAACAATGGGTTTGTGTATAGCAACGCCCTCTTTTCAGCACGTTTGACTAAGCTGGCTTCTATACATCGCAACTTTTCGAGGACTATATCCTGTTGGCATGACGTAACATTCATTCATACAGTGAATTAGCTATTTAATTGGAAGTCGTACTTCATTTGCGTAAGAATACAAAACAAAAATATAAGACAATATATATTGTATATATATATTGCCAAAGTAGAAGCGTTAGCGTAAAAAAAAAAAAAAAAAATGCGCTGAAGAATCTAACAATCTAATATAATTTAATATAAAGGAAACAAATAGGAAGTATACTGTTTATACACACGAATGACCCGTCTCTGTTTGAGTAATACTCCTTTATTGATAATATTAATTTAATATTAATTAATTAATAATATATTTTTGTGCTTGTTAGGCGCCTTATAAAAATAACACCACCAAAACGCGAAAGTCACATTATGAAAAACGAAATTTGGGAAAAAACAAAACCATTTCTGTAGTAAAATATATAGCGTGCATGCTTGATCAGCGTTGTGTGTGTGCATGTGGACATAGTAAAGGTGTTAGGTAGTTGCTGACTGACTACCTTGTCTGTCTACGGTGCCTCCGTGTGTGTTTGCGTATATATAGCCTTGTACCAATTCCAGCGCAAATGATGCTCGACATTAGACAATACATTGTTTACTTGTGGGGCAGGGTCGGCCGCCTCCCACTCGTTGCAAGGTAGGTACCCGCGTCCGGTGCGGGTCCGGGTTCGAGCCCCACGGCGGGTATTAATGAGGTACTATCTGATTTGTCAATAACACACACCAGGACTCATTAACCGGAAGATGATAATATAAGTAAAAAGATCGGACAAACACGGTGAAAACATTACACGCACTGCCGGTACTCACCCACTGCGTTATATTTCGGCAACATCTGTCGCCGAAATATAACGCAGTGGGTGAGTAGTGCGTGTAATGTTTTAACCGTGTTTGTCCGAACTTGTTTCTTATATTATCTGATTTGTCGTTGCATTTTAAAATGTATTTGTTGGTCGTTTTTAATGTTATGAAGATATCTGTAAACTTGCTATAGAGGATACAAATTGGCCAAAAAATTATACTTTTATTTTATGAAAATGGTTTTCTCAACAATGGTCGAGGGCTACAAGTTGTATTGTTTATGCCCTGATGTTTGCCCTTCTTTATAAATCTGTAATATAAATACATAGGTATAGCAACATATCCTCATTTTGTCACCGTTTTACGGATTTTTACCTGACATTTACCAGTGGATCTCGTATCATGTATCGGCCGACTCCTCTATGTGGCTTCACCATGATAACATTATAATATTATATTATTTTATTATAATATTTTATTATATTATTTATTAATTGATTTCATAATTAATAAAAATTAATATAAAATAAATTTATTTTATAATATTATATTATGATATTTATTTTTGTATTATATAATATTATAGATTCGCGATCCAGACTGTAGCTTAGTGGTAACAAGAACAACACCGTTAGTCAATTACTTGTAACTGTGAGACAACAAGTGCCAGTAAAGCCGTGTTTACACAGCCGCGTGCTGTAGATAGGGTCTTACCAAGCGAGGCGACGCGACATACCACGTCTAGAGCGACGGTGCAGCGTTGTGTTTATAAAACTACTTGCGTATCCCGACATTAACACACATGTTGAGCCAGCGCTAACCTCGCCTATGTGATGTTTGTGTGTGTGTGTATACGCTATAGCGCAATACTCCCGGGGAAATACTTCACTGTATACGATGTGACTTCATTCACTCGCGGATGTAAACTTATGGAGTGACTGGTTCTTTTTTTTTTTTAGATTTTCGTTTTTTTTTTTAACTTTTATTTATATCGTAGTAATGTGTGTGTAAACCAGTTTTATGGTTAATGTATTGAGATGTAGTAATGGTTATTAGTATGTTGCCCCGACTGGGAATCGAACCCAGATCCTCAGGCTTCATGGCGCGAATTGACGGGGGGTCAATTGACCGTCCCTGGCTCTGTTGTACTGAGAGGTGACTATCTCGTAACGTTAATAAATAATGCGTCAATTTACAGATAATGTATTCCTATAGCCAGGAATACCTCAGATCGCTTCTAAGGCCATCTCGAGGGGAATCATACCAAAAAAAAAACTTCTTGCCTCCGGCGGTTGGGGCTTTGCCCCAGCCCGTCCCTTACTACCCATGCACATACTATACTAACGTATCATCCCCCCCCCCCCCCCCTCTGCCAAACCGTCAATTCGCACCCCGTCAGACTCCTCCATCTACATTACCGATTCTCTTTTGTAATTCCTTTTTTCATTTCCTCTTCCTATTTTCTCGCTTCTTTATGCTTGCCGGCCGGGTACTCTTTGCGATCCAAAAACTCCCCAACCCACCCCGACGCCCCCCCCCTTTTTTTTCCTAATTTCCCTTACGGGACCCCTGCGATGTGTAATGGATCTGATTCGGCTATACCTGTCGAGTATTTCGTGAAACACAAAATGCTAAATCCGCCAACTAATGTGACCTGGGCGCGGTAGTGAGGATGAGCGCTAATCGCCCTGCCTGCCTGTATAATCCAACTAATTGTACGCGACCATATCCCGCGGCGCTATTAACACAGTCACGCCCACAACACGATGCGATAGTGTATGAGTGTATAATATAACACCTGTTCTTGTCGCAAGCCGACGCCCCCGTTTGTCTATTTATTGGCTGGCGGTGACGTAGTCGCGCGCTTGTGTGACGTCACTATATTATATACCTGCTCTTCTTTGAGCGTGGCGACATTTTCGTGGTATAGTTGTTGCAAGACTACCTTACACATGCTTTCGTCATAGGAGACGGGTTCATAGAGCCAATCCAATCAGCGATCGGTATTTGCGCGGGCTCGGGCGGTTCACTAGTTGGCTACGAGTGCCTCGCCTGTGAGAAAGCACGTGTAAGGTAATCTTGGGGTTGGGAATTATCAACTAGATCTAGGGACGACAAGTCTATACGGCATATAGTTGTAACTGCAGAAGTGATGATCATCATTATGGGATAATCGTTCAGTGTAAGAACCATATTAGTTATTGCCCCGTCCTGTTCTTCGGTACTCCTTGTATATATTTTATTAACCCGTCTTGCGGTAGTGAAAACTGTAGGTAATAGTTATTATCTTGTCCTGTACTGTTCGGTAGTAAATGTCCAGAGTTATTGTCCTATTACGCGCGTTAGGATGGCTTTATACCGTGCGAGGATGATTTGTGTTTCGCTTTTCCCGCCAATATCTTTATGTTTATTTTTACCGCGGCCATCGACATTGCCGATCACTGATCACCGATCAGACATTCTCGTCTGCTCTCGGATAAAGTGTCGTCGTAAGTTGGGCGTCACCGGGCCGGGTCAGGAGATGGACAGGTAACCGCTTTGGTTGTCCTCGTAAGGAGGTAGGCATGGCTTGAGGAGGACAACTCCACGTGGAAGCAGATCAAATAAAGTTGTAACCATATTTATCAGTGGGTGGAAAAACAATTATCGAATGTTATCAAAATTAAATAATAAATATATCGTTATTTATATATGTTGATTATACGGTGTACCATGAAATATAGTGTGAGTGAAGGGTGTTACACAGAATATAGTTATTGGAAATTGGCATTACCACATTTAACCATTTAGAAAATGAGTATATGTGCCACTAGAACGATACAAACGGCAGATAATATAGATCTACTGATTGCGTCTCTCACGATAAACTTTGCAAAATTTGGTTTATTATTAATTTACCAAAAGATAATGCTTTTCCATGTGGTGTGTATGAATGCGCGCATGCAGTATTTTAATTTTTAAGTGACACCCCTGAGATCCCAGACTCGATCCTCGCATTTCACACGAGCAAGTGGGTAGCGCTCGATTGATTACGGAAGCCGCCACCAGGAAGCGCCCGTGTCGAAGTTGCGGTCATTATCGGGGGACCGCGGGTTCGTGCTCGGTGCATTGCGGTCGACGGGACAGACGCAGGGTAGAGGATGAACCGCGGCCGTGTGGCTGTCTGGATGTACAGTCTGCATGAGCATGGGAGAATGCGAGCTGAGTGAAGTCAGCCTGAATTAGTCCTCATGATAGTGATCCAAAGCGATCTATCACAAGGCGAATTGGTACTGGACTCGCAGCCTGCTAATGCCTCGCCTCAATATGCTTCGTGTCATGCCCAAACAACAATGATCAACAATGAAAGTAACGTCTAAAGAAGGCGGCAGTAGCACTACGTTTATCAAGCGGACTGGGTTCGGACTGATTTCGGTACGCACTGAGTTCGCAAACCGTTTAGACAGCATACTTCAATCCGGACTTCTCCTATTGACCGATCCTAGATCGGTTTCTTAACAGAACTGAAACAAGCTAAAAGCTGAGGTGTTTATCAGTCGAACTCGGTGCGCACTACACTCGGCTCGCACCGCCAAGTGCGAGCTTAGTCCGCTTGATAAACGCAGCGTAGGCTTGTGATTGGTTTGCAGCGAGTTAGCAGACTACTAATTTAGTTTATTACTTCGAGCGATGAGATATTCCCTGAAACCAAAGAAGCGAGCTAGGTATGTTTATTCTGGCTCGCTTTGAAGGTTCTATAGCCAGTCAGCAGCTTCTCCAAGCCGACTTGCGATAAAACGCCATGTCAGGTCGGTTAAACGCCAAGCCGGCTTGAGTTATTGGCACGTCATTGGTGTACTGTACGTATACGGTGTGTATCTCGGTTGATAATGTTGGACGTTCGTTTCTTGACGGGAGTGCTTTTATAGACTATCTTGGTTGATTCGGAATAGATCCAAAACGCCAATTACAAGTTGGCCCTAAGCTAGGACGTTATTGGAAGACGGTCTCCCAGGATATACGTCGCAGACAGATAAACATAGATCCGTCCTACGGCCCAACTGAATGATCGCGTTATTTGTTTCGTCGCCAAACTCTTCCCTTAGATGTATTCCGATTCGCTTCCGTGTTTAGAATTAGGTCGCGCGTTAGGCGAATATAATAGGTCTGATCGTTCGTTGTTATCTTTTTGCTGCGTGCGGTTGTAATGGGAGAACTGTGAAGTAGCGTATATGCCTTTGTCTCGAAAAGGTCAGACAAGTATATAGACCTAATCTAACGATACATTCGTCGGGGTAGTAAGCTCGGCTTGGTAAGGTGGCTTGGGTAGTAAGCCATGTGGTTGCAACAAACATTACATTTTAAACATGCACGGCAGTCCCCGTGTTTGTTAGTAGAGGAGAGTTTCAAAAGTTGATAAAAACCGGCCCTTGCCCGATTACTTTTGGGCTCAATCTTATTTACGAATCAGTATGCATCATATTCAGAAGAGAAATAACGATCAGTATAATCATAATTATATC
Source organism: Isoperla grammatica (assembly GCA_945910005.1). Lineage (NCBI taxonomy): Eukaryota > Metazoa > Arthropoda > Insecta > Plecoptera > Perlodidae > Isoperla > Isoperla grammatica. Next base: position 26,122,015 of record OX246742.1, on the reverse strand, counting down.
GGATAAAAAAATCAGTGCTTAGGCAAAGAGTAAACACGTGTAAAAATAAAATACCCCTCACGTTGTACCGCAAGCATGTAAGCAGTTTAGTTCATTGTTCCCATCTATCCCCGTGTGTATTTGCACGACAATTCACAACGTCAGCGTGCGCCTGACAGAGTAGTTAAGTAGATGCCCGCCAGGTGGCGCGGCGGGCGGGTGATTGCGACGAGCGCTGCGCAGCGGGCACGGAATGAACCTCGTGTCTCGTGTGTCGTGCTGCTGAAGGCTGTGGCCGTTGTCTGTGAGTGAAGCGCACAAGACTTCTCGGAGAATTGGAAAGACGATGGGTCTTCTCAGACTTGCAAAAACTGTAGTAGACAGTTGTTGGAAGTGCATGAAATGGTGACGAAATCTCCGCTAGGCGCATGCAGACTCGACGAGTTGACTTAGCTAGGCACGATGCGCCTGTTAAACTAATCAGATTACTACCTACACTGCATAACAAGTGAAATGAAATATTAGGTTCTACAATATATCATTTTTGAGTAGGAAGTTTTTTAAGTTTGTATGTAATAATGTTTTGCATTTATAGATTTGTATAACATTCTCCTCTGAAAAAATACTTCTCCTTATACGGAGTGGATAGACAATAAATACACTTTATGTGTAAACTAAAATCACGTGGACCCCCTCGCTGCCCAGATTCGACACGAGTCGCCTGTGGCTGTGCCCGGTTAGCATATACCTGTCAGGTCAAGTATATCCCTTATTGCCTAGATACAACCGCCATCACATATATAAATCAGAAACCAATCAATCAACTATAATCACCTATCTCTTCCCCTCATCAACCCACGTATACGGTTGATTTATGTTGCAGTACTCCGGTGTCAGATAGTTCGTTTTTCTCCCGTTATAATATGCCAAGGACTCCTTATCTGCCACACGAGTTGCAAGGAAGTATTGTCTCGCTGGAGAAATCTTGTATATACAATACCCGTTTGTAATTATCGAACCTATAATTATGATGAATTAAAATTAATTGTAATATTGCACACACACACACACACACACACACGCTATAATATACAACAACAGCTGACGTAATGTGATTTAATGTTGTTGTGGTATGTTATTAAGTATGCGCCTATACTGTGATCGACGCAACGTGATTGAAATGAGGTAACACCCGTCCGTCAATACATTGAGGCCCGATTTCAGTTGGAATTCGAGCGAGCGCCAATCAGACGTATAAATGTGTGTCGATCATGGGAAGACATTCTAGATATATGTAACAATAAACAACCAGAAACAAAAAACCAAAACCGTTAACCTCGAAAACAGTGAGAACATATGCTTGATAAAAACTACATATTTATATGGAATTAGCAACAGTATGATGTATTTTAATTACACAGATTAATACATGCGTGTAAGCTTCAATATACTTGTTCCCAATAAATAATTTAAATGTTACGTTGGTGAAATTTTGCATACCCCAATTGAAAACAGCTTTTCAAAGTGTATTGTTGACTGTTGATACAAAGACAATTTATTGGCAGGGTTAAATTTGAGATTTTGCAGAGAAGTTACCTCGGAGAGAGGTGCCATTATGTGGGGTTATGTTGGTGAGGAATCGCGAAGGAAAGAGAACACATTATTCGTTTGTTGGAGGAAAGTGTCAGTTTCTGCGGTGTCTTCGTTGTATCTGTTTGTTCCCTCCGTGATGAATAATCTACAAGTGGTTAGGCCTATATCTACTGACATGTTGTGAAGAATATGTCGCAACCATGGCCATGTTCTCCCGTATACTTTGAACTGCTTTCAAAAGTTTCTTTATTCATTTTTATTTATACGTTTTTATTTATACATTTTCGTCCTTTTATTGGATGTCAATTTTGTAAATTTCTGATGAACGTAAACGTATCCCACAATCTAAAATAGTACCAGGTTTAAGATACACAGCGAATGAATGGGCTCAGACAAAGGGGAGAGAATAAATAATATTTTTGCAGGGACAATTATACCCGGCTCAATTCGTTCACTTTTTTCTCAACCCTGGACCGAATTTCGAGTTTTCAACTCTCGGCAAAAGCATCATATAAAGTAGGGTATTGTTGTGTTTTATTATCTATGTATATTTTGATGCTTTTTTGTCCTTGAATTCAAGGAACATTGAACCGTCTAAATGGGGCATAACTCAAGATCTTGTAGCTGCGGATTGGCCAGCGCACAGATAGTCTAGGGTCATCTCCTTCCTCCCTTGTCCAACCAGAGAAATCGTTGTCAACAAATAATTTAGCCGTCCGTATCCCATGGCCATATCCAATCGTCGAATGACCGTACCACCCTAAAGGAACTGTGACGTCACCGCGTGGGTCTGTCTGCCGACACCTCTAACCTTGTCCTAAGCACATCCTTGCGATGTTGTGTTTATAGCCGCAGGTGCGTCAACTTGATATTTAATCGCAGCTTATGTGTGTGTCGTAATGCAATGTATTGTATGCACATCTGAGTCAACCTCCGATCTCATACTTATGATATTATGACGTCACATTCCTTGTAGTACTCTGCATAATATAACGATGATGGTGGTCGTCTCACAGTTTGGCAACGATAGTAATCGCGACGATACTTGGGTGATTGATGAAGTGGAAATGTGACAAGACATCTACGTGCCCAAGTCGGGATTCGAACCTAGAAGGCAGGGACCGCGGTTTGTTATCTGTGCTATTATTATGGACTATCGCCTAGTCGAACGCAGCCAGCTACGCCGGCTATCTAATATAACAGTATAAACAGTGGTAACACTTCATTCCTTGTTGTCTCGATAGCACCACGTCGGCGTGATCTTCATGTTCTCAACGGGGGCGGCGGATCTGCCGAGTCGTCTGTGACCGAGTCTCGCCAGCATAGTCTTCACCCCCCTAACGAATAGAAATGTGCTTCGCGTACCTACCATAGCATAGCTTCATAGATAGAGGTCACGGAAATTCTCGAAGCTCCTTGTATTGTATTTGTAAATACTTCCCTGTAGCCGAGTGACGCGCCGACGATGCCGGAAGGACGTCCGTTTTACTGCAACACGGTGGTTTATATACACGACACGATGGTGTATTAGGGAGTCATGTCCGCCGACGCCGCCGCCGCCGCCGCCACGACACTGCGGTGCGAAATGTGCGCGGTAACATTCACCAAATTGTGATACATTTATAATTTCATTAAATTCCTATGATTTCTAAAAAATACGATGATTTTTTTTTTCATACGTATTATTAACCATCATCTTATTAGATGTGTCTTTATGTCTATTAGTTGTTATAATAAAGAATGCAACATTGATTGTATACGTGGAGAAGATAGGAGAATTTCAATAATACCTCAAATTGTCTTATCTGATCGAAACGTATAAGACATGTTGTATCTTTTTCTAGCCCCGCATAATTCCAAAATTGTTTTCCTGAATGTAAATTTGTAATCAAAATGTATACGAGAGTCAAAACCTTTGTTTATATTTCAAATTAGAACCATTGAACATTTCAAATGTGTGTTATTTTTGCGCCCTAGACCCCAAGGTCACAAGCGTTCCATTGTAATTTACTAATCAACCTCCTTATAGCGCCATTGATGATCTAGCAATACAACTGACAGCTTAACTCCTCCTCATTTTGAGTGCATGGTCAGCCCGTGTTTTTGAAGTAACAAGCTATAACTAACCGAAAGAGAGCGTCAGTGATGTGCAAGTCAAGGCGTGGGGGCCTCGTGTGTAAATTAGTTGTATAGCAAGCAGCAGCAGTAGTGGGCGAACTAATTGGAACACTGATCGTTGTTTCTACGCGACGATAAAAACGATGAATGAAGTTGTGTGGAGGATGGTTGGAGCAGGGGGGTGGGGGGGGGGGGGGGGGGCGCTTCGTATCGTATCTCGTCGTGCTAGATGGCGCGTGACACGGGGATAAATAGTAGTAGAGAAGGCAGTGAACGCATTAGTTCATTCATTCATTTATTCACAAGACGTGAAGCGGGCGAATGAATGAATGTAGATGACTTACTCTATAGAACGCCCATCCGGCTGTGTTCGTCCTTACACTTTCCTTCTTGTATGTTGAATGATGATGCTATTTGGCGTATTACGTCCCATATTTTTGCAACGAAGCTAATCGAGACGATGAGTGGGTGATTGATGAGGATGAAAAAACGCCACCGTGACATCCATGCCCAAGCAAGCCAGGATTCGAACCTGGAACGCAGAGACCGCGGTTTACTAGACCAACGCCTAATCGACCTCGTCTTATATTTTCCTTCTTGCATGTTGAAATAGTTGTCGTTTTGAGTGTAAAGTCATCGTTTGTCGTTGATGACACCTTCAGGATGTCCTTCCTATACGTTCCTTATCTTTATGTCCTTCCTATACGTTCCTTATCTTTTTTGCGAGGTCCTGTAAAACCCGGTTTCACTAAACTTCCATACCCGGGATTGGCTGAGTTTATCCGTTAATATCCGTTTATCCGAGTTAATATTTTCTCCGAACTAGCATGGTGATTTGAGCAGTTTGATTTGATTTTGATTACTTGTTGTAATTGTCTACCGACGTATTTGACAACTGTGATCATATGACGTCGGGGAGTGTTTGAAGGAACGGGACAAGTAGGACTGAAAGGGGAGGAAACAGAAAAGGGGACGACGGTAAAAGACACCATGCGCATTTTGAATATAATACTTGTTGAAACCATGGTTGGCCGATCCGAAATCATCAAATCTGAGATTAACAAGGAATTCAACCTTGCATTCGGAATTAGTTTCGGTGGAACGCTGTAGACTTGCGGTTGTCGCATTGATGTTTCATTTCTTTTAAGTGCACAGTAATCATTCCTAACGCAAGATTGGATTTAAAGTTTAAACCGTTGACATTGGAAATAATGTTGATAGAATTCAAGGTTACTTATGAGCCTATGAGGAATTGACTACCGTCTATAACAAAACTGTACGAAATTACCATTTTTTTAAATCGAGAAAGTGAAAAATGAGCAAAATTTGGATGTAAGAATTCAACCAGGTCTAGTATTATGTTACATTTACATCTTTATAATATTGTTATTATAATGCTTGATAATTCAAAATTATTTTGTAATTGCGTAAATTGACAACGCCAATTAACCATGCTAATGACATATTATATATTAAGCCCTCCCCTCCCCCCCCCCCCCCCGAGGCTATAACACTGGCCATTTCCAATTACCTACTTGCCGTTCTATCGTGGGTCGCCCGTCGCCCACATGGGTTGAAAACGAGGAACCGCAAGTGAATCACTGTGCCAGGAATAGATGGTCTCTCTCTCTCTCTCTCTCTCTCTCTCTCTCTTTCTCTAGATTGCCTCTCATAACAAGTAACGTTTCATCCATCCTTCGCATCACCATCTGTTTTGCTCTATCTATACAATCTGATACTCTGCGCGTTAATTCGTAAAATGGACGTTTCAAACGCGAACGCGCGTCGCAACGAAGTTAGGCAGGCAACGTCCTGGTCGGGAGATGGATGGGTGACCGTGTAGCGGTTTGGGGGCTCCGTTCTCCTCGTCGACTGTCCTGCAGTCGTTCGTTGTGTTATTGTAGGGAGTAGGCTACGTGCCGATGTAAGGGCCATATTCCTCGCCATTCGTTCATCGTCATTCAACACTTAACATTTCGCCGCGTCCACTGAGTTACAACATCGAGAGGAAAACATCTTTCAATATGAGATATTCGAAGAGGCGAAAAGGCGAAATGTCTCAAACGAACATGATATAATTGACATCATTCACGGTGAGACTTGAACCCAAGATCTCCTTTCGCCTCTCACTTGGCATTTCAGTTGTGTATTTATTGTATATCCGCTTGCATTCTTGTCCAGGACTCGATCCCAAGTCCTTTAAGCCTCTCACTCAATTATCATTTAAGCTGCTGTGTAGTATTTTATTCTATCCGCATGCGTAGACCTACTTGTCGAGACTCGAACCCAAGACCTCTAGTCTTTCAACTGTGTTGTATTCTTTATTGTATCCGCTTGCATTCTGGTCGGTACTCGAACCCGGGACCTTGAGTCTCCTAGTCGGTTCTCCTCTCACTCGACATGTGTACATTGTACATTGTACATGCACTTGGCATCGTTTCGCCACCGCTAATCATATCATACCAATCATAACCTGTGGGCAGCAAAGGGAAAGGTAAAGTTTGCACCACACGTCACGTATAGCCGTGTGGTAACTTCTCTCGCTTCCAACCACCGTAGTCTCACCTACTGTACGTAGTTTGCACCATACGTCACGTAGCCGGTTGGCAGCTTAACGTCGACCTTAGAGAATCGTGCTCCTTCGTGGATGAAGGATATTTGTCTAATTTAGTAATCTTATTATTGGATCTAGACGTCTATTTAAATTCTACACAAATTTGTGTAATTGGCGTACGTACGTGCAATTGCGACCTTCAAGTTAAAGGAGACTGTCTTCCTTTGAATGAATCAAACCCAATGTCTGAATGAACGTGGACAACAAAGAGAATGTACGCAACCGCAACCGCCTCGGGAGCCGTCTGGTGTATATATACTGTGTGTGTGCTACTAATTATGGCACTGACTTGACTAATCGTTGGCTATTCTCAGAAACCAGGGCCACACAATATAGACACGTACAGATATTGAAATAAATGGCGTGATTCGATGGCCGAATTGCCCTGAATGCACTAAACACTACTCGCAACTTGTATTTGTGTGTACACAGACGTACTGACGTAACAGCTATTGTATATCGAATGTTGATGACACCGACTGGGACTCCAACCTAAAATCTCCGGCACTATACTATGAGGGTGATCTTTAATTTTGTCGTTACAAAACAATACACATGAGTGGTTGGTTACACTGATGCAATTCCTTTCTAAGAGGGAAATTATAGTACTGGAACGTAGTCTTCTCCGGGTGAGAAGCATCAAAAAGGCATTCACATTAGTTACACGTGAGATTTTCTTAGTTTGACGCTCCCCTGCTGCTCCCCTCCATCGCTATGTGACCACCCCTTACCCGTGACAACTCGACAACCATATCACGTAAACTTATTCATTTAATATTGTATTTATAATCAGTCATATTTATTATGCTATAGGTGGTAGTCACATAACTAGGGAGTGGAGCATTTCAACTTTGTCATACTTTAAATATCTGCACTCTAGTAAATTAGTTATATAATACAATAAGATTATCTGCGTTGAAAGTGTGAACAAACAAGGTCCATTGTCCCTTTGAGGGAAACGAAACACGTCAAATGCTGCTGGACAAACTATACTATATTACAAATAGTAGGGATAATTGACACACAACACTTCGATTAGTTCCATTGGCGCATTTGTTGTAACATAGTTAAATCACAGATAATCGACCAAAAGGTATAAGTGGGACTAGCGAAGATGACTCCTCGCCCGTCAGTGAGTCAGCGCGCAACACAGCTGGAGATTGTCTCGTCCGAGTCGTGTGGTAAATATAGCTCTATAGCTGTCCGGCTAATTAGTTAGTTAGCACACCCGCCCTACTAACGAGGTGTGTTGTGCATTACGACACATTATAGAGTTAGAGGTCGCTCAGAGTTACAGACTAATTAGAGGCAGTGCTCGCAACTAACATACAGGCCGTACCGAGTATCGTATCCGCTTGACCAAAGGAAACATGGAGTGTGCAATTAAATGTATTAATTGTTATTATTGTTTGAAATCTATAAATTATCAAAATATGTTATTATAGTCAGCATTATTTTGACGACACCTATTTTTGGGAGCGTTTAGGACAAACAAACAAGTCTCGAATAGAAATGTGTGTAAACGTCAGGTATGTTTTGTATTATTTATTTATTTATTTATTTATCAAGAATTAATATTACACTTCATTATTATTAATTAATTAATTTATTAATTAATTAATTTATTAATTATAACACCTTACTCGTATGGAGGAGTTTAAGCCATGTCACTTTACTGTCATTATGATCTGATCTCAAAATTTAGTCAACCTATATAATATACCCCAGATTCGAGCCATCCATATTGATTGACGTAATATGTGTTTCACAGCCAGAGAGAGACCAATATTTAGTGGCATTGCAAACAAAAGCGTAGTACAGACTTGAATGGAATGGTGTACCATACCTGCCAAAACATTGGCAACATGTACATACACACTAGATATTAACGTGGCCCCAGCACTCTTGACCGGTACTGTAGGATTCGAACCCCGCACCTCTAACCGCCCCCCAGGCGTCCTGTGAGAATGTCAAGGAGGCGGAACAACGCTCACCATACCGTGACGTCACTTGTTAAATGCCTCGTGACGTCACCTTAGCTAGACGACCTTCCCGAGACCTCCACCACCTGTGTTGCTGCATTCTTGGTGGTGACGTCATCGTATGTATTGAATTGAAAGGTTCCCTGCGGGATTCTACAAGAGAAATCACTTTATACGTGAGATAAGATGTGCAATCTTGTACAATCTTCTAAGCGGAAGACGCTAATGTCACGTGGAGTAATAATAAGATAAGATGTGCAATCTTGTACAATCTTCTGAGCGGAAGACGCTAATGTCACGTGTAGTAAAAGAACCCCAGGAATAAGTTGATTTTCGTTGAACCAGAGAGTGATAGATGAGGGTCTGAGGTCGGATTTACTGCACGGATATCGTTTTTTTACTGTTTTCATTGTATTGTTTTTATTTAATTACTTTATTAATAATGCACTGATAACCCTGAGCACGGATTCACAAGAGGTCCTAAGTCTTATTTTGATCTTATCTCTAAGACCGGCCTAACTTTGAACATCTTGTAAAACCAGACCCAGGTCACATGAAAAGTTACTAATTCCTGGTGAGAACAAGGACATAATAAACATTTCAATCATGAATATGTTTTAAAATCCGTTCTAAGATATTTTTCTGGTTTTATAAGAGATTATAAGTTAGGCCGGTCTTAGAGATAAGACCAAAAAGATACTTAGGACCTCTTGTGAATCCGGGTCCAGCTGGTGTTTTGTGCGTTAAAACAATAAACAATAATAAATTATTATTATTATTATTATTATTATTCAAACATGAGTATTTGCCAACGAACAAAGAATCTAAGGTTGGAATTCATAGTCGGCCCCTACACTTAGGGGCGCCCATTGTTACCAAGGTAACAATTGTTTGCATGTTATTTCCCATCAGGGAAACAAATCCATAGCAACAATGGGTGCCCCTAGGTGTAGGAGCCGACTATGAATTCCAACCTAAGGGCCGGTCTTACAATCTCCTAATAAGAAAGTTATTTGTAGCAATTAAGCTATTTGGAGGATTTGAAGAGTTTTGATTGGTCGTTGCCATGGAGACTACAAGCTATTCGACGAATAAGTAGTTATTGGGACATTGTAAGACTGGACCTAATAATTGGCGAAGCTCTCATTGTTATTTTGCGACGGGGTTCAGTTCGGCCAGCCTAACTAAAAAGCTGTAGCAATCACGCAGACACGATGAAGATGATGTAATATATATATACTAAACCCATTCTCCTCCCTCCTCGCACCTGTCATTAGCTGATTACTGTGTATTAGGCGCCAATTAGATGATTTCACTAGGTTTCACTATAGTACGGAGAGAGTATATATAGGAGGAATGTCTCTTGTCGTGGTAAGGAGAAGGACTCTTGGTTCGAGTCCCGGTGAGATGAATGCACGCATATTGTGTACATATCCGCGTTTCTACTTGTAGACTTGCGAGTGTGCGGTTGTGAGTGGATTCGAGCGAACGAAGGACAATGGGGTAGATTTCTATTCTACTTAATTAATTAGAGATTTCTTCCTGAATCCAAACTACATATATATTTAAATTTCAAATTTGTTTAAAGATTTTCATTCATCGAAGTCGGATAGAAAGATGGCGAGTAAATTGTGATTCAAAGTTTTCGTCGTGATGCAAGTTTGTAATTTATGTAATTATTATGTGTAATATTAATACTAGGAAAACGCTCTGTTTGACGCGTTGATAAGCGAGCGCGTCAATATCTACGAACTTTCTGGCGAAAAGATTTCAATGCTAATACAAACAACAATTAACAACAATTCAAGAATGCGCATTGCAAAAATGTTTCTAATTTCCATAGCTATTATACTTCCCGACATTGTTGGATGCAGTGCAATGTGCGTTGCTAAGAATTTTCGTGGTCATGTTTTCAACACGGTCCGCCACCGTTACTAACACTTATTGACAGCAATAGAAATGTAATTTCTGCCTCTAATACGTGTCGGATCGCGTTTACGTTAGTATATTCGTGATCGGACAAAAATTTACTATAAGATAGCCACCTCACATTTTGCCGTTACTGCGTTTTAGAAAAATATTTTTGAGTAACTTTCGTGTAACTTTGCCAATACTTATTAGATCGCCATTACATTAACATATTCGTGACCGGAAAAATCTGTAGAAAAATCTGGCTATCTCACATTTTGCCGCCATTTTGTTTCAGAAAAATATTTTGCAGTAACTATGGTGTAACTTTTTAACTTTTCGAACGATTTTGCCTCAAAACTATACACCTTCAATCCACATCGAGGCTTGTGGATGGTCCAAATTTCAAGTTGATCGGACTTTCCGTTCGACCGCTATCGACGGACATAAAAACAAAAAAAAAAAAAAAAAAAAACAAAAAAACAAAAAAAAAAAAAAAACAGAACGAAGTGCCATAAGAGTCAAGTGGAAACGCTCGCTTCGCTCGCTTAATTATTGGAAATGTATCTAAAAATTCTAATTTTTGGGAAGTGAGTCCTACAAATCGTACCTAATTTTACAAGACACTACCAGTAGTACTTTTTAATTATCCTGTGTATGCTTATGTACGTTGTTGTATAATGTAGTAACTTATCTGTAGTAAGGACTAGTTTTACCCAATTTTCCTGAAAGTGTTCGCGCTATCTATGAAACACTAATAAAAATAAATAATTTAAAGACAAAGGTAAAAAACTTTTTCACGCCAAATATATTAATTTATCATAACAAAATCGGGGTAAAGTCCCTCGCACTCAAATAAATATAAAATAAATTAACGTCAATTTAAAAAAAAAAATACCAGTTATAAACATAAACACCCTAAAAAAATTACTCTTAATAATATTCTTATAAATAAAATTCTTGCCTAGCTATAGTCTGTGAATATTGTTGCGAACCGGGCTATCATACCGAAGTGGGACGTTCAATGTTCGAGGTTCGAGGCCCCCTAGACTCATATCGCACACACATAATTATTGTGGAGCCCATATCGGGAAAGTGAGAAGAGAACACATTCCTTGGTTTGGTTCTAAACGAGTCTGCCAACTGTCGTGCAGTTTGTTGTTACACATATAACACACACACTGTGGTATGTTGTTCCGGTTAGCCTCGTGGGCGTGTGCGTGACTGCATGACTGCATGACTGCTGCATGCACGCGAAATAGACGTTGCAATTCGGCACTGGCAATGCAGCGTTTTTGCAGCTGTCAGTCTGATAATTCTCAGTGATATATGGTAATAACAAAAATTTACAAAATTTTAGTTGAAATCACCTAAAATTTATTTAAAAGGGGGAAATTGTCATGATAAAAATCATCCGTGATTTTCAGGGAAATTATCACTAATTATAGCAACAACAAAAATCCATATGTAAATAAACTGCTCCTTTAGCTGCAGTATAGTTAGGCCACCTGCGGTGGCTATTGTGCGGTTGGGCCGCAGGAGGTCCTAAGCGTTCGGCAGCTAGGGCCGTGGGTTCGAATCCCGTATGACATGAATTTTAGTATAATTGTCTACCATCTTCATCTATCGTCCCTCATCGTCTCGAATAGCACGATTGCAACGTGAAGCAACAACAGTCGTCATCATCGTCTGTGGTTTACCATATTGTAGAGGTCGTTGGAGAGAAAGGTCACCCGAATGAGTCTTCTTGACTCACACCCCAGCCCGGCCGGCCATTTCCGGGGCTTTGTAACCGATGAATCGAATTCTTTCCACGCCCACACAACATACACCATCCTCGCGATCATTGCACTTGTCTTGCCGGCGTGCGTTTCCGGTGCGCCAGCACTTGGAACAGCGCCTCCCACAGTCGAGGCTAATCGAGACGACGACGGGGGAAACACGTAGGGACAACTAACTACGTGTGGATCTGAACTTTGAAGGTAGAACAGGGCAAAAGTTATACTCGGGCCCGGTTTTTCAATCGGTCATTAACGGGGCCGTTAGCTGAAGGTCCGTTATCTCCATAGGGTTTGTTAGGCTGCAGATTACGGACCGTCAGCTAACGGCCCAATTGAAAAACCGGGCCTCAGTATATAATCTTTACTGTGAACGAAACACTGAAAAATTGGTACATTCATCCACCCCCCCCCCCCCCCCAGCTTTGACACTACCCAGCTGTCTTATCATCGTAGTCCATATCGCGTAAACCTAGGCGTTCGTATGAAAGACTGTCTTTATAATTCGCCTTCCCAGAAACCAACGAATTTGTAAATAGTGTGTATACACTACTTTTTAGCCAATTTCCAACAAACAAAGCAATCCGTTATTTGTGGCCCATGGGTATCGCTGTGAGAAAAATGGTTGTTTGTATTATAATAAAAGTATTTGCTAACATGCAAGCAGGCTGGCTGGCTTTTTCCCCCTCCGACTTTTACCGAATGAACGTCACGCTATTCGTGTCTTGTGCGTGTTACATTGTTGGGGGGTGTGGGGGGGGGGTGTAGGTCCCCGCCCAGTGCGCCTGTCTAAGGTGGGGACTTTAATTGGATTGACGTGCTTCGATCCTACATACAGTGTAGAATACCGATAGAGCAGGCTACTAGATTAGCGGTAACACGCCAAGAATCTAATTCGGGGAAGTTCAACGGTTCGATTCCGGCCACCGATAATCCCGACCGAAGATTTGTTTGTACGAGGTTTTTCTCGGTCGCAAGGCAAATGCTTGGATTGAGTGCTACTAACAGTCGTCGGATATTGTTTCTCAACTATCCATGCAAAGATAGAGTCGTATACTATATATATAACAGTCTTCGGATATTCCTTCCTATGCAAACATAATACAGCTGAAGAGGGTCACATTAGGTAAAACTGGTGTGCACCCTATATATATATACAGCAGGAATTCCTACGAAAAAATGATTATTACAGACAAAGGCACAAGGCACATTTAAAAAAAAACACAGTCAGGATATGCAAAGCATTAGCTATTTTTGATTGATGTTTTTCGTCTTCGAATTCAATGAAACCTGATGAATGAAATGTTGAATCGTCTAAATGAGACATTTGGACATTAGGAGGACATCTGGGTATTTGGGATCGATTAAAGAAAATGGAAAAACACATTGACTCACTCACTCCAATCTATCAGGAAAATGTGTACATTTTCCACTGCAGAGATGGACGCGCCCTCAGCTCAGACCAACCCTCGGTGGATGGACGATTGCACCGATGTGCATGGGAGGTCTTTGCGCTTCCAAGCTCTTTGTCCGGCCATACAGTCACAGTCACAGTCACAGTAATAATAATTTCTGACGAAACGTTATTTTAAATTGTCTCCGTTTATACACTTGACAGCCGTGCAATTAAGTAATGAGTCAATGATGCCGGCGATGACCAGTGGTGGGAAGTCGCGCATCACCCCTGGCCTTGACCCCCCCCCCCCCCTTCCCCAGCACCTCTTGTGGTCCCGACGAGGTTTACCGAAGAGTCTTCCGATGATCGCCAAGAATATCTATCTGTTTTCTTTTATGTGACTCCATCTCCCCAAGCGCCGACGAAATGATCGACAATCTAATTTACTTCGATATTTTGACTGTATTTAGTAATCACTGTGTCAAGTTTCGAAATGATTTGTTAAAACGCTAAAAAAAATATATATTTTTTCTAAATAATGATTCATTTAGATAAGAAGAAGTTTATAATTTGAACAGTTTTACTTCATAGAAATAAGAATGAGTATTGAAAGCGCAAATAGGAATTAGACATTGAATGGAAAATTGACGGCAAAGATTTCATTGACAGTAAATAATTGGAATGCAAAGGTTGTCGTACAACAACTTCGGTATTGCTTCCGTCACGGGTATGTGAGCGGCAGCCAACCAGCGACCGTGGCTAATTCAGATACCTGCTCGGGTTGGCCGAGACCGTAAACACGTTATTGATTGATAACGAAAGCATTACCGAGGTTCTTGTACGACGACTATACAATAAAATGTATAGGTTGGAAAGAGTATAGGAAAAGGAAACAACTAAATCGGGCTGTACCCATGAACTGTACCTACCCAATTAATTAGATGGATTGTCATTATTTTGTCAGTGAGAAATACAAATGGCTCGTTGCTGAGCCTACTCCAAAGGTTTGCCGTATTGCACGGGATTGATTGTTGCCCCGAGGTATGTGTGACGTCACTACTCACTACAATCATCTAGATTCATAGCGCACGTATTACAATTACAATGCATGTCTGCTACTTGGCTTACGCAGCCGGCACGCGCCGAGCATGCAGGTATAAGTAGGATGGGTTCCCATGTGCCCGATGTGTCGGCGCGTCTCACGGCCCCGCCCAGCTTTCCCCCGGTAAGCGTGCCACGGGTTCGAAGCCCGGATACACTCGACTAATAGGGCATTTAGGGCAAGCACAGGGCCCTTATTCTGTAATTATCCCGCTTTGGATGCGGGCCGATATGGAAACAATTGAGAAATAATAACACTAGTATTGGAACTTATTGAGGCAGTTATATTGTTGTGGAACCGCAATTGTTTCCATATCGCCCGCTTTCGACCCAAAGCGGCCCGCTTCCAGAGCGGGATAATTACAGAATAAGGGTCCAGGGCTGGAATCACCTTAAAAAAGAGTACTTATTACATATAGTTTTTTAAGTAACTCGGCATTATGTTGTTGTATATTAGCTTCGTATAGAGTAATTTTAGCTTATTTTTGTATGTTCAATAAATCATTGAAATAATAAAAAATACGGGTCAAGATTGAAGTAAAAAGTGACAAAAAATGTGGTCTACCTACCCCTAGCCAATTGACCAACGAATGTGAATGTGACTTGCAAGTTTCAACGGTTCGTAGATTAGATTGAAACAAGGCAATGCACAATGACTTGGGGTAAAGAAAGAAGCCTGATACCCAAGGTTCGTCGATCCCCTGGCGGAGGCTCAATAAACCCTCCCCCGCCAGGGGATTTACGGACCTTGGTTGATACCTTGCTATAGGGCACTAGCAACACCAAAAGACAACAATGAAACAAATGAATTGAATCGATGGACAAACAACAAGCTGTCAAAAAATAATGTCTTCTGATTTTGGAAAACAAAACAAAAAACAAACAAATACACATACAAAACTTTCACTTAGTCATTGTCTATCATTACAAGTTTTAAATGGCGAGCAGTTACTATAGGGCGCTAGCAACACCGAAAGACAACAATGGAACAAATGAATTGAACTGATGGACAACCCATCAGCTGTCAAAATAATAAAATTTTTACCATAGAAATAAAAACAAGTGTAGCAATAGTAACTGCTCGCCATTTAAAACTTTTAATGATAGACAACGACTAAGTGAAAGTTTTGTAGGTGTAATTGTTTTTTGTTTTGTTTTCCAAAATCAGACGAAATTATTTTTTGACAGCTTGTTGTGTGTCCATCGATTCAATTCATGTGTTTGATTGTTGTCTGTTGGTGTTAATAGTGCCCTTTAGAGTATGGTTCCCTACACCTCTTGCGACTAAAATTATATTCCTTTATCAAATTACAATAATTTCCATCTTTGAGCCACCGATATAAATTCACTTTCCTTGTTAACGACGGGAGTGCGCTATACGTGCTCTCGATACTCGCATGTATATCGATATCCCGCGATCGAATCAGCGCCCGAGTGTAGTAATCCGCAATTAACATACCCGGCTAATTGCAAACCTCGCGCACTCACGGTGGACGGGAAGAAGTCTGGTTTTACCGGTTATGTCGACGTTTCCGCCGCCGCTACTGCCTGCGATCGTTCGTTTTCTCATGCATATTTCGCAGCGGTTGTTAAGTTGGCTCACCTGATTCAATTGCGCGATGCTAATTTATTGATGACTTTGTAGACGTGGCTGCCCTGCAGACCAACACCCCCATAACGTGTGTGTAGAGGGCAGTGGAGTGGCACCGAGTTTGGCCACTGAGGGCGCGAGTGAAAACGAATGAAGCGCTCAAAGTGGCAAAGTCGCGCAACAACCTTATGCGAAGCAGCGTCGTTCTTTCTTTAACGTCGATAGTGGCAAATTGTGAAAATTGTTTAATTAAATACGGCTTTTAAAATTTTGGGCAGATTATGAATCCCATCAGTAAATCTTAAAACGGCAAGCGCCATTTTAATCACGACATGTTAAAGACTTAAAAACAACAAATAACACACAATAAACCCGAACAAAACAAGACAATAAAAAACAAAACAAAAACATAAAACAAAACAACAAAACAAAATAAATATACATCAACAAGAAAAAAAACAAGCACAAAACAAAAAACAAGATATATCTATCACAATAATATCCGGCACTATTTTCAACCGCGGAATGAAATCTTCATCAGTTAGTTGCTAAATTTGGCCACATATAGCGCCGTATGTACCAACCCTTGCCTTAGGGGCACCGGCTCCTACTAATTAAATAAACATAAATTTGTGTTTAGAGTGTACCAATCTCAGTCATACAACTGATTTTCAGTGGGAGAACGACTAAGCCAACCCTGTAGGCTCCGAACATCATCGACGAGTGAGCGATAACCAACCAAAGATCCGACATTTTAAATGTGAAATACGAGATAACCAAATCAGTGAATCGCCATGTTTTAATTTAAATGCGCATTGATAATATAATTTTGAGCCATCCGCGGTGGCTCATAAGGTTGGGGCGTTCGTCCTAATAAGCGTGCGTCCACTTTCATGATGATTGGATTCGGATGAAATTAAGTTTTATAGAATAATGGAGGCTACATGTCGAAGATGGCAAATTTACGCCGTGGGTCTAAATTTTACTCGATTTAAGTCCGAATTTAGCAAATTCTGACTTAAGACTTCAGTTTTACAACCAGTTTTTTTTTTTACCATTATTATTTCTATGAGCCTAGACGATGGCTATCGTTTTCTCTCTTTCTTGGAACCAATTTGTAAAAGTGGTCATAATACACATGAAGTTACCATAAATAAACTATCTTAGACAAATTAAAACGTGTCTTCAACTAGACTACAGAGGAATACGTTTGAGAGTGTTTATTTTATGAATCAATCTGAAAGTTTATAGTCTGGAAGTTATACCAACGCATAAATAACATCGTCGTCTACGTCTATACCTCCAATGCTATTGAGGGGTGGTTACGACGTCTATATAATAGTTATGGGTTTGTTTTGCTGGATGCAGCCTACCCATGTGACTGTACTGCCATATCGAGGCGGGCAAGGTTTGTCTGCTTTGCTGATTCAGAGAGCTATGCCGGCGGAAGCAAATGCTTCTAGTAGGACCGGACGACATGTCGTGGTGGAGAAGCCAGACGAAATGCAGTTCACATCTCCTCCTCTTACCCTTTTCCTCCAAACACCCCCCGACGTCATATGACCATAAATAAGCCTGCGGAACTCCCGATATCGTTCTGTTACTTAAAATTGCTTTTTAAAATGTGTTAATTTAAAACAAAATATGTCATCCTGTGTAGAGAATTTATTGCTCTTTCTTGTGAATGTTTCTTTGTTGCAATCAATATTTCCGTTGTTTTCCAGATGTTCTTAATTACGTTTTGTAATGTGGTGTTGCTGGACACCTTTCACACCTAATTAAGAACATCTACGAAACGGAAATATTTATTGGATTAAAATGCCATTCATATTCTTCATAGAATGACATATTTTTTATTTTATTTTGGGACTATTTAAAACCATTTTAGACCGGAATCGGATGTTCCGCAAATCCAATCTTGTTTGTTCTGTCCACTACTATTTTTGCCCCGTGCACTGGCCGACAGGTGGAACAGGTGAATGCACTCGGGGAACGAACGAGCGGCTATGTACTTTACAAGGAGGAAGAAGAGGAAAAGGTTCTCACACACTACAACAAGAATGTTGTGATAAAGCAGTGTGTGCATGTGCAAATAAACGTGTACTATTTCCAGTTTTTATTACATAGCGAATACTTTATCTTCAAAACCGTCTGGGTATATATTTACTATACTGTATGTATGTATGTATGTATGTATGCAAATTATAATGTGATTGCAGAGTTTCTGCTGGTTCAAAGGCAAAAGTAGTTGTCGTGTGTGTGTTCGTGGGTATAATTAGTTAATTACTACCTTTGGATAAGCTACTGTAGTTTTAAAACTAAATAACATTAATTCATTCATTCATTTAACTTCTAATCTAATCTAGTCTAGCCACGGAAGGAGAACATGATTGTGTGCATCTAGTTACGCATCTAGAAAAATAATAAACATTCCATGTGTTTGTATGTTGGTAAGAGCCAGAAATACTAAAATATAATATATCAAGTAATAATGTATGTATTGATGAAAGCTGTATAATATAAATTTATTGAATGATAATGTGTAGGTACCGAAAAATGACACGTATATAGCAGAAAATTCCAATAATTTAAGAAAGAAATCTATGAATACCGTCCGGGAATTCAGTCTCCCGGTCCTGCCGCACGTTATGATAGTTACCGGCAAGTAGCGTACTCCTGCCGACCGTGGGTTCGCACTTGGTATCGACCTCACGTCGTCGGCTACCTGGAAGCGAGGTATACACACACGAGGTGGTGGCGTGTGCTAAGACGTCGCCGATAACCTGCCTTGTGACATTCCTCTGTGCGCTCCAGTGGCGGACCGGTACAAGTACGGAGGCTCTTGGGTAATGTACTGAAGGACATACGGAGAATGTGCCTTGTGACATTCCTCTGTGCGCTCCAGTGGCGGACCGGTACAAGCACGGAGGCTCTTGCCCCTCTGCACTTGGGTGATGTACTGAAGGACATACGGAGAATGTGCCTTGTGACATTCCTCTGTGCGCTCCAGTGGCGGACCGGTACAAGCACGGAGGCTCTTGCCCCTCTGCACTTGGGTGATGTACTGAAGGACATACGGAGAATGTGCCTTGTGACATTCCTCTGTGCGCTCCAGTGGCGGACCGGTACAAGCACGGAGGCTCTTGCCCCTCTGCACTTGGGTGATGTACTGAAGGACATACGGAGAATGTGCCTTGTGACATTCCTCTGTGCGCTCCAGTGGCGGACCGGTACAAGCACGGAGGCTCTTGCCCCTCTGCACTTGGGTGATGTACTGAAGGACATACGGAGAATGTGCCTTGTGACATTCCTCTGTGCGCTCCAGTGGCGGACCGGTACAAGCACGGAGGCTCTTGCCCCTCTGCACTTGGGTAATGTACTGAAGGACATACGGAGAATGTGCCTTGTGACATTCCTCTATGCGCTCCAGTGGCGGACCGGTACAAGCACGGAGGCTCTTGCCCCTCTGCACCTGGGTAATGTACTGAAGGACATACGGAGAATGTGCCTTGTGACATTCCTCTGTGCACTCCAGTGGCGGACCGGTACAAGCACGGAGGCTCTTGCCCCTCTGCACCTGGGTAATGTACTGAAGGACATACGGAGAATGTGCCTTGTGACATTCCTCTGTGCACTCCAGTGGTGGACCGGTACATGCACGGAAGCTCTTGCCCCTCTATAATGTACTGAAGGACATACGGAGAATGTGCCTTGTGACATTCCTCTGTGCACTCCAGTGGTGGACCGGTACATGCACGGAGGCTCTTGCCCCTCTATAATGTACTGAAGGACATACGGAGAATGTGCCTTGTGACATTCCTCTGTGCGCTCCAGTTGTGGACCGGTACATGCACGGAGGCTCTTGCCCCTCTATAATGTACTGAAGGACATACGGAGAATGTGCCTTGTGACATTCCTCTGTGCACTCCAGTGGTGGACCGGTACATGCACGGAGGCTCTTGCCCCTCTATAATGTACTGAAGGACATACGGAGAATGTGCCTTGTGACATTCCTCTGTGCGCTCCAGTTGTGGACCGGTACATGCACGGAGGCTCTTGCCCCTCTGCACTTGGGTAATGTACTGAAGGACATACGGACCCGAGATCACGGGAATCATAGTCTGGTGCGCTACCGTCGAGCTACCAGGGATGAGAGGGTCTCGTAGCGCCGTGATTCGAACGCGGGACCAGCTGTTTTAAAAGTTCCTCTTACTACCGCCGAGCTGCCAGGGGAGAGAGGGTTTCCTAACGCCGTGAATCGAATCCGGGACCAGCTTATTTAAGAGTCCTTTGCACTATCGTCGAGGGTAACAGAGGAGAGACGGTCTCATACCGTCGCGATTCGAATCCGGGACCTATTCATTTAGGTTGGAATTCATAGTCGGCCCCTACACCTAGGGGCACCCATTGTTGCTATGGATTTGTTTCGTTGATGGGAAATAACATGCAAACAACTGTTACCCTTGGTAACAATGGGCGCCCCTAGGTGTAGGGGCCGACTATGAATTCCAACCTTAGAATCTCTCGTACTACCGCCGAGCTACCAGGGGAGAGAGGGTCTCGTAACATCGTGAATCGAACCCTGGGACCAACTGATTTAAGAGGATTGGGTGCGGCCAGAAAATCACGCTGAGCGTCCGGCGTGCAGTACTATCGTACTACTCAAACTACATGCACAAAAATCCACCTATTTCGGTTCTGTTTGGACCGAAATTTATAAAACTAAACTGTTGTTATAAGTACAAAGAGTTTCCTTAAGATAAAGGCACAGATTATTTTTTTACAGGTTCTAATCTTCCATACAATTTTTAATTTTTAGCTCCTATTTAAAGATTGTTTGTGTCCGAACTAGATCGAATTTGAACAAAAACTCTTTGTACATATAATCACATTATCATAATGAATATGGGCACAAAATATGAGCGCAATCAAAATAATAATGTAGAAATGAGATGAGTAGGTACGAATGCTCTGCAAATCACACATTAGGTTCTGGTTGCCATGGTTCTGGTTGCTCGGAACATGGGGGGAGTCCCCGTGTCACTCCCTCGCACTACCACCTCGCGCGCAGAGAAACGTCCTCGTCGACAGGAATGTCTTTCGCTAGCGGCCTTGGCTAACCTCCCTGCCTGGTTGCTCGGAACATGAGGGGGAGTCTCCATGTCACTCCCTCGCACTACCACCTCGCGCGCAGAGAAACGTCCTCGTCGACAGGAATGTCTTTCGCTAGCGGCCTTGGCTAACCTTGACTTGACTCTTAGCTTTCCCACAGATCTCGTTTATACATCGTATGTATCGGATATCGCTAATAAGACTCCCATGTATGTAACGCTATCTCCACGTCTGGGATCGCTGGCAGGTGTTTTCCTGCCATGAGAACAGGTATTGGCTGGCACAGCGCACACAGGTGGTTGGCAAGAGATGCATTCAGTTCATTGATGGGTTTGACGAACCTCGAGGGTAAAGGGGACCTAATCAGCTAAATTAACATGGTTTTCGTTGATATACTCGTCGTACAACATCTTCCGTAATGCTTCCGTCACGGGTGGGTGAGCGGCAGCCAACCAGCGACCCTGGCTAATTCAGATACCTGCTCGGGTTGGCCGAGACCGTAAACACGTCATTGATTGATGACGAAAGCATTACCGAAGTTGTTTTAAGAGACCTATATATTGAGAGCGCTTCAAGATATTGGAGAAATAATTCAAACCCGGGATTTCGTTTTGATCAGCTAACTAAACAATGAATTTTAAAGTGTGCAAATATTGTGATTACTGGGATGATTGTTATTTCCGTAATAATGTAATTAATTAATTTTAAAATCACTGTAAGATAAAATATTTTCGATGTCAAATATTTTGTCTTACAGTGATTTAAAATACCTTATTCCAGTTAACAAGAGTGTTTTTGTTTTTTTTTGTCAAATTAATCTGGCCTTATGAATTAATGTTGTTTTCAGACTTTTTATCTTAGGTATACCTACGATTACGAATGTCACGAGGTAGCCTAGCAAACACACATTTTATACATACAAAACCAAAGAACGTAGATGACTAACCTTGACATTTTGTGATATTGTAATAAGCTATTATGTTCGTTTTGAAAATATAAGTAGGTGTAACGTAAACATTTCTGTTCTGGAACGATGACAAAAGCGTTTGTTTTGGTTGCGTTGTTAGTGGTATTGTTATTTATCGCTGTTTCGTTGTTGCTAGGCTGGTTTTTTGTGCGACCTCCTCTGGCTTCTTAAAATTCTCCTCGTAAATATTCTATTTTCATCGATTTTAGAATCGTTTTAACGATGGCAAATGAATCCAACCTCTTCGCAGGTGTTGATTGTCTTGTGGTGGCGCCTCTTCCGAGTCGGTTCCTGGAAGCGATTGTTAGTGTTGTTAGTGGTAACTGTGGACTTCATGTGTATTACAGTTATCCCGTAAGCAGCACTGACAGTTTTTTTTTAAATATATATATTAAATATACGATCTGTCTGTTGTAAATAAAAAGAAGAAACCATGGGAAGTATAGTTTATACATTTGTGATTTACACATTTACATTTTGTTTTTGTTTGTTATTTTATTGTCTACCTACCCAGTTGTGTTAGAAATTTTCAGGTCACCAACCGAGGGTCGTAAATTATCCGGCCCTAATGGACCCGTTTCAATTAATTGTGTTAAGAATTTCCAGGTCACCAGCCGAGGGTCGTAAATTATCCGGCCCTAATGGACCCGTCTCAATTAGATGGTAGGAACTAGAGATGAAGTTGAAAATGAAGTTGGTTAGGCAGTTTGGCTATTTCGTAAACTTGTATAAGAATACATGATGCAACTTTATGTGAGTTGCGCACTTCGAAAGACAAATCAGTTTGCATGGGCGTTCTTTCGATCGAGCGACGGCGCGCATTGCGACATGACGCTACGCCACTGCTGTGACGATAATAGGCTACTCATTACAACCAGCGCACACAATGAACAATGGCGATCGAGTAGGTCTACATACATTGTGTTTGTTTGTACCGAGATCGCTGCTTGTGAGTCACTGTGAACATGACTCCGCCGCGGCGAGCGATTGCGTTTGACTGTCTTGTCTGGCTGATGCCGCTTCTACACTCAAGTGACCATTACAATTGTTTATTATAGGTACCATGCAAACGCTTCCAAATATTGAAAAAGTGATTCTGACCCTGCCTTTAGTTTTGTATCAGCTACACAATGAGTTTAAAAGTAAAAACAAAAATATATTTTTACGATCGGCATTTTTTTTTTTGTAATTATTAATTATGAAATTATACATGAAAAAAATTACATAAAAAATATATATACATTAAAAGTAAAAACAAAAATATATTTGTACGATCGGCGTTTTTTTTGTTGTAATTATTAATTATGAAACTATAAATAAAATAACAACCGTAATGATAACTAACTGTGAATGTTTTTAAACCCATTGAGTAGCTGATACAAAACCAAAGACAGGACCAGAATCACTTTTTCAATATTTGGATGCGTTCTCATGATATAATAAAAAACGTTAATTTTGGGTGGAGTGCCGGCCGTTCTTGCACGCCAAGTGTCAAGATGGTGCGTAGGTATTGAAAGGATTATAGACCATTTTCAAAATTGATCTAGGACCCTTAGATCAGGGCTTCTCAAACTATGGGTCACGAGGAATCAAAATGGGGTCGCGAGCTTATGAAAAATGGAAATTAAGGTGTGTGTCAAGGTCATTCACGGTAGAATTTTCTTCAGGGCAATACCCCAAATAATTAACTTGTCACCTGTATTTGTGCTAGATTTCAATTCGGGCTGATGTATACACTGAGGTCTAACGGTGTTTGTTTCTGTTTGTGTGTTGCAGCAACTCAAAGATGCGTTGGGCGAGACAGTCGCGGAGATGGAGAACATGGAGAGTGCGGACGAGAGGTGAGTTTCAAGGGGGGGGGGGGGGGGGGGGGGGTAATAATACACCCACCACGTTGCAATCGAGGAATAACTTAGTTTTAGAGAGTATAGGTCCGTATTCATTTTGTACGGACGTCTAGTAGTAGGAGAACCTTCATTAACTGCTATAGGTAACAGTTTCTGCAGCCAAAGCTGTTGCCAGTTAGACACAGAAAAGAGCATGTACAAAATAAACGACATAGATCCAAGACGAATTAGTTACAAATGAATCATCACGCTCGTCATCACATAAGTGATTTCCTGAAAATAACAATCTTGATGTGTAGAAGTACGTAACGTACATGAAACTATTTCCTCAAACTCTTCTCATAATAACTCGTGTTAGTTTCAAGTTTCCTTACTCATTAGTCATTACGTAGTCATTTGCTATTTCATATAATATATGTTACTTATAGAGTAGGTATGTGTTGGGTCAATGTAATCTCGAACATTGTCTACATTGGATGAATATCTCGATTGCTTCACCAAAGAGGGCTCGGAGAGAAATATTTTATGATTTTCAATGAACGAAAGCAAATCGAAATATATACACTATTCTAATTGCTAGAAACCCTGTTTAATTCTAATGTTTAACTGTGTCGTCTAAAAACTTTTAACTTTCTCTAGTTTTTGGCAACAATTAAAATATTAGGAAAAGCTCTTTAGTGGTGTAAAGTAAAAATGTCGTAAAATATCGTAATCGTTGTTCGGTTTGACTCTGAATGCTCTCGAGGTTACTAAACCAACTCACCGTGTGTGTGTTCCTTAGCTGTTCGTGGACCCAGCTGCCGTAAGTGACGAACTAACTGTGTTGATAACAATGCGTTTGTAATGTTCATTGTGGAATGTTTATACAGTACCTAAACAAAGAAACTGGTATAAACACCAGGGTTTACCTGTTGGCTGGCCAGACTTCAGTGCGAAAACCAAATTTGAACATTTATTTTACACATTCGTGTATTGTAGATGTAGACCTAGTTGCGTAGCATGATTGTGTAATGTTGAACATGACATTATCTATATCATATTCCATGCACGTTTTCATACTTTTTGGTAAGCTTTTGTATTTAGTTCAATGTTCAGTATTAGCTAGTGTGTGTATTTTAAGTTAAATTTTGTCTAGCTGTAATGAATTTCTGCTGTTAATAATAATAAGCAGGAAATATTGAAACCATGAGACCGGGAGATACTCTAGTTGTCCCAAGACTACCTTACACATGCTTTCGTCACAGGCGACTGGTTCGTAGCCAATCAGCGATCGGTATTGGCGCTTGTGTGTCTCGGGCAGTTCGCTGGTTGGCTATGACTGCCCTGGATGTGACGAAAGCAGGTGTAAAGTAATCTTGGGTCCACTATATAAATAATACCACATGAACAATTGTCATATAATTATAAAAACACGTATACCAAAGTGCGTATATTTTCTGGAGGGGTCTAGAAAGTGTATGTACTGTTTACCCATTGCCCACTCAGTCCAAGTAACTGATTTTCAGTGGGGGGGGGGACATTACACCATTTATTGTACTTCTTTGCTCTAAAATCACCGACGTTTACATATGCGGCTGTACCATACAGATAGATTTCAATCATTTTCCAAAGTCGAATCCCCAGTCTGATCCGGGAATCGACCCCTGGATCTTCTGCTTCTTGGAAGCAGGAATAAACGAGCCACAAAAAACTTGTTTTTAGTTTTATTATGTGCCCGCGGTTATTGTTCGTTCGTGTGATGTTCTGCTTAATAAATAAACGATGCTTTTGGTGTGAATTGTACAAAGGTATTTCCTCAATGCTACTCGATGCAGTTGTACTCTGCGGAATCTCATTGCCGAGCAGGTATATTGTGTAACGTTGCAAGTTGCTCATTCATTATCATGAATCAGCTGGATTAAGACGACAAGTTAGCACAGTGATGTGTATTTGTTGCGTCACTAGGTTCACTAGAATACGGTATGAATCAGAGTCTCACAACACTGTCACTTACTCCTTGGCTCTCATTGTGACTTACTGTTTGAATGTCTGGGACACTGGCTGGCGCTTGGCAGCTACACATACGTCTAGCCTGGGAACGGGGGGAGATTCGGAGTTTTCATTTACATTTGTTGGATGTATGATCGTGCTTCGTAATGTTTACTTCTATCGTCTATAGTTGGTGCATGAGCAACCGTCCGTTTTCATTCATGTGTTTTGTGTTGAAAATTACTATCGCAGTGTTTTACGAACTCTTTCAAGTTTTAGTTGGTCCAAAGTCTGCACACAGGACGGTAATTTGGTGTTTTGGTGGAGGCGTCTGTGAATACAGTAAAACTTCTTTATAACGAACTCTTGGGGGCCAGATTATTATTGTGTTAGTAAAGAACATTTCTTTATGTAGATGATACCTTTACATGCATAAGAAACTTTTGAGACCTCAAAAACAGTTTGTTATATATAAATCATTTTGTTATTTATAAAGATGTTTGTTATAAAGAAGTTTCACTGTACTGAATACTGTATACCGGTACTTATCTAAAGTTTTATGTATTCTAAGGATGTAGGTACAAATAAAGGCACCTACCTACCGATACATGTTATTTTTTTAAATTGACACACACCAATTTTTTTATTAATTGTGGTTATTACAATTTAAATGTAAAAAACAGCTGTTCCATGATTTAAAATAAAATTGCTTCAAATTGTTTGCTTCAAATTGTACACACAGTTAAATTCTGCTTGAGAGCAGAAAAATCTTTTCTTTGGAAGTTAAAAGCGTCCTGTGAAGTCTTATTAGCATTTTATGTTGTACTTAGCGTATGTTCATAATAATTGCATGACTATATTGGATGTGTTTTGCATACCTTATTTTGGAGTTCGGAAAAGTTTTGTGAAAGTGTACGAGTATACAACGAGAATGTATTTTTAAATTTGTATTTGCAATGTAGATTGTAAGTACATGTAAGTTCAGTCATTCAGTTTCATTTGCCCAAGTCGTAATTAATTTGCCTTTGACTAATTGATTACTAATAGTTAGGGGTCCGTGAAAACGGTTTTATTTTTCATTAAATTTCGTTTTTGAAGTAACAAATTTCGGTGTTATTCAAGAAAAGCTGTATTTTGACGGTTTTATCCATATTCCCTATATTTTCACGCATGTAGCGTTTCATTTACAACTTACACGTGGGTGCTTTTTCTGCGAGAAGTTTGAATATGTATTTATACAGTGTTACTTGAGACACTATTTTTTCCAGATTGTCGCCTACCGGCCAAAAAAAAGGAGAAAATGGGCTTATAATTAAAAATCTCTGATTTTTCATCTTTTTCGTCATTAAAAACACGAATAATACGATTTCGGTGTTATTCACCGATTTATACGAATTTCGGTGTTGGGCGGTGATTCAATTTTGACATTTTTATGTTTAAAATCAATCAACTCATGCTCATTTTGTGAAATAAAATGATTCTTACATATTTCGGTGTTATCGTTATTCGCGAATTACACGGACCTCTACTAATAGTGGAGTACGAATGTGGTAATGCCGCTGTACATACTAATGTCAGTGCAAGTGCCCTCAGAACCGTATTTTTAAACATATCGTTGTGTCGTCGGCCATAGACATACCTTATGTAAATTCCTTTACAATATACCCGCGCGGTACATAGTAATACTTTGTCAACGAGTATCGAAAATTACATTATATTATTGGATTATTTATATTTTAGTGTTGGCAATAAAAGGGATATGTTCTCGGGTATTTCTTCTTCCATTTGCATTTATTTTGTAGATAAAGTTACTAAATAAAGCATATATATTATGTAGTTTCCATAAAAAAAAAATATTAAAAAAACATACTGTACATCAAATTGAACCCTTCTACATGTTCACTCTTAGAAACAACATTTACTTATTTATTTGTCTTGTCTTGTCTCAAGTAAAATTTTACTAATTGTATTTAAAAACACATAAGATTTAGTTCAATCATCTCGAAACTAATCGATGGTCTCCGTGTTCCAGTAAAAACAACACCAAGACGAAGCAGATGTCGATAGGCCGCAAGAAGTTCAACATGGACCCCAAGAAGGGCATCGAGTACCTGATCGAGCACGGCCTGCTGAAGGCGACCGCGGAGGATGTCGCCCAGTTCCTCTACAAGGGCGAGGGGCTGAACAAGACGGCCATAGGCGACTACCTCGGCGAGAAGAACGACTTCAACGAGGCCGTGCTCAAGGCTTTCGTCGAGCTGCACGACTTCACGGACCTCATACTGGTGCAGGCGCTCAGGTATTATTATTATTATTATTATTATTATTACTATTATTATTATTATTATTATTATTATTATTATTATTATTATTATTATTATTATTGTTATTTTTATTGTGATTATTGTTATTATTATTATTATTATTATTATTATTATTATTACTATTATTATTAATTGTTTATTCTTCACCATAAATTTATGAACAGATATACTTAAAATCACATAAAGCAGGGTTGCCACTTTCAAGGATTTTATCCTAATCTCAGGATTTTTAGAGTGTCTCAAGGATAACAGGATTTTGGGCAAAATCTTAGGATTTTCTACTGTCTTTAAAAAATACATTAAATTAATACATTTTTAAAAATTCAGCTAAAAAAGCAATGTAGACAGTAAAAGAACATCAGGTACTAGTAAAAATAAACATTAGTGACTGCATAACATTTCCCACAAGTGGTAGTTATGGTGAGTAAAAGTAAAACGTTAAAATATATTCGAAGAAAATTCCGATTCTTATGCGTTTCTGCACCTAATGTTGACTAGATTCTCGAAAATCAGGCTGGCCCCTGCTGAAAAATCTGCCTAGTTCTGCTTAGCAATTTCAACGTCCTAGTGGAAGTAGATATAGTCAGATTCAGGAAGTACACTATAAGAAGATCTAAGCAGAATTAAGCCCGTTATGGCCCCTGTAAGTGGAAGAAGTTTTAAGTGGTATTTAGCAGGTTTAGCAGAATAAGTTATTCCTTCTGTGGTTCAGTAGTCTTCATCAGAACTAAGTGGAAATGGTTTTTAGCAGTTGCAATCAGTTCTTAACAGATATGTTTCTTAGCAGTCATTATCAGATCTTAGGGGAAGTGGTGCTTACCAGTCCCGATCAGTAATAAGTGGAAGCAATTCTTACTAGTCTCAATCAGACCCTTGTAGAAGCGGTTCTAGGCAGACCTGGTCAGAGCTCAGAGGAAGCGGTTCTAGGCAGACCTAGTCAGAGCTCAGAGGAAGCGGTTCTAGGCAGACCTAGTCAGAGCTCAGTGGAAGCGGTTCTAGGCAGACCTAGTCAGAGCTCAGAGGAAGCGGTTCTAGGCAGACCTAGTCAGAGCTCAGTGGAAGCGGTTCTAGGCAGACCTAGTCAGAGCTCAGTGGAAGCGGTTCTAGGCAGACCTAGTCAGAGCTCAGAGGAAGCGGTTCTAGGCAGACCTAGTCAGAGCTCAGAGGAAGCGGTTCTAGGCAGACCTAGTCAGAGCTGAGTGGAAGCGGTTCTAGGCAGACCTAATCAGACCTCAGTGGAAGTGGTTTTAGGCAGACCTGGTCAGACCTCAGAGGAAGCGGTTCTAGGCAGACTTGGTCAGACCTCAGTGGAAGCGGTTTTAGGCAGACCTGGTCAGACCTCAGAGGAAGCGGTTCTAGGCAGACCTAGTCAGAGCTCAGTGGAAGCGGTTCTAGGCAGACCTGGTCAGAGCTCAGAGGAAGCGGTTCTAGGCAGACCTGGTCAGACCTCAGTGGAAGTGGTTCTAGGCAGACCTAGTCAGAGCTCAGAGGAAGCGGTTCTAGGCAGACCTAGTCAGAGCTCACAGGAAGCGGGTCTAGACAGATTTGGTCAGAGCTCAGAGGAAGCGGTTTTAGGCAGACCTAGTCAGACCTCAGTGGAAGTGGTTTTAGGCAGACCTGGTCAGACCTCAGTGGAAGCGGTTTTAGGCAGACCTGGTCAGACCTCAGAGGAAGCGGTTCTAGGCAAACTTGGTCAGAGCTCAGAGGAAGCGGTTCTAGGCAGACCTAGTCAGACCTCAGTGGAAGCGGTTTTAGGCAGACCTGGTCAGACCTCAGTGGAAGCGGTTCTAGGCAGACCTGGTCAGACCTCAGTGGAAGTGGTTTTAGGCAGACCTGGTCAGAGCTCAGAGGAAGCGGTTCTAGGCAGACTTGGTCAGAGCTCAGAGGAAGTGGTTGTACCCTGTTGAAAATTCTTGTCATCTTTTTTTATTAAATTGTACCAATTGATCAGACAAGTTTCAAAGAGACAAGAACAGACAAGAATGAAACACCAGTCAAGACTAGAGAAAGCAAGTACAGATAAGTTCTAACAAGCGTTATACAATCAGACACAACAAGACCACAAGAATCGGCAAGTTTAAATAAGAGCACATACAAAGAGAGACAATAAGGCTCCACTAGACCCAGCTTGACACGAATGAACTATTGTCAAGAAGAACATACCGGACTAGAAACAACAAGACACTACTAGACTTAGAGATTTAGAGATCTAAAACAGTGGAGTGTTAGTGCATAAATAATAAGCTAAAACGCAGTGCTAACGCCAGCAATCTATAACAGCGGAGCTCTATTAGGTACATTATAAGTTATAACAAGCTAAATCGCAGTGTAAGCGCCTGCAATCAAAAACAGTGGAAATTAATTAGGTACATAATATCAAGTTAAATCGCAATGATAATGTCAGCAATCTGAAACAGAGAAGTTTTGTATATTATATCAAGTTAAATCGCAGTGATAACGCCAGCAATCTGAAACAGAGAAGTTTTGTATATCAAGCTAAATCGCAGTGATAACGTCAGCAATATGAAACAGAGAAGTTGTATTAGGTGCGTAATATGGTAATATGAAGCTGAATCGCAGTAATAATGTAATTCGACATGGTTGCCGTCACGAGAAAATATGATTTCCAACATGACAGATTGGTGGTGAGCGAGGTCTGAAACAGAAATAGTGTATATTGCTAATTTTTGACAACTGAGCGTTGAAACAATCAGCTCTAGACCAACTTCATGTAGGCAAGATCATCTGCAACACAACAAAATACAATCGTATGGTATGGTACTGAAACAAAAGTTAAGAATATCAGCGTTGGAAGTTGAAACTCTTGTCTTCTACACCTGCGGCTTTATGTGTCCAATGCCTGCGACTTGTTCGTTCAGAGTGCCGAAGAAGAATGCGGCGGGTCTGTGAGCGGTTAGCCTTGAATGGAAGGAAGTCGGCCAGCCCATCCCTATAGGCATGTGGCATTGTAAACATTTCAAATAAGTTTTAACGGCCGGACAGGGTTGCTTTCACTGCTTGTTCACACATGCGAGTGATGATGGCCATATCTGCAGGTGGTCATACGAATACGATGTAAATACCGGTGGCGGTAGTAATCTTTTGCGACAGCATGGTTGTAGTGTGTGTTTTTTCCTTCATACATAATAACACACACATAATATTATGATAATTATTATTACGATGATGATACTTGGGGTTTACGTCCCATATTTTTGCAACGAGGCTAATCGAGACGATGAGTGGTTGACTATGAGAATGAAAAAACAACACATGACATCCGTGCCCAAGCCAGGATTTGCAGAGATCGTGGTTTATATTATTACAATAGTGCAACTGATAGAGCTCACGAGCTTCTAATTCGAGAGCTACCGGTTCGATACTTGCTACCGGCAACTGGGCTGAAGGTTTTTATGATAGTTTCCTCAGTCACAACTCACAAGGACGAAGGATGAATGCCGGGATTGAGCCAAACTAATAGCCCTCGAACATTCCTTCCCAACTATTTCAATACGGCAATACGCAGTCGCCTGAAGAGGGTATAAAACGTTTATCAGTATCATTATCATTATTATTAATTCACATTTTAAGCTTTCGCGGCTCGGTATTAATGAAATAAAAATAAAACGGGAAGTTTGCGCCGCGTCGTGTCGTGTGTTGATAAGATGTCCCTCACAGAAGGGACGAAACGTCAAGATAAGGATCACCTTATTACAATCCCTTATCCGTGTCATTACCCACCACGCGGCGAAACATCCCGTTTCGGCTTTAATTTTATTTCATTGTGATGTATGGAGGCCTACTGATGGAACAGGTAATTTTGTCTTTCCCATTAAATGAGATTACATTAGAATAGAGCAATTTACCTAATTTGGGGGACTTAGTATTCCTCAAAGTCAAATATTTCAAATACTATTTTTAGAACATGTATTTTTCATCGAATTCTTTAGCATACTCACGGAATATTGGGCTTCTAATGCACCACTCAATAATATTATGCTCATCACTATATTTTCTTTCACGCACACATACCATTTTGTTCCATAAGTGATCGACAAAAACTGTTTACTGTAGTTTACAATGATGCACACAACCCGATTTATGTATTGTTTATTGATATTTACTCCCCCGGAGGCGAAAAGGCCGATTTCTTCAAGAAACAATCGGCACGATCTTGACTATCGCCCTAAGATTAGGCAACCCGCGCTACAGCTACGCATTGGGTGTCACATACATACAGGCGCTCAGTGCAATGCAAGGTTGAACAAACATCGTCAAGCCAATCCGTTATCTGTGGTCAAGCTGTCCCGTCATTGGGGCAGGTAAACTATAATAATTTTGGGGTTTTAGACATTAAGTGTAGTAATTACAAATTTGTCATTGTTTAAACATATTGCAACTGTGCTAGCTGAACCGTACGTAAATGGTAAGCCTAATGATTCCGCTTTCCAGTCGTGCAAAGGTTTATTGGAACAACCCAGCTTCTAGAGAAGATACACTTTTCGAATAGATTTAGATAATATATTGTCTCAACTAAAGTTTCACCAACAAATTTAGTATTCGTAAAACTTAAGTATTTTAGTGTGTGTTATGCTTATAGTTATTAAAATACAAACACATATTAAATATTATTAGATATATCGGTGAACGGAAGGTAATACTATTATAATTAACATTCGACAAATAGGGGCGGGACATTGGCACAGAATCGCCTTGGCACAGAAGCGTCGTGACACAGAATTCTTCAACGAAAGTGTTTCCTAATGGGTCTTGACACAGACCAGTAGTTTTGTTAAAGTCCTTGAACAGTGTGGGTGCTGTGGGCAAGAAGTTTAGGTCTTGACACAGAATCGCTGTAGTACAGAATCGCCGTAGCACCGAAATGTACCACGGTAATTGTCAAAGTGTTTCCGAATGGGTCTTGTGACAGAAAAGTAATTTTGTTGGTCTCTTCCAGAATGGCCTCGACCCATACAGTACCTATGGGCCGTAGCCCAGAATCGCAGTGACACAAAAATTATGTGTCAAGACCTTTACCAACAATCCGTTATCTGTGCCCATACAATATGAGCCGTAGCACAGGATCGCCTTGGCACGGACACTGAATCGCCCTTACCCATCCATACAGTATGGGTCGATGCACAGAATCGCCGTGACAAACAAATACACAAAACATTACTACCCCAATACAAATACGTGTAGTTCGTTTAAACGTAACATGGATAAAAAAATATAAAATGAACTCACTGCATCTAGTTCCATCTCACGGATTCTTCTTCTAGTTCAAAGTATGCCGTTCTTATTATATAATAATTTCTTGTTAGATCTTGTTTAGTCTCATTCGTTCTTCTTCTTCTAGTTTTAACTACCTATTCTATTCTTGATACAAAATGATCTTACTGCATCTAGTTCCATCTTATGGATTCTTCTTCTAGTTCAAACTGTGCTGTTCTTATTATAACAAGCTCTTGTTGGAACTTGTTTAGTCTCATTCGTTCTTCTAGTTTTAACTACCTATTCTATTCTTGATACAAAATGATCTTACTGCATCTAGTTCCATCTTATGTATTCTTCGACTAGTTCAAACTGTGCTGTTCTTATTATAACAAGCTCTTGTTGGAACTTGTTTAGTCTCATTCGTTCTTCTAGTTTTAACTACCTATTCTATTCTTGATACAAAATGATCTTACTGCATCTAGTTCCATCTTATGTATTCTTCGACTAGTTCAAACTGTGCTGTTCTTATTATAACAAGCTCTTGTTGGAACTTGTTTAGTCTCATTCGTTCTTCTTCTAGTTTAAACTATTCTATACTTGTTATCAAATGTAAATAATAAATTGTAAATAGTTGTAGTTAAGTTCGTAAGTTGTAAATAATTACCTAGACTACCAACAATTGTATCAACCTTACCCGTACCAACATTTTGTACATGTACATTTTCGGCGTACTTTACGGCTCTTCGTGTGCTGTCGCCCGCGATACTGACTTTGATGTCAGATATAAACGTAACTTCATCGTTAATCGTTATAGCCTACATTCTTGAGATACAATTAAACAATAAACTCTCACTCAGCGGATACACAGTTACCTGCTTGCTCCATTAGGACACCTAGAATTTCATCTTGAGGGTCTTTGTTGGGTGAATTCATAGTTTAACCATAGACTTATAAAAGTGTATTGATATTTGAGAGAAGGGGTGGCGGTATAGAGTCATTTGCCGAAGGCGGAAAATTGTGCAAACTTATCTTCACAAAATGTACGGAAAAATACATAAGATCAATTTTCTTTGGAGTCAGAAAGCCTTTTTGTTGTCAGTCATTTGAACTAGGGATAGTTTTGCACTAATTCGAATGCACACTCACAACTCGACAAGTCGTGATGCGATTGTACTGCCCGTCCCCCACCCCCCGGCTACGGTCTCGCTACCTAGCGCCACGCCGCCCCCCTTTTACCCTGCCCACTTCTCATTCGCAGTTTGCAAATAAGAAAAAATATAACGGGCGGGAGATATGAGATAAAAAAAATTGTATGTAGTTTTATATTTTTCAAGAGTGTCGGGATGTACGATGTGATTGCGTGCCTGAACCATTATTCTTACTGTTTAAGTTGGGGGTCACACGAAATTGAAGGGGCTCTTCTACTAGGCACTGATTATTACAGACTGGTACTTGTTGATTCTGCACTTTATGCTTACATCCACTTCTTATTATATCTACTAAGATCTGATAACAGAGTGGTACTTGTTGATTCTGCTCATGTCTTCTTACATCCACTTCTTATTATATCTACTAAGATCTGATTACAGAGTGGTACTAGTTGATTCTGCTCAAGTCTTCTTACATCCACATCTTATTATATCTACTAAGATCTGATAACAGAGTGGTACTTCTTGATTCTGCTCATTTCTTCTTACATCCACTTCTTATTATATCTACTAAGATCTGATAACAGAGTTGTACTTGTTGATTCTGCTCATGTCTTCTTACATCCACTTCTTATTATATCTACTAAGATCTGATAACAGAGTGGTACTTGTTGATTCTGCTCATGTCTTCTTACATCCACTTCTTATACTATCTACAAGGATTTGATAACACAGAAGTACTTGTTGATTCTGCTCATGTCTTCTTACATCCACTTCTTATCATATCTACTAGGATCTGATTACAGAGTGGTACTTGTTGATTCTGCTCATGTCTTCTTACATCCACTTCTTATCATATCTATTAGGATCTGATTACAGAGTGGTACTTGTTGATTCTGCTCATGTCTTCTAACATCCACTGCTTATTATATCAACTAGGATCTGATAGCAGAGTGGTACTTGTTGATTCTGCTCATGTCTTCTTACATCCACTTCTTATAATATCTACTAGGATCTGATTACAGGGTGGTACTTGTTGATTCTGCTCATGTCTTCTTACATCCACTTCTTATCATATCTACAAGGATCTGATTACACAGTGGTACTGGTTAATTGATTCTGCTCATGTCTTCTTACATCCACTTCTTATTTTATCAACTAGGATCTGATAACAGAGTGGTACTTGTTGATTCTGCTCATGTCTTCTTACATCCACTTCTTATCATATCTACTAGGATCTGATTACAGAGTGGTACTTGTTGATTCTGCTCATGTCTTCTTACATCCACTTCTTATTATATCAACTAGGATCTGATTACAGAGTGGTACTTGTTGATTCTGCTCATGTCTTCTTACATCCACTTCTTATTGTATCTACAAGGATCTGATTACAGAGAAGTACTTGTTGATTGTGCTCATGTCTTCTTACATCCACCTCTTATTATATCTACTAGGATCTGATTACAGAGTGGTACTTGTTGGTTCTGCTCATGTCTTCTTACATCCACTTCTAATTGTATCTACTAGGATCTGATTACAGAGTGGTACTTGTTGATTCTGCTCATTTCTTCTTACATCCTCTTCTTATTATATCAACTAGGATCTGATTACAGAGTGGTACTTGTTGATTCTGCTCATGTCTTCTTACATCCACTTCTTATTATATCTACTAGGATCTGATTACAGAGTGGTACTTCTTGATTCTGCTCATGTCTTCTTACATCCACTTCTTATTATATCAACTAGGATCTGATTACAGAGTGGTACTTGTTGATTCTGCTCATGTCTTCTTACATCCACTTCTAATTGTATCTACTAGGATCTGATTACAGAGTGGTACTTGTTGATTCTGCTCATGTCTTCTTACATCCACTTCTTATTATATCTACTAGGATCTGATTACAGAGTGGTACTTGTTGATTCTGCTCATGTCTTCTTACATCCACTTCTTATTATATCTACTAGGATCTGATTACAGAGTGGTACTTGTTGATTCTGCTCATGTCTTCTTACATCCACTTCTTATTATATCTACTAGGATCTGATAACACACTGGTACTTCTTGATTCTGCTCATTTCTTCTTACATCCACTTATTACTGTATCTACTAGAAACTGATTACAGAGTGGTACTTGTTGATTCTGCTCAAGTCTTCTTACATCCACTTCTTATTGTTTCTACTAGGATCTGATAACACAGTGGTACTTGTTGATTCTGCTCAAGTCTTCTTACATCTACTTCTTATTGTATCTACTAAGATCTGATTACAGAGTGGTGCTTGTTGATTTTGCTCATATCTTCTTACATCCACTTCTTATTGTATCTACTAAGATATGATTACAGACTGGTGCTTGTTGATTCTGCTCATATCTTCTTACATCCACTTCTTATTGTATCTTCTAAGATCTGATTACAGAGTGGTATTTGTTGATTCTGCTCATATCTTCTTACATCCACTTCTTATTGTATCTACTAAGATCTGATTACAGAGTAATACTTGTTGATTCTGCTCAAATCTTCTTAAATCCACTTCTTATTGTATCTACCAAGATCTGATTACAGAGTGGTACTTGTTGATTCTGCTCATGTCTTCTTACATCCACTTCTTATTATATCTACTAAGATCTGATTACATAGTGGTATTTGTTGATTCTGCTCAAGTCTTCTTACATCAACTTCTTATTGTATCTACTAGGATCTGATTACAGAGTGGTACTTGTTGATTCTGCTCATATCTTCTTACATCCACTTCTTATTGTATCTACTAAGATCTGATTACAGAGTGGTACTTATTGATTCTGCTCATGTCTTCTTACATCCACTTCTTATTATATCTATTAGGATCTGATTACACAGTGGTACTTGTTGATTCTGCTCATGTCTTCTTACATCCACTTCTGACTTTATCTACTATGTTCTGATTACACAGTGGTACTTGTTGATTCTGCTCATGTCTTCTTACATCCACTTCTGACTTTATCTACTATGTTCTGATTACACAGTGGTACTGGTTGATTCTGCTCATGTCTTCTTACATCCACTTCTGATTGTATCTACTAGGATCTGATTACAGAGTGGTACTTGTTGATTCTGCTCATGTCTTCTTACATCCACTTCTGACTTTATCTACTATGTTCTGATTACACAGTGGTACTGGTTGATTCTGCTCATGTCTTCTTACATCCACTTCTGATTGTATCTACTATGTTCTGATTACACAGTGGTACTGGTTGATTCTGCTAATGTCTTCTTACATCCACTTCTGATTGTATCTACTAGGATCTGATAACAGAGTGGTACTTGTTGATTCTGCTCATGTCTTCTTACATCCACTACTTACTATTTCTACTAGCGTCCACTTAAATAGTAGTATCTTACTGATTCTTCTTATTTCTTCTTGCATCTACTTCTTCTCAATACTTCTTAGAACTGACATTTCAAGTGTACTGCTTGTTTCTTATTGATGCTGATATATTCTTCTTTTTTGAAATTTTGGTGACTTCTTTATTCTGATTAGTTAAGTCAGCTCTAAGAAGGGCTTGAAGGCGTCTGCTTGGATCTGGTTAAACCCCTTGGTAGATTTAGAAAGATCTAAGCAGATTTTTCAGCAGGGGCATAACATATTTTGGCATAAAACCTGAAAATTTGTAACATTCCTTCGCAGTTATAATATGCTAATGCTGAATATAACTGTTTTCAAGGATTTCTCAGGATTTTTTTAGTTTCTTTCAAGGATAAAAAAATTGACTTGGTGGCAACCCTGACATAAAGTATGTAATTATAGGGCAATGATCGGGATAGTTAACTGTAGGCGCTCAGGTGTGGTGCGATCATCGGGGGTAGTTAACTGTAGGCGCTCGGGTATAGTGCGGTCATCAAGAGTAGTTAACTATAGGCGCTCATATATGGGAGACCGTATAACAGGTAGAGTGCGCTGTGAGCGATGACGTTCAGTTTACCTATTATATCTAGCTCAACTTCAGTTATGTGCTCCAAATCTTAAATGCCTGATAGTGATACATTATTTACAGTAATTTTGATTATAGACATACTTAAGCACTTAAAACTTTATTATTAGTAAGTTTTATGTAATTAAAATTAAAATCAGCTGAAGAACCCGAAAAACAAGTGAAACCTAGTACGATGGTTGATAGAATAACACAGTCTACTACACTCTTCGCGCGCGGGTAAGGTTAAGCCTGTGGGACACAGCCATCTGTATTTACACGACATCATCATGTAATTGCACGCGTCAAATGAGGGGCATACTGACATTTGTGTGAACAGGAACGCTTGCAGCGCTGCTGTCATACGGTCTCCCATAGTGCAATCATCGGGGATATTTAACTGTGTGTTCTAGGCACAGTATAACATTGGCTAAATCCTATAAATTTATCAAACTACAGCTAAATTCTTGCAAAAACTTATATTGAATGGTGAGCTTCATAATTAGTTCATATTTCGGTTACAGCATTTTGCGTACCAGTACTGAGGCTAATTAGGACAGAGTCTCAATGTTTATACGTCCTTGCTTGTTACAGACAATTCCTGTGGAGCTTCCGGTTACCGGGAGAGGCGCAGAAGATCGACCGGATGATGGAGTGCTTTGCCCAGCGGTACTGCCAGCTTAACCCCAACATATTCACAAACACAGGTACTGTCATTCTCAGCGATCTTGATCCCTTTCAAATGCTTCAATTATTGAGCTAGGGGAGAAGGACAGGAAGGAACCAACAGCTTACCTTGTAGTAGTTGCGGCCTTTGGAGTCGATAGAAACACAAAAGATATAAACACTCGAGCTGACGTTTTGTGTTTATATCTTTTGTGTTTCTATGACTCCGAAGGCCGCAACTACCACAAGGTAAGCTGTTGGTTCCTTCCTGTCCTTCTCCCCTAGCTCAATTATCTAGCCGTTAGGCATTCTAACACATTCACAAATGCTTCAATTAGTAATTGATGTACATCCAAACTCATTTTCTAGCCTACCTTTCTATAACTAGTTATAATTAATTTTTTAGTGTATGGATAGGATCCAACAGCTTACCTTCGAGTAAGATGACGAATTTGAGGATTGAAAGTTACAATTGAAGAGTACGTATAATGTGTACTAAACTACATAGTGTCAACTTTCAACTCTCCAAACCCAAAATTACAGCAGATTGGATTGGCATCTATTAACATAACCTAGATCTATAGGATTAGAATGCTAGAGTACTTTGCTTGGAACATCCGGGAAATTATATTTTAAACCCAAAAATGTATGGGTTGCATTGATAACTCAGCTCAAAGGTTACACGTAACTTATTAGCTTACTTTCAAATTACAATCTGTCTTGTTTTTGTCATTTGTAGATGCATTGTTTAACGTGTGCAAAACGGCAGATTGCACTGCCCATTAACCTATTCATGATATTAACTGATAAAGAACAAACCGATATTTAGTAAAGATAGTGTACTCGAACGAACAGATGAGTTGAACGTCGTTCCGTTGTTTTCAGATACTTGTTACGTTCTCTCGTTCGCCATCATCATGTTGAACACGAGCTTACACAACCCCAGCGTTAAGGAGAAGCCCAGCGTGGAGCAGTTCATATCGATGAACCGGGGGATCAACAACGGGGGTGACCTACCGCGCGAGTTGCTGGTGGTAAGTGTTGAATTGATTGGTATGCCACATTCGAATAAGATCGCGGGGCTGCCATAGTTCAAATCCCTGTGGGGAAGGTGAATTATCCGCGAATATCGTTATAAAGTACAAAAACGTCAGTTTTGTATACAATGCAAGTTTATAAAATGCTACTGTACAAGAATGTGATTGTAACCTATACCTGTTAAACTGTGTTTTTGTAAATTGGCCTAGGCTAGTCCTATTCTTTGTAAGTTTTCAGTAAATTAACAACAACATTGGCAACTAATGTAAGCTTGTTAGTTGTTTTATTTCCACAATATGGTGTACACATTACGCATTCCAGTCACCGTATGGGGTGGGGGGGTGTTAGCGGCCTTGACTGTCGGCTATAACCAAACCCACTCAAACAAGGCGAAGCTCTTTTTAAAAAAAAACTCATTGCATCCAGTATGCTAATGAACTCATATTTCTTTTCTCTCATGTACACACAAGTTTTGTTGTTAGATCATAAATAAACATTCTTGATAAAGTGTAATGTAAGCTTCTTGTATTTCCATAAATTAATACAGATTAATGCAAATAAGCTCCAGAAATCAAACAAATCTCATAATTATTATATTACCCTTTTGGGTGTACTGGAAAATTGTCAATCAAATAATAAATATATATCCAACTAATTACTCTCTACCCGATAATTAGAGATGCAAGTTTTTCGCAATGCGCGATAAAACGAAAAGTGTAACAAAACACTCTAGAGTGCTGGTTTCAACATTTCTTTACGTTATGCGTCACTGGGATTCAGATTCAAATCGCGAAATAACACCATAAAATGCTTATAAAACAAATTATGAGTTTATTTGCGATATAACACCATAATTGCCACTTTCTAGCAAAATAACACCATTATTAACTGTAATTCGTAATTTTGTATTCCCTTCCGTTCAAATCTTCACAAGAATTACGAGATAAAAAGCGAAAATAAGCAGTCCGCATCATCACCACTTACTTCTATGCAGTCTAATCTAATCTTTGACGCCCATCACTATGTATATACATTAAGGGCCATACACATATAATAGTTTAGAAAATGTAACCTTTTTTAGTTTCATCAATGATTTTATGTAAAAACATGATTTTCGATTAAAAAACAATAACACCACAAAACACCATAATTCTCAATTTCTCAGACGAAAAGTGAAAAAAAATAAAACCATTTTCTTGCATCTCTACCGATAATTAATGTTGGAAATGGGGTGAAGATATATATATATATATATATATATATATATTTTTTTTTTTTTACATTCGGATATACAGTATATAAAATTACCCTACAAATAAAAATATGGATAAATTGTAGTCATTTTCTTTCTGGGGGGGGGGGGGGGGGGGGGGGCAGGGTCACGAAAACGTTTGAACACAAATTTCAAGAGGTTAAACGTCAAGGCTATTAAACGTGTTTGCCCGTCCCCAGTAGTGACGGCCGGTTGTGCATTGTGTTGTTGCAGAGCCTGTACGAGAGCATCAAGACTGAGCCGTTCAAGATTCCCGAAGATGACGGCAACGACCTAATGCACACGTTCTTCAATCCTGACAAGGAGGGCTGGCTGTGGAAACAAGGTGGGCACCCGCACTCGTAACTTTATTTATTTATTTATTTATCTATTTATTTATTTATTTTTATTTATTTATTTGTTTATTTATTTATTTATTTATTTATTTATTTATTTATTTATTTATGTATTTACTTATTTATTTACTTATTTATTTATTTATTTATTTATTCATTTATTTATTTTATAAAGCCTTTCATTTTACACTCAAATGCATGTTAAGACATGCAAGTCATGAAAGTAGTCAAGTTCTCTAAAACTAAATGCAATGTATGGTGCAGTATGCACTATACATATTACAAACCATTGTATGTAAATGATACATTTGAACCGTTATGCATAGTTCACATATTCAGATGAGGTATAAAAACTATGCTGTAACAAGAATTGTTTTACTTTACTCTTAAATATATCTCTTTTACCACTGTACATTGTTGTTTTTATGTCCTCTGGTAATTTATTAAAAATTTTACGGTACGTATGCGCAAACTTGGGCCCGGTATTACAACAGACTGCTAAACGTTTAGTCCGGGATTGCGGACTTGTTGTCTCCGTGGCAACCACCGATCAGAAGCGTTGCTGCTGCTGTGGAGAAAATGAGTTTAGTGGGCCGTCATTATACCGGGCCTAAGACCTTATGTTTTGTTGCCAATTGCGTGTCTGTCAATGCATAGTAACGAGATTAATTACAGTTGAGGTTCTGTGTTACTTTTCTGAAATTTATACAAATTTTAGCAAAATGTTAGAACTGGTTTAGAAGAACCAGTCGATTCATGCTCATTTTGTGAAATAAAATCACTTGTATATTCCGGTGTTACCTATCGTTATTTGTGAATAACATTGGTTACGATAATTGGGTAGGCCTATAGCTTGTTTTTATGGATGGGCTAGGCTACGAGTGATATAAATCTACATTATTGATATTAGGCCTACGTGAAAGTCTCCACGTTGATATCAATGCTATTAAAAAAAACTAACTGCAAATAAAATATTTATTCTAAAACGTCAATTTTCTTTAAGGAAGAATATTAGCTGTCAAAAAAAGAGTTGAAAATCGTTAACCGGTTATATTTTTCACCTTTGTATTCACAGGGACTCACATTGGACTTGGTAAAATAAAAAATGTCAACAAAGCAAACAATTAGGCCTAATCGAAGCACTCAATAAATTCAAAGTTGTCCTGCATCAGCCTAGTTGATTCTGACATTTGTCCGCAGGTGTTCGTATTGTCCAATCACTGATTCATATGTTTCGTATTTGAAATATCGATCTTTGATTGGTTACCGCTCACTCGCCGATGGTGTTCGGAGCCTACAGGGTTGGTTAGGCGCTTTAAATTAAAGTCCCCCAGTGCAAATCAGTTTCGTTATTGAGTGGGTAGACTCTAAATGTGATTTTTTTTTTTTTTTTTTTTTATATCTGCTCCCTGTGTCCAACAATTAAGTCGGGTAGGGGATAGGAGATTAATCCCATCATATTCTGGCCCCTAGGTACATCGAAGCCGGCTGGCCATGCCTGACGCTTCCCTCATGTTAGCTTCCTCCGGCTCCTCCTCTTCACTTTCTTCTTCCTCTGCTCTTTCTACAAATTCTGTCCATACTTTTCTATCTTCCCACCATCGTTCCTGATTGACCTCTGCCCAAGTTGCATTTCTTCTTTCCACGTCCATTGCTATCACTTCTTCCCACCTCAGTCTTGGTCTTCCCCTCTTTCTTTTCTTATTCCCTGCTTCTTTCTCAAACTCAATTTTCGGGATCCTGTCCTCCTCCATTCTTTTCATGTGGCCAAACCACCGCAATCTTTCTTTCTTTCTTATTGTATTTAATTTTTCTTCCTAATTGATTATCGATACTCTATCAGTATCGATAATCTCAGCAAATGCAGATGTATTTTTTATTTGTTCAGTTATAAAACTGATGTACAAGAGAGGACAATAAATAGGACTGTGCATTAGTAACATACCTAAAAAACTAAAAATAACCTTTATTGATACAATTTTTTTTTTTAAATACCTTCTGACCGTGTGTGTGCTGTGTCTGTGTGTGCGAAGGCGGGCGCTACAAGAGCTGGAAGCGCCGGTGGTTCATCCTCAACGACAACTGCCTGTACTACTTCGAGTACACCACGGACAAGGAGCCTCGGGGGATCATCCCGCTGGAGAACATCCAGGTGCGCGAGGTCGCCGACAGACATAAGCACCACTGCTTCGAGCTGTACGCGTCCGGCACGGACTTCATCAAGGCGTGCAAGACGGACAGCGAGGGGAAGGTCGTCGAAGGTCGGTGGAAACGTTTTGTTTTATTCGCGCTTCGATTTTTTTTTTTTTTTTTTTTTTTTTTTTTAATAAATCTAGTAGTAACCTGTGTATAAAGTATTATATAAGTACAGTCCAGCCCACTTATAACAAACTTGAAGGGAGCTGATTTTTACTTTGTTAAAAAAGAACTTTGTTAAAACAGAACCAATTTGCATGTATTTATGTTTAAGATTAATCAAAATTACTTTGTTAAATCCAGTATTTTGTTAAACGAGAGTTCTTTAAAAGTGGGCCCGAGTGTAATAGATAAAAAATATAGGCCCTACACTAAATTTTTAATTTTCCAAATCAAGTTTTGTATTTCTACTTTCATTCAATGTAAAAACAGACCAGAATAAGCCTTCAAACTCCTATTCATAATATCATTGGTGTAGTTACGTACGTGCATAATAATATTCTAGTCTAAATTAATCAATTTGAAATTCCAGTATCAGGAATGTTAAGGGAAGATAAAATAAATTGAGGTCCATTAGAAGTTTATGTAAGGAAGCATTGGATATATAGTTGAGAGTGTTCTTGTGTTTAGTATGCTGGCTGGCAATGCAATTTGGCAAATGGGAACGTTTCGTTAATACATAGTTTGCTTTGCAGGAAAGCACACTGTATACAGGATGTCGGCTGCTACACCCGAGGAGAAAGACGAATGGATCAAATGTGTCAGGTGAGAAACACTACACGTACAGATTGTCGGATAAGCTTGCAGTCACCACAAAAGGCAGCACTTTCTCCCGTGCATTGTGAC
The DNA here is from genome assembly GCA_945910005.1 of Isoperla grammatica. Classification (NCBI taxonomy): domain Eukaryota; kingdom Metazoa; phylum Arthropoda; class Insecta; order Plecoptera; family Perlodidae; genus Isoperla; species Isoperla grammatica. The sequence continues at coordinate 26,077,071 of OX246742.1, read as the reverse complement.
AATCGATATAAAATAAAATGGCAAATTGGCAAAGTGGTTTATTGAATTTGGGGGACCCGCTCAATTTGAAACAACGGCTTGGTATTAGTGCAAGGCCAGACGCGGGAGGATTGCCTGGGGGGGGGGGGGGGGCAAGAGTGGGAGACCACCCCATTAACAACTTAAATACAATATAGGTCCAATTTTCAACCTTAACTGCAGGTTTTTGTTGCCATATTTTCCAAAGAATTATCAGTCTGTCAGTGTTCTGTGGCAGTTGGACTGCCCATGATCGATTACATTCACGTGATTGTTTAACATTTCAAGTTGGCTCGTTGAAATCGGCCTCTTCCACACTTGTAACGTCTCATCTAGAAACTTGATTTAAAACTTGTCAATAGTAGATAGAATTAAAGTAATATTAGGTGGAGACCCAATGCAATAGTGAAGAAGCAGTGTGTAACAACCCTCGATAATGATTAATGATCGGTGATCGCTGCTAACAGGTTTTGTGATGTGAATGTGTTAAGAGTCCCTAACAGCTTTGGATATTTAGCATGGTGGTGGATAGGAAGGAAACCAACAGTTTACCACACTTACAGACCCTCAGATTGATAGAAATGTATAAAAAGAAGTTAAGAGAAGAAAAACTATTGACAAATAATGTTGTCGATTATTTGTCCATTCTCCTTTTATATGTTTTGTGTTTCTATCAACTCCGAAGGTCATCAACAAGGTGAGCTGTTGGTTTCCTTCCTATCCACCCCCGTGCTAAATATGCTACAGTCGCAGGTTTTGTTAGGGTCGTCCTTATTTCTGCTAGATCAATATGTATAGACACCCAAAGCATTAACGCATTTAGGAGTGCACGGAGTGGGAGTACATTATCACTAGTTACGTCTTTTTAGTAAAAATTTTCTCTAAATTTAGCATTAATTATTTTAAATTCAGCATTTTGTAGCATTTCCTATATTTTTCCTTCTGTCAAAACCTTGTCTATCAGGGGTTTTTTTGCACTTCTAATGAAAAAATTATGTGCAGGTAGGCCTACTAGTTATAAACAATACAGTTGTAACTTTTAACTTCTTAAGGGTTTAAAATGCAGTTCTTTACTAAATCTCAATAAGGAATGGGAACACATTATTTTTTGTAACATTAGCATTTTGTAGTGTTTTTAAAAATAAAACCAATAAATAAATGACCAATTTAGCATCTATTAACCTAAAACGCTAAAATAACGTATCTCTAATTATTACCCGTCCTGACGTGTTGTTCTCTGTCCGCACGCACACAGGCAAAGCATCAGTCACAACCCGTTCTACGACATGCTGGCCCAGCGGAAGAAGAAGGCGCAGAAAACTAACGCACACCACCACTCCAAGAGCTAAGACACGCCCGCACGCCCACGGCCGCAGGCGAGACGAGAAACTGTGATAACCGTGCACAACGAACCGTGTCGGCAATCGTTCTATTACGTATCCGTAATGGACCGACCGTAGGGAATGTAGTCTATATATATAGAGAAACGACGACCTCGTGTTTTGCGAGAGACGAACACTCCGGTGACCGAAAGACGTGTGATCCGACCTAGCCAGACTCGTATACTATACGGCTCCGTGCTAGCGAGCCGTCGCAGAGGCGTGATTGACAAGTGCCTGTGTCTGTTTGTTGTCGATCGGTGTTGCGTTTTACCTCGTAAGATATATCGAACTAGGTAGTAGACGAGTACGTAATACCTCGTAGACGGCCGCGGTAGACCGAGACAATAGCACACACAACCTTCCACTGTTACAGACCCTCGATATTATCGTAACTACGTAGTAGTGACCGTAACGCGTATTGTATTGTCACGGTCGAGAAGACCGTTCGTTCGCACAGTGCGCCACGTTGGCAGTCGTACCGACCGTGGCGTTGATCGCTGTCAATGCGCATACACTTCAATTGAACCAACTGCCAAAGAAAGCCAAACAATAATGATGTTTATGCAGCTAAACATAGGAAAAAATAACTTCTATTACATTGTATCAAAATAGTATTTCAAATTCAATCCCTGTTGTATTATGTAAACACTTTTACGAGCGATGGTTCTGCGATTCGAGTTTTGGCAGATACAGACAACACTTCTTTTGTTTGGAGGCTTCGAGGCAATCTGGAAAAATCGACATTGTTGTTAATATTAGGAATAAGGATTTCTTGCTTTAACAAATCTAAGCATTTAAGGAATTTTAGCATTCAAAATATGTATCATTCTACTCTTTGGTTTTGTAGAAATGTTATTTTCCTCCTCGAATTGCCCAAGCCTCGTAAGCCCTGAAGCTGCAACGTGCGATATCGTTGAGCTTACTGTCTCGATGTATCCACTCGCCCATGTATCACACAGTAGACCCGCGTTGAATTGATCGTACCAAAGATGTCCGTGGTCGTACTGCAAACGAGATAGCCGGTTGGGAAAATGTGCTCTAACACACAACTAAAATATGTTTACAATGCATTTATGAAAAGTTATAAACTAATAATAAAATCTCAGACAATTATTATTAGTTATTAACGGTAGGCTTATTTAAATATTATTATATTCCATATTAAGACTTGATATAGTTATCACTCCACTGTGGAGTGCTATAGGCTGCTTTCAAAGAACCCAAAACATGTTTTACTCCAAGGAAGTACAAATAGAATGAAGGCCTAGCTATATGCTGCCAAAATTGAATAATTTTCTTATCACTGTTGTTTATTTACATTTCATTGGTAAATAGTGAGCAGTTACAGTAATAAATTCCTCTTTTATTTATTTTAAATGATATTTGCATTTGTTTTTCGAAACACCAAATCACAACCGGATCAACACTTGAGTTAAGATGTTCCACATGTGGAAAAGCATGAAAAGTTTAAGTTTTTTGTTCGTATCTTTAAAGTCACATTCAATGTCACAATTTTGAAATGATTGCGGGGCTATATATATACTACAAAGATCTCTACAGATATTATTAAAAAAGGATAGAAAAAGTATTGTGTGGATCAAATAGACACTGTTGGCGATATTGTTGAAATTGTCTCATTTTATCCCCACACAATTTTGCAATTTTTAAATATCTGGCAATCTTGATAATACATAGTGCTGCTTAATTTCAAGATTTTCCTATTTAATGTAATTTTAAAGAGACGAACCGAAAATCTTAAATTCTCATGCTTAAGAGCTAGGCCCTAATGTCGAACACTCTTGAAGGTGTCTGGAACCTGAATCTAGGCAGCTTTAATGTCTAGCCCTGATGTGCATTGTAAACATTAGTACATAATTGTGTTAGTGGGCTGTGGCCCAACTTGCACCTCGTGTCCAGTAGGACCAACCCAGCCATTGCCCTCCTATCTAGTTAGGCTATAAACATACATGTACACTAAACTTTCCAATTCTGTACATGGTTACAATAATATACTCTTTTGCGGTGGAAATTATAATAAACTTATTTGTAAATAGTAATGTACAGTGTACAGAGTACCAAGTATACATGTACATATAAATCAAATAGAGAAAGAATGTTTGCATTACAATATATTTATTTTCTGTGCATCACAATTTTCCCACAGCGATTATTTTGTTACACATATCACCCAAACTATTGTTTAAGAATTTAAATGGACGTGAATCTCAATAATGTAAGTGCCTCATCTGTGCGCAAGGGCTCATCAACCATGGATTTCGTGACGTATCGATTGGCCTATGCATTAGGTAACACCAAATTCAAAATCAGTTACAGTAGTACATATGATGATAACATAGTTGTAAAGTTAAATGTATCTTATATGCAGTGCCATGATACGATGACCTCTTTTATAGTATCTCTAGCATCTTTGAGCATAAAACCACAGGTTGGGTAGAGTCCCAAAGCCAGCTGCAATATGACTCTTTCTGGGCATTGTTATACAGTGTTGAGCCTAAATGTGTAGAAAGTACTAGTAATGGGTTACTGTGACAAAATTACCTCCCAAGTCATGCCTTTACTATTTGTTATGAACCATTTTTGAAGTCGTTGTAATTTGTAAGTAATTTTGGGTTGGTGTAAACATGTGTGTGATTTTGTTTTTGCAATTCTTTAACCACCTTGGATTGTTGTAAAAATTAAAACAACCTGAAACTGTCACGAAATGGTACTTTTTGGGAGGAAATGTAGTTTGTGTGGTCAATACTTTTGAGATAACATAATTTTTATAATGTGCTTCTTCATAAAACTTATTTTCAACACTGTTATTACATTAGTCGACTAGCTTAAAATATGGGTATCGGCTCTTCGAATAGCACCTGCAGTAGCAGTGCGTAGCATTTCCTTGTTCCGATGATCCATTATGGCACAGTTATATTATTAGCGGCTGGTGTGTGGGAGTCTGCCCAACGCAAGTGGCTTCATGCCCAAAGTTATTTAGTGTTTGCGAATTGGGTCTGCACATGATCGAAATTGGTAGGCCTATCCATGAAAATAATTAATTTTGTTTGGAAATTTAGCAAGAAGTATAGTAATTTATTTATTTAATGTTTAGCTGGAAAATGTTGAGAAACTATAATAGTAGAGTAGTATAAAAGTATGTACTTAAATGCAATCTAAATTGAATAATCCTAAAGTCTTATCTGCGTATAGGATGGTTCTTATCTTTATGCCTTACTAATGTCCCAAACGGTTACCCAATTGTTCACCTTGTAGCTGGGTGATTTGACGAAAACAGTTTTTGTTTGATCATTATTTAGGTGAACCGTCTAAATACTTACGTTGGCAAGTGTCATAGGGTGTTATATCGACCAATTGAAATCAATAACCATGTAGGCCTACTGTCCAGACATTTAAATGTTGTTCTAAATATATTATACATTATATTGATGGGCCCTTGTTTTGTTTAAATGTGTCTACATTATTTATTGTTCTTCAGTTACATTATTAATGTTATAAATAAGGAGTAATAAAAGTAAAATGTGAATGTATGAAAAATGAGCTGTAAAATGAATATTCTAGCTACGTATAGTAAAACACAAAGTGTAATAACTTTTGTTATTTACTTATAATTTTTATCACATAAAAATTTTATTAATTAATCTTTGTGCTTGTTTTATTAATTTCCTACCCCTCCTGAATCAACAATTCTGAACTGTTTTATTGTATATGCAGAAAAAACAATAACTGATTTACAGTACGGTACTACTTAATTTCCTGGGAGTCATTCAAATATAGACTGAATAATGGGGAGAGAACTGGGAGCAAGTAGAGGAAATACGATTGTGGGAAGATAGGAAGAGGTGGAAAAATTTGGTTGTGAAACCCAAGCTGACCCTGCCAGAAGCAGGAAATAGCGATGGATAATAATGATGATGAATGGGGGAAATTGAAAAATTCCTAATGTTCAGCCATGCTTCCCAGTTTACTTTCCTTTTTAGGTTAAAATTCCACTGCCAAGTGTACATTCCTATGTGGAGGCAGTATAAATCCTATATTAAATGGTTTTATTACTGCATATATATACCTAGATATAATATTAAGTTTTATATTCATCGTGTTCCAATTTTATGTACGTAGTTCTTGTCGCCTAGACATGAACTCGGCATGTAGCTTAGTGGTTATCTTAATCCAGACTACCTTGCTGACAAATTCTATACGTTTGTATTATAAATGTCTCTTGAATGCTAATAAAAACAAACAAACAAGGTCGACCGAGCTGGGCCCTAGTATTCCGTAAGCTTCTTTCATTGACCAATAAACCCGGCTCGTAGCGTTACGTTGCTTTCCCGGTCATCGTTCGCTCGCGACTCAAAAGCCTGACGACTTGGGCCGGTCATTGCTCAAGAATGCATGGGGGTTTCAAACTGAAAGTGCTGTAGAATGTTCTTTATGATACTAAAGTGTGGTAATTCCAAATGGAAGATTGAGACATGATACACTGGCAACTCACAGAGGTGCAGAAAGATAAACAACATAGCAAAATATCATTTATCATTGATTGCATACCCAAGGCCCCGCTATTTAAAAAAAAAAAAAACACCGTCTTCTATCACGACCACGGCGTTCCGTTGCGAAGAGAGCTGACAAGCCCAAGTGTCGACCACAATGTTACTAAACTTAAAAGCCTGATTGTCGAATGGAATGCAACATTAGAAGTCGATAGAATATAATTGGGGTAACTTTAAAAAATTACTGTTTGAGCGCCATGATCAACGATGTTTCTTCAACTGTTGTACTTTACTTGTTCTGCTTCCAAGGTAAACAACAAAAAAAGTGTTAAGTGTTTTCCAATTCATTGGTGGACTCCTAAGCCCTCATTCCAATAAGTACTTGCGCCCTGTTATGGTATAGGGAGTAGGCTTGCCATAGGCCTACATCCCGCTTTCGGCGGGACAGTCCCAATATTCAATTTAAAGTCCCGTTTCCTGCCAATACGCACAATTGTCCCGCTTAGGTAAAAAATATTAAGATGTCTAATGTGAAATATCATATATCTGCAGTCCAGAACATGCTCAGTCAAGTATAGCAAACTGTTATATGCCAAAAATGCAAGCATAGGAAAAGAAGAAGAAGATTATCTTTTAGAATCCCGTACTTAGGCTACCTCCAACTATCCAAGCTCCAAAATTTGTTACTAAATAATGCTTGTCACTGTTCTGCATCTTATTAGTTGTTTTCTGGTTTTTGCATTACAAAAACGACAGACAGTATTTGGGCATATATTCAGTATGGTATTTTTTTTTAAACTCTCAGAACGCACTCTAAAAGCCATATTTTAAAAAAATTTTCCTGCGGCTCTATTGTTGGGGGGCCTTGCCCCCCCAAACCCCCCATGCATTTTTGGCATGAAAAGATGTGTCCCTCCACCTTGAGTTTAAATTATGGCAACTCTAATAGGAAGCCAACTTCACAATTGACTACTGTACAACCATCCAAAACTCTTCTGGAATGAGAGCCCTGGTGATTCCCTAAGCCCACCAGATATCAATGCACACACCTGCTTGAGAATCGTCGAGCAGAATGTCCTTGGAGAATTATGTTGTTGAATTGTTATTGTTGTTGCATACTACATAATACAAGATACAAGTGTAGATTTCGTCAGAACTAGTACAAACATATATACAATACATATACAAGTTAACTGTTACTAGACAATGCAATCTAGGTGCTAGGATAATTCATATAATCTAAAGTTCATACTTTCACACAACTAGAAATAAGTACAGAATAATTATAATTACTACGTAGTACGTAGTAGTATGTAGTAAAAAGAGACGTCATGTCCATGGCAGAAACTGATAACAAAATTCCATATCAATCAGTGGCTACTGATGTGTATTATCTCTGGGCAAGTTTTAATGCCCTGAGACTGGAAACATTGATGAGAATGAAATGTGGGCCAAAGATATGGATGAGCTCACTCACAATGGGTTTCCTAAGCTTACCTACTTATTCATAGTTTGCCGCTGAACATGTATGTATCGATAATGTCATAAACAGGAGTGAAAAATGTAAGAACTTTCATAAATGAGATTTCAGTTTGTAGAATAAATTTTACTTTAATTATTCAAAAGATTCCAAAATGAAAACACCCATGCCAGTAAAGCTCGAGCTTTACTGGCATGGGTGTTTTCATTTTGGACAAAAACGATCGTTTTTGTTTATTCCATGAGTAACTTTAATTTTCTGTCACTCATGAGCCAAAATTATTTTCACACTTATGTTCATTGATGGGCCTTGCCGGGATATTTTCCTGGAGGGGGGGCAAGACAATATGATAGACACTATCTATTAAACTCTTGCTTATCATCTCATTAGCTCCTGACATTATTGGTGATGTTTGATTTGTGTACTTATACTACTTTTGTCTTATAAAAATTGACAATATAAACTAAGTTATATGAAAAATAAATTATTAATTAATTTTAATGCAGAAAAGCAGAGCCTTCTCTTGTAAACACACTATATATTATATGGAACCTTGTTTTCCAAGCATGATTATCCACTTAAAACTGTCCCTCCCCCTCACTCCGCAGTCAGGGTTCTACATACGTACTCTGTAGAATGTGTGAATTGAATTATTTACTTTTTAGTGTTACACCATTTGTACCGACGACCAATGCTTCGTAATTCACTGTATCTGTATTATTTATTTATTTATTTATTTATTTAGGGTTTCTTTCAAGCATATCGTTACATAGGATTGGTTAAATAATACATCGAATGCTTAATGCCCTTTCTTATAACTAGACCTACTTATGACTATGCTACTGGAGATTTATGTTTGCTTATTGCAACTACAAAAAAACACTAATTGTTACAATAGGGCATAGTAAATGATTGACATATAAGTTTCATACATCTAAAGTACATTAGACGGCAGTAATGAATTGTGTAATAAATGTGTTAAGGAATATTAATATTAATTTCGAGAAATAGAATATTTTAAAATGTGTAACTTAGTATATACTATACAATAATAATAATAATAATAATAATAATAATAATAATAATAATAATAATAATAATAATAATAATAACAATAATAATAATAAAAATAATAGAAATAAAAACAATAATAATAATAATAATAATAATAATAATAATAATAATAATAATAATAAAAATTATTATTATTATTATTATAATAATAGCAAACAAACATAATAAAGTAATAATATGTAATGTATTAGGCCCTAATGGTAACTAATCTAAAACATAAAATAAACAATATAAGGCCAGATAAGGAATGGATAATCTATTACGATACTTTGTCTGATAGACGTACATTAGGCCTTAGTTTGATTGCAGGTATGTCAAAATGATGAATTATGAACTAAGGTCTAGTTATTACTTACTATATTAGAAAATGCACACGTATCACATATTTCAAAACTTGTACGTCATGTATTCCACATCCTTCTTAAAAATAGCTTTCCTTTTTTCGGTTCTAAGTGTTGCTGGTAATTTATTCCAGATGGTTGGTAGCCTATATTTTAGGGACCGTTTTCCAGCTTTTTCTTTGTTTACTCTAGGTACAAAAAGACTATTATTGGTGCGAGAGCGCAAGTTAATTTTGCCGTTTGAATAGGTGTGTAATGCTGGGTATCTATTGTTTGGAGTGGCGTTGATCATGTCAAATGCTCTAATTATTGTAAGAAAGTCGAGGCGCGAGTGCATTGTAGGTATTGAATATTGTTTACGAACCTCTGATAGTTTGAGACCACCCTTGAATATGTGCAAGGCACGGTTTTGAGCTAGTTCCAATTTGTTTAAATTATACTTAGTCACCGAGCTTATTATAGCCGGACAGTATTCGAGGATTGGTCTTATACAGGTCGTGTAAAAATGTTTACATTCAGTTTGATTTAGGAATTGTCTCAGTTTTCGCAGTATATATGTTCTTTTAATGCATTTGTTTGTTATTTTATCTATGTGATCTGTGTAGGACAATAGTTTATCTATATTTAGGCCCAAATGCTTCAACAGTTTACAAGGCGTGATATTCACATTGCCAACCTTCACTGTAGGTGGCGTATTAATGTCGTCTTTCCCCAAGAACATGACCTGGGTTTTGTCCTCATTCATTTTTAATAAGTTTGCTGAGTACCAATCTTTGATGTTTGAGGAGTCAATTTCAATTTTATTCGTCACCTCTTCATAAGTTTCTCCCTCTATGAGAGCTATAAAGTCATCCGCATAAAGTGTTACCTTAGACTGTGTAATACACCTGGGCAGATCATTAATATACATATTAAAAGCAGTGGGGCCAATTACCGTTCCTTGTGGAATGCCACAGTTTACTGTCCGCGCTGATGACAATACACCATTTACTTTGGTTTTAATAGTCCTGACCGATAGGAAGCTAGTGAACCATTTTATCGCCTCGTCAGAGAAATTAAATTCGGTCTTAAGTTTCTTAAACAAAATAGTATGATTCACACAGTCAAATGCTTTGCTTATGTCTATAGATAATAAAGCTGTCTTTGGTGGTTTTCGTCTATCTAACTGAAGGAGCCATTCATTTGTCAGGTGGTTTAGCAATTTCTCAGTTGAGCTTCCAGAAATGAAACCGTATTGTTCTGAACATATAAGCTTGTTAGAATTTAGATACTTTTGTAGTTGTTCGTTAACTATTTTCTCAAATATTCTTGAAAGCAAGTTTGTTACACTAATTGGTCTATAGTTATTCGCTAACTGACGGTCACCAGCTTTGAATATGGGTGAAATTATTGCACTTTTCCATGAGGTGGGGAATGTGTTACTTATTAAGCTCGTATTGAACAAGTGACACACAGCCGGTGCAATGATAGGTGCTAGAATACGTATGATCTTGCCCGAGATACCGTCCTCTCCAGGTGCTGTAGTAGTAGAAACATTTTGAAGTTTTGGCAGTACTTTATCTACGGTAACAGTGTCAAGATGAAATGTGTTGTGGTTCATAACTCTATCTTCTAATTGTACTTCTACAGGAATATCCTTTGTAATGGACATCGCGATTTTCTCCGATATTTGAGCGAAAAATGTATTAAATGATTCAGAGATTATATGGTCATCGGTGGTAATTGTGCTATCTATCCTAAGCGATTTAATATCCGATTTCTGCTTCCAGTTTGTAAGGAGATTAGCTAGCTTAACAATTTTTTTCCCTGTATTTATATCCTTGTTGAGCACTGTATCTCTATAATAATTTCGCTCTGCTTCCCTTATGTCTTGGGTCAGTCTATTTCTTATTCTCTTGTATTCATCCCAAGTATTCCTTTCGTCTGAGGCTATAGCTATTTTAAATAATGTATTTTTCTCCGTAATTCTGGCTTTTAACTGTGTTGTGATCCATGGTTTACTATTACGTACTCTAAAGGACTTAATAGGAGCATGAGTGTCTAACGTGTCCACAATTAATTTTGTCAGCCCTTCTGTTATTTGGTCAACCGATTCCATCTCCTCTAGTTTGTGAAAAGGTAAGTGGCAGCAATCTAAGAAAAACTGTTGCTCATCGAAGTTTTTATAAGAGCGTTTCGTGATGATCCTCCTGGGGGTTTTCAATGGCCGTATTGTAATAAATGTGCCTACCGCAAAGTGATCGCTTATGTCACACCAGATTGTTTTTGTGTTAGAATGGAGATTAGAACAATTAGTGTATATATGATCTATCACACTTTCCGATGTGAGTGAAATTCTAGTTGGTAACACAATAAGTTGCTCTAGTCCGAACGCTCTCAAATGTTGATCAAGAAGCCAGAGATTGTTAGTCTGTTTCTGCCGGCAGATATTAAAATCACCTGTGATTACTATATTGGCTTTGTATGGCATGGTCGTAAGAATATCAGATATTCTACTAAAGAAAGCTTCTGTTGCGTCTGGTGGCCGATATACACACGATACGATAAGATTTTGTTCGCGGGGACAACTTAATTTGATACAGATGATTTCAATGTTTGGTTCTGAAAGTTGTTTTATCATTTTGCAGGCTATATCATCTCTAACATATATTGCCACACCTCCATTACCCTTGTGTTCTCGATCTAACCGAAATAACTTAAAATTAGGAATATTTATACATTCGTCAGATACAGTAAAGTTAAGCCACGTTTCGGAAAGACATATTACATCATAGTCATTTATTCTTGACGCTATTAATAACCCAATTTTATTTCTTAGACTTCTTACATTTAAATGCACAACTTTCAATGTACTCGCGTTGATATTGTTTGGTACGTAAGAAACATGGCTCTGTATATCTGGTAGTAGCTTTAGAAGTGGGACATGAGTGTACTGCTTGTCCACATGTGACCGGTGCATCTATAAACAAGCAATAACCTACTTTTAATTTACCTAATGTTAATGTATAAAAATATGAAACTATTATGTAAAGAGAATAGGATAATTAGTAATATAATGTCTTTGATTTACGCAAATGAAGCAATTGGCGTGACAGTCGTGTTAGGGAGTTACATATTAATCATGCCATCTGAATAGTACAATATAACATTTTGAGTCTTGTTATTTCCGTCCGCTTCAACCCCAGCCTCCATTCTTGCTTCGACTTCGTGTTATTGCGATAATCTTCCACTTCCCCCACGGCCTCGACCTCTGCCTTCCCCCCTGCGTGCAGCTGGTTCTGGTGTTGCCACCGGTCTGAAGGTATCACCCCCGCGATCTAGCGTCCGCTCAAAGAACTCCGTCATTGTCGTCGCTGACCTGCGGTCTTCTCCTTCGCGCCAGAAAACTATCCCATCCCTCGTCCACACGTTTGTTTTGCCGAAGACGTTGACTGCTGCATTGAGGACCGCCCTCCTGGCTGCTGTTAAATCCTCTCTCACTACAACACCAGTCCTAGCCAGGGTTTTCTTAGCCTCAAAGACCGTGTTGCGAGAACGGTAGCTCACCATCTTGACAATTATCGGCCTCGGTGGCTTAGTCGGGTCGGGCGATCTCTTGCCCAGCCTGTGCGAGCGCGCGATGTCGTTTACCGCTAGGCCTAGCTGCATTTTATCGTTAAATATTCCTAGCGCTAAGCTATCTGTACATTCATTCGCCTGCTCAGGAATTCCAAACAATCGCAGATTTTCTCTTCTCCCGTACTGTTCTAGCTCATCTGTTTTGGCATCTAACTTCGCCTCGACTTCATTAATCCGATCATTTTTAGTAGTACGTAATTCTTTCAACACTGCGTCCGTAACTTGTTTCACTATGAGTGGAACCAGGGTTGGTAGCAGTGCGTCAACTAGGCCTTGCAGAATCGAGGCATCTTTAAGGGCTTCTAAAACTGCCGTGGAGATCTTTACAGTTAACTCTTCGCAAGACATGACTGTGTTGATAATATAACAGATACTGAGTATGATCGTTATTTATGATACTAGGTTATTGGCACTTACGTGATTATTCAAACTTGCAGGTTTTATGTCCCGAACACTTCACGCAAAATCTAACCTTCCGCCATCTTGCCACATGGGTTGCGTTCCGTTACATGCTGGGACTGCTGGGACCCAGTGAGCGCCGGCGTGAGCCAGCGCGAGCCAGTAGGCTTAAGAAACGGAACGAGCATCCACCTGCAGAGCACTGACAACAGTATAGGGTGTGTTCTTTGAAACGATCCGAGCAACCAGAGTGCTCTATACTCGATCTCTTATTTGATCAGAGCATGGAGTTATATTGGAGGAGGAGATCTAGCTCTAATGGGAGGGGCCGTCCACGATTGTTGTTCCGGAAATGGCCGCCATATTTGTTGTTTACGAATTGTGAAGAAACTTCAGTACGCCGCATAGGCCTATATGCTGTGCGCTACACAGGCTTACTACATTTGTGAAGTAGTTTACACCAAGACTGACAGTAAGAAACTCGTTAGGTAAGTAGATTGAATGGTTATTTAACTACTAGGCCTAATTACCTAGTACTTAATTTAGGTTGTCTAGAAGAAAAGCAGTCGTAGTGGGCTATGGAGTAGGCGAGGGCCTATTGTCATGGGCTAGGCCTACTAGCCCTAGACCCGTACAGCCTAGCCCAGGTATTTTACCGGTACGGCGTAGGCCTAGGTACCAGTGAAATATGAAGTTGAATCACAACATTGTAATTAAACCCTGGCTAGTCCTGCGAATTGGTAAGGTCACAGCTATGTAGAAAATATTGGCAATTGGTCACGTACCATCAACTAGGCCTAGGGCCTAGGGCCGAGGCCCCTAGCACTCACCTATCCTAGTCTAGGCCTACGCTTTGATCTAGGCCAATATCTTGAAAATATTGATATGTGGTAAATGAACTCAAGCCAACAGCATCAATCATACATCCAATCTGGGCTAGGCCTAAGAGTAGACAAGGTTAAGATAGACAACAGCATTCACTATTACTATCCATGCATCCAACTTGGATAAGCCTAGGTCCTATACACTTAGCTCATCTTGATATTATTGTAACATGGTGTGTGACAACTCTTTGTATACAACATTTATTTATACACAACACCACATGTCAAATAGCCTAGGCCTAGTAGGCCTGCCAATTATGCATTCAACATGGTTTAGGCTAGGCCTAGGCTAGTTTGCACAACATTGCTAGATAATGCACATAGGCTAATGTAATCAACTGTTTAGGGTCTAGCAGCAAGGCCATCGCTACCCTCTGTAGCAATGGTCTCGGCAGTAGGCCCTACCTACTTCTTTTGACAGAATACTCAAGCTTAGACTGGACCTATTCTTGTAATTTATAACCTCATGATCCGTCATACACTATAGGGTATAAGTTCGGTCAATGTTGCAAGACTTGCAAAGTACATTTGCCTGTATTATGTAACATGTTTGAACTGATGTTCTCGATTGCCATAGTTCCATAACTAGGAAAAGGTTTTCTGGCCTAGGCATACTAAGCACTAGGTAATGTTCTCAAGTAGCAATCACAACATGCTGGGTACAACATTGCTAGATACAATTTCCATGTTCATGTAGTAGCCATGTCTATGCATTGTAATTTAACTTGAGATGATCATCAAGTTATAATAGTTCTGTGCATGGACATTAATGGATTGTGAGAGGTAGCCTCCTCTAATAAATAGTCACTTCTTAGGCCATACACATTTTTACATTGTACAGTAATAAAGGTTTTTGTTGTAGATTGCTTAATCAATAGATACAGTAATATTTTCAGATTATAGATACCAATAGTTCAACTAGGCCTTAAACTTGTTGATAGGTCAATGATAAGGTCCAAACAATAATATATATGTATTTATATTTCAGCCAACTCAGACATGGAATTGGAAATAAAAAATATTTTATTGGAAGTTACATCTCTTCACTTCAAAGTAGCTGTAGCTGCTTCTGTAGATTCATCACAAGCTCTGGATGATTGGTGTGTTCAGGCAACATCTCTACTAAAATGCAAGAATATAGAAGACTTCTGGTCTACATGCCACAAGTTCCGCTTAAAAGATGAATTTTTACAGCCGGTCAAAAGATTCACTTCAACACTGATGGTAAGTTATTTTCAGTACAAAACTTACAGTACGGTAGGTAGCCAAATCACACTAAGTGATTAGGCCTACTTTTTTATAATAAGAGAGATCAATCTTCCATCAGATTCAGAACTAGTATGATCTTTGGTTGGTAGCCAGAGTACACACATAATAACATTTTTGACCTACCATTTAGCTTTATTATTAGGCCTTTAATAATATAGGCCTAATAATAATAAATTCCATTTTATTCTCACACATACAAGAATACATATAATTACATACAGTAGTATTATTTATTTATTTATATATTTATTTATTTAGGTATTTATTTATTTAACCCCCAGGCCTGGTTCAGCTCCAACCATCCTTAACCAGCCAGAGGTTGATGACCACTACCAGGCCGAACTCCCAGTGAATCAACATCCTGGTGAATTAATGATTATACCTACAGAGAAACCATTCACTACTCAGGGTAAGTCATAGATATTAAAATAGTGCAAGTTTTACTCAAATCAAATTGTTTTATTCAGTACATGATACAGAATTGTAGCATACTCAATGATTGTAGGGCCTATATTGACTAAATTATCATTTATCAGTAACCAACAACTCAAAAATTTATTTTTCTATATGCCTAGTAAAAAATTAATATGTACGGTACATTAAATGTAGGTACCCATGCTTTAAGTAATTCATTTTTAATTAAAATCCATCTTATTCATCTAAAGTTGTAATTGTAATCATGTTCTTTTTTTTAGGAACCATGACTGCTGTGGATCGGGGTGATCCACTGACTGAGCTAGGAATAATTTCCTCAAAAACCGAAACAAAGAGCTGCTAGCAGACGTACAAAAACGTCAAGAAGAAAACAATGACCTGACTAAAATAATCAACGAAAACTGTTAGAAAGCACACCAGATGGCAGACAATTTGGTTCACTTTTATACTAGCCTTGTTTCATATGAATTATTTCAGACTTTAGTTTCATATGTAGCCCCATTAATGGCCAATTTTCATTCAGTCAAGATTAAAGACCAGAGAATGATCATTTCAACCAAACTTCGTCTCAGCTTATTTAATAAAGTCATAGCATTTTGGTATATTATATGTCATATTATATTACATACATAATTTAATCTTTATATAAGGCCTATCACTCAGCATTTTCTCATGACGGAGTAGATTCCCCCGAATCGGAATCGCTGTCTAGTGTTAGAGCAAAATATACTGCAGTGGGTACTATTTTCTTTATTTTTGCTTCAAATAACTTTGTATTTTCTATGGTTTCCTTCAATTGGTGTCGGCTCTACATAAACGAGTGGCTCGTTTACATTTATTGATGCCACCTACATGGTGTGTATGTCTAGCAAAGTTGTATTTCTTCAGCTTTCTTACATTCTACCTGTAACATAAGAATAGGTTAGAGATCTACCTAGATACATTTTTTAACTATTAAATTTTGCAAATATTTAAAATAAACATGAACTTAAATATGAGCTCATATTTTATTGATTGGAGTAAACCTGATCCTGTCATTTTGCACAAACTCGTCTAAATCCGACATATTGTGAACTACATTGATATTAGGGATGACATCGGGTAATAAAATTCGGAACCGGTTCCAGCTCTCATATTACCCGGGTACCCGGATCCTGAAAACGTATTTTTCGATGTGTAGGCTTGATTTGAAGGTCGTCGCTAGGCCTTGTGAAGTGCGCGGGGCGGAAGAAGAGGGACGAATGACATGCATGCCGCCTGCTCAAATATAGCCCCTTGGAATACGCCTGCAGTAATCACGTTGAGTAAAAAAAAGTATTTCGCAATACACAACTGAAGCACGTATTAAAACATGCTATTTCAAGTAAAATAAATAGTAATAGAACAAGGGTTAGCCAGAATGTTCACCAGAATGTTAAACAATGAACAAACAGTAACCAATGCAAGTCTGTTCGCGTCTGTTCTGTTCCCTGTCGAGGCACTTGTTATGGATAGTGGGGGATGGGTCGGTGCCCGCCGTGCCTGCTGGCTCCATCGAAATCAACGGCAGCAATACTGGCGCGTAAATATAGCCTAGAAACGGACTAAAAAATTACCCGGACCCGAAAAACGGCTCCGGGTAATACTTTGGAGCCGGGTGTCATCGCTAATTGATGTAGAATTTTTTGTTAGCCTGTGCTGTTGACATTCACCACACAGTACAATCATTGGGCTAACTAACAAACTCAATGGTACAATCCTAGTTTACAACGAAAATGTAGCCTTCTATTCCTTCCAAACCTTCTATCAAAAAGTGTATGCGATCTAGGTTTGAAGCTTTAAAAACCAGCCTACAGCTTGAGAATGATTAATCAACGGTTTATATCGTAAACGAGTTATATGATCACCTAGTGCTGCTATCCTATCACTGACCTGGCTGGTGTGCACACTAAAACTAGGAAGCACATTTAGCCCAAGTCTGATAAAGCTAAAGGCAGAGCAAACGTTTACATTCTGTATGCGTGTTATTTCCCATAAAGAAAACAAATCCTTACACAACAATTATTGTTACCTGGCAACAACCCTAGGTGTAGGGGAACTACAATTCTTGGGCTGCGTACCAACTTTGACTGCGTTCACTGTGGCTGTGACTGGTGGTGGGGGTAACCCAGTCAACGCAGTGAACGCAGCAGCTGGTACGGGCTGCAGTCACAGTCACAGCGAAAGCAGACAACAGCAGAAATTGTCATTCATAAAAGCAACATTAATTTTGCCATCTGCTAATTAACCTTACAACATTACATTCATAATTTAACTCTTACGGGACTTCTAAGTTGAGATTGTATGGTGTTGTGATGTCACTTACTATTTAAACCATATAATATTGTCTATAAATTCATAATTCGCAGTAAAATTATTAGCTACGCCCCCCTTGACTGCGATAGCTGGATCTTTTCGACCCAGTCATCGTAGTGACTGGAGGGGTAACTGCGAGGTAAACTGCGAATCAAGTTGGTACGGATCTCAGTCACTGCCAGTCATAGCTTTGGTACGCAGCCCAGATTGTAGCCCTTTTTTTCTATGCTTTTTTACAGATACGCCTAGCCTAGGCCTAGGTTAGGTAGGCCTAGGCCTAGGGCCTGGTATAATTTCTATGGCTTAGGAGGCCTAAACTAAATCTATTCTTTATCACTATATTACAATATTTCTTACCCTGCCATGCATGTGCAATGAGCAGCACATATGCAGCCATCCGTTTCTTTATCCAGAACCCATATTTCCCGGGGCTTGTCGTTCAGCCTTCGGCCCGGCGTCACTTTGCACTTGAGGAAACAAAATCAAGAATGGGATAGGCCCTAAGCCTTCGATTGGGTGGTAACACACTTCACGCACTAGACCACACTTGAAGTAGGCTAGTTGTACGCGTGTCTAATGACTTGTATGCTTTCATACTGTCTTTGGTATGTACGCATTTACTTCATTTACCAAATAATTGTAAATGTAGGCCTACGCCTATCCGAACTCAGCTGGTGGCCACTTTGATACCTGTGTAGACCAGTTATCTTAGGCAATAGTGTATTAACTATTAACAATAACTTAACAGTCACATATTACTTATAATAAGGACATTTTCCTTTGAAATATGCACGAGAGAAACATGTGAAATGCAGCGGTCATGACGACTGTCGGAGCACGTAAACAACAAATATGGCCGACTAGCTTTGCGGGGCGTGGTCCAAAATCTCGTACACTGCCCACTACACACCTGCCTATCCAGTACGAAGTACTATTATAAATCCATGATCAGAGCACGCTCCGCATCGTTCTTGTAATCCCGAGTGGAGCGCTCAGAGCGCGCTCGACATACTCGGATCTGGGGATGAGATTTCACAGATGCATAACCTTCTTGATTCACTTTTTGTGCAATGTGCATACTTGATACTTCTTTTACTATTTTTTATAAATGTAAATATCGTGGATATGTGAGTAAAGATTACTCGGACATGGGTGCCCACATGCTGGGCAGTAAAAAGTAAGTGTTTAATACAAATTTAGTCATAATGTAAAACCATTTGATTTTGGCGGGAAGGCCTATGTTTTGAGGTTAGGAGGCCCAGGCATGGCTAGGCCTAGGCCATAGCTAATGCCAGTAGAAGAAGCATATTATATGTCTTGATATTAAATGTTTACCAGCCTTTATTTAGCTATCCTAGGGCAGACACCTCAGATCAAGTTCTAAATAAAGTTATTTTTCATCTCTAGATGTTCCAAACCAAACAAACAAGCGGTGTGTTCATTCAAGCGTTCTTTTATCATTGCAATGCTCTGACAATTCGGTCACGTGACCGCGCACGCTCCACTCGATCAACAGATCGTTTCAAAGAACACACCCATAGAAGACGGCGCGAAAATAGTCGTAAGCTAAAACTGTCAGCCTAGGCCTACACTAATTGCACCCTGCCAAGAGAAATATACGTCCAATAGCATATACAAAACATTCTTACCTTTCTCCAGACGCTCCTTTTCAATGTCGTTCACTACTAATTTCACTACTTCGTTTGTTTCTGGACAAACCAGCGATATTTCGTGCCACTGGTATGTTATAGTTTGGTGCGACGCCATGACAGTTCCAAGTTTTACTGGGGCTACTGCGTGAAAAAGGGCCAGTACTTCCAGTGCACTGGAGATGCTGGGATAGCAAGTAAGGGAACGCTCAGTAGTCGCTGGCAGCATGTTTCGGAATGCATCCAGTAAGCTGGCGCACTGGATCAGTACATCCAGCATGTAACGGAACGCAACCCTAGAGGTAGGTATCTGTAGACCTGTACCTGACCTGACTGTGTTCCAAATTTGAAATTAAATAATTTTCTGGTTTGCAAAACGCAGATAATTCTTCAAGCTGGTACATGTCCTATGTCCAACACATAATTAGTCTAACCGAATGAGGTACATAAGCTGTCGCTTCAAGAATCCCATATTCCGAATCAAGACACACAGGGGTAAAATGCAAACAAAGAAAGAAATTGTTGACATATTGTTGTTAGAGAGTAGAGACCATAAATGACAATAAATAAATAAAATAAATACATTCACATTTACAGTCTACCCACTCAGTAACTTAACTGATTTGCAGTGGGGGACTTTAATTTAAAGTGACTAAACCAACCCTGTAGGCTTCGAACACCATCGACGAGTGAGCGATAGCCAATCAAAGATCAATATTTCAAATACGAACCATATGAATCAGTGATTGGACAGTGCGAGCACCTACGGACAAATACCAGAATCAACAAGGCTGATTCAGAACACCTTTGATTTATTGAGTGCTTCGTCATTGCTATAAAAATTAGACGGCTCCTAAGTCCGTTCACTTATTCCTTAACCAAGAAGTAATGGAATTGAATCCACATTAGAAGTTAAAAAACTTCTGCCTGAAGCGGGATTTGAACCCAGAACCTTCTGCATTGAAAGCAGGTATGCTAACCACTGGACCAATGAGCCACCCATAATCAAAATACTAATAATCATGTGGGGCTTTCTTTTGCAAAGTACTGCAAACCATATCCTTGCATCAGTAGACAAACAACAGGTAGCTCCACACTATAGGCCTCTAACGACAGTGCTGCGGGGTAAGTTAATAGATTAATGTGAATGCATTTTTGTATAATGATTAACGAATGGTGTCTCTGAATGCACAACATAACAAGTACATCCGTAAACGTAACCAGATTCTTCCACACGTATAGTATGAAGATGATCATTGTAGTGTGTTAGCCTTGTTTGTAAAAAATATGCTGTTAATATATCGTCATTTTAATAACAATTAAAGACAACCATAGCTATAATAATAATTTGTAGCAAATCTCCAATTCGGTACTTTACTTTGGGTTATTCATTTCGAGAGTACAAAATAATTGGAGGTCCCTTGTTTTGTTTTTGCAAGCTATGCATGCACCCTGTGTAATTTTCTCAATGCAATATAATTTTTTCAATGCATGCACTCTTCTTGGTGGTAGGAGAACCTGTCAACGTGACCGAGGTTTACCACCTTGTACAACTTTACTTTACTTACTTTATTGTATTGACGGCCAGTATAGGGCACAATGCCCTCTTTAGCCTGATGAGTGACGATTGATGAATGATATAATGAGGAATTAGTAGGGAGGAGGGGAAGTCTGGTACCGGCACGTAGCCTATACTCCTGTCGAAAAGAACCAAGGGGTTCATCGGCTTTACGTCCCATCCGAAAAGACGGTGTAACTTTGACCAGTCATTTGACCTACACTAACCTGGACTGCCGAGAAGTTGCCGAGAAGAACGAAGCTGTTACACAAGCTTTCGAACCCTCCAATCAGCTCTAACCAACGGTAACTAGTGCTTCATAGAAGAGTGGTCACCCATCCAGTTCCTGACCTAGCCCGAGGTTGCTTAACTTCGGTTTTCGTATGGGAACCGGCTAAGCGACCATGGCTAAACCGTTCGATCTTCTTGGAGGAGAGCAACAAAGCAGTTGTGTTTTGATCCCAAAATATGCCCTTGAGTATTTTGATTTGTAAATAACTAATTAGATCAACACGTATATTGAAAACCAAATTCTTGTAGGAGTGGCGGTGTCTTGGGAAAGGCCTCAGAAGAAAAATAAATCGAAGAATAATTCAAAATACAATCAAACACAACCAAGAATAACTGAAATTTGAACATTCCGCGCTTTGCGCGAGCCTAGTTGTGACCAACGTACATCCGGAAGAGACGCTGTGATACGTCACTGCGTACGACCGAAGTACTTTTATTGTCGTGTCGTGTTTGTTGTATTTCAAATTTTCCAGTTACATTTTCTTCTTTCAACTGGTGCCTCCCAGTTTATGACAGTGATAAAATACAACTCCGTGATTTACATTAAAGTTAATTTTTGTAATAACAACAACCAAAGTAAAGACAGAAGATGATGTTGGTCAACCTGTAGCCGCCATTACTTGTTTGACATGCTCGTTCTTGTTGTTTTCCACGTGACGTCACTTGCTAGGTCATTTTAATCATTCCACGTTTTGTTATGGATATTGTAAGTGAAGCATTGCAAAGAACAGCTAAAGATGCGGAAAAATACAAAACAACTGAGGTGGAAAAACACTTAGATCTTGAAATTGATTTGGGAACCTTATTGGCAGTTGACATCAATGAAATCGATGTTAAGCATTTGAGGTTAGTGGCTGACCCTAGGTCTAAGCATAATTTTTCTCACTTTTTAACTGGCATAGCCTAGGCCTACACCTAGGCCTGGTCTACTAAATTGTCGTCAAGACCTTTTAGGTCCTAGGCCTATCCTAACGCTGGCCAGTCCTCATTCATTTTGTTTGCATTTTAGACCCGGTTCACAGTCGCATGGGAAGTCACATTACGCTTAATAAATCTATTACCACCCCTAGGCCTAGGGTCTAGGCGTACATACTGTACAGGTCTAGGCCTACGTCTAGGCTACTGCAGGTGTCAAAGGGGACAAACTAATATTATTATTATTATTATTAATGCTCGTTGCACAATGCGCCCGGGAAGGAGCTTCGGGAACAGGAAAGTTCTAGGCCTCGGCCTCTGATTTAGGCTTCCTCTATTTCCACCCCAACATAAAAAGCTCCTTCCCGGGTTATTGGCGGGCACCCTGCTTAACTCAAGTGTAGCCCCTAGCTATCTGACATGGTGTGATGGACCTAAAACTATACGTGATAAGCCTAGCCTATTATTGCAGGCCTACAGGACCCATAATATGTAGGCCTACCCTAATCAATTTACCAATGTCAATTAAAACCATGTCCTCTGAGAACAATCGAGTGAATGTTATGGAGTTATGTGATCGTTCTTGGCGGAAATGAATGTCCGAAATTGAGAGAGTATAATTGAAATTGAAACTGAATTAAGAGAGTAGAGTTACTGAATTGGTGCCCTGGCCTGCTTGGAGAAGTGGGCTAGCACCTCCAAAGCAAGTCACAATAGGTACCTCGATATATATGGCTTTGTGCGCCCTCTATCATCAGGGCTAGATATACAAACATGTAGGTCTACGGCTGGCGGCTTGCTCGTGAATGGAAATCATATGAGCAGTAAGTAGTTGCTGTTATATAGATGTAGCAGGCTGTGAGTCCAGTTCAAACTTTCTTTATGATAGGTCTAGTTAATTTTGGATCACATGAATTTGAGCACTGACCTAAGCCGCTTCACTTAGCTCACTTTATCACTCTGATGGTAGTTTTATAGGCAGTTTTTGTTATATAGGCCTTAAGTGAGAGATCGATAAGTTGGGAGATGGGGCTCACTCACGTACAAAGATTCACACAAACTCTACGTTCAAATAGCAGCTTAATCATAAGAGTGTAGAAATATTTCACTTCTTATTACAAAACCGTAAAACTTACGACGAACAATGAGGTGTTGAAACATCACTTGCAACACACCAGTTTTAATGCCGATTTTGCCAACGTCGGCGATGAATACCGGAAAGCTGCTGTAGGCCATAGTCTTGCTCTCGTAGTATGCAGACGCGTCATTTAATAGGGAATACACATAACACACAAATGATTTCATTTCAGGGAAAATAAAGATGATTTCCTACTTAATCTGGCGAGAGACAACACACAACTCCTGTTCAATCAAATCTGGGAACTACCGACAGAACGAGTGGACGAGGCAATCGTCGCGAAACTCCCCAAGCCCGCGTACCTCCTGCCGCGCTCGCACCGCCTCCCCAAACAGAAACAAATGACCAAATGGGAGAAGTTTGCCAAAGAGAAGGGCATCCAAAAGAAGCGTAAGTCCAAGGTGACATACGACGAGGTGCTGCAGAAGTGGGTGCCCGCCTACGGCTACAAACGTGCGGCCGCGCAGAAGGAGAAGGACTGGGCGCTCGAGGTGCCGGTGACCTCCGACCCCTACGAGGATCAGTTCGGCAAGAAGGCGGCCGCCAAGACGGAACGCGTCGCCAAGAACGAGCTGCAGCGGCTCAAGAACCTGGCAGCCGCCAAGAACATCAAGGTGCCCAAGACCGGCCTCCCCATGACGGAACATCTCGACTCGAAGCAGCTACACGCGGCTCTCACCGTCGCCCGGAGTTCGACAGCGTCGCTGGGCAAGTTCCAGACCAAACTGCCCAAGGAGAAGGATGCCAAGAAGTTGGGCAACCTCGTGCCGAGCAATAAGAAGAGAAAGCAGCCGGTGCCCCCGCCCGCGGAAGAAAAGAAACTCAATATGAACATGCTGGACACGATACTTAGGAAGAAACCTAAAATTGACATGGAAAAAGCTATAAACAAAGAATTATATAACAAGCAACAAGAGTAAGTAGGAGCCTACAATACAACCCAGATTCTGAACGGGTTTCATCCCAAAAGGTTTATTGACTGTAGACACTCGACACCCCCACTCCACTTCCAAGCACCATCTACATTGTTTCAGTATGTCAACCAGCTTGATTAAAGCCTTCCCCCCTCTGTCACTATTTGACGGAACACCCCCCCCCCCCCCCCTTCAAGCGTGACGTAATGTTTTTGTCATAAATGGCCTCTTCCTTGTAAAATTAGGCCAGCAAATAATAAATTACAAATTAAAATTACATGTAACTTAATGACCTTACTACATTCGTTTTTTATATAGCAACAAATTGTACTCTATGTGAACGTCTATTAAAATTGTTAATGCTCTTGTTGCAGGAGGGCCGAGGAGAGAGTGAACGAGAAGCCAGGGAAGGGGAAGGGAAAGGGAGGTCCCAATAAGCGAGGGAGTCAAAAGAAAGGCAAGGGACCAGCGAAGCAGACCGGAACAAAACCCAAAGGCGGTAAGGGGTTACGTCAAGGCAAGGACAGAAGCAAGACGGGACGCAAACGCCGTTAATCAGTGGCCCATGAATTTCTATAAAGAGGTATTTTAATGAGTTTACGCTTGAAATACGGCCAATTCCATTTTGAGGCCAGGTCTAACGTTATTACAATTTTTTGTTTGTATAATCAAGCTGTTGTCCGTATCCCGTTCAATAAAATGTCGCATTTGTCTTGAATGTTGCAAAAAAAACAAATCTATGTATTTCTTTGATCAATCACCAATTCATCCTATTACATACTGTAATTAATATTATCCGTATTTGACACTGTGTCAACCTATTTGAATATAAAATCAAACATGTTCCAGTTCAGAACTTATGTTAAATTAAACATTTTAATTTTCCCACCTCCTACCAAATGGACATAAGATTTAATTAAGCATTGGCAATGGCCATCTCTACTGCTGTTTACTTGTAAATAAAAAGGTTCTCATTCAAGAGCAATGATGTAAATGCGTACAATGACTGTTCAAGTGTTGGAAATAATTTGAGCTGAATCTATTTCTGTTTTAAATTTTCATATAATATACAGGATGCACTACAGAAGATGCACTACACCCACTTGTTATATGAATGTTTAAACATAATGTGTAAAGTATATCACTTTAGCAGGTCTAGCCTATGCTAGCTCGATGTGGCCCAGATATGGAATGGCGTGAAAAGTGAAAAGTTAAACATTTGTCAAAATGCAATTTGGTAGGCATATAATACAGTATGACATAGTTTTTGTTTTGGTTATGGTACCAATACCATGTCTGTGGGTCAAAGTAGAGAATAGGCAACACGCGTACGATTTTTTTTGTTAAACCAAACACTTAGTTTAATAGTATCAGATACAAAAAGTATATTAATGCAAGTCTTAAGTAAAAAAGAAATTTTTAAATAGGTTTAAAGTGGTCGCATTAATTGAAGTTTAAACTCGGGGATCTGAAACGCGTACAGGTGGCTGTGACGCAATGATTCTGTAGACGTGGCGTAACAGACCAATCGCTGAGGCGATGAGCGTACAAAGAACAAAACCATGACGTCAAATCCACTCTACATGGCGGCGGCTCGTTTTTCGCGCCCTTTTATTTATTGTTACTAAACCAATTATTTTGAGACATAGCCTGATCCGTTTTTCAAAATTCAAAGCCACAAAATTATTAAATGAGAGACAAGGTATTTAAAAATCGATTAAAATTTTCATACGCGTGTTCCCTATTGATGAGATTTCATCAGGTTCATAATTTTGAAGTAAGAGAACAAGGTTTAATGCACGGCCAAATAATTTTAAAATAGGTAAGAAGACAAATATATTGTCACACATTTAAAGCAAACTTTCTTCCCGTATTATGTTTGTTTATGTATTTGTTTCACCAAACAAACGGAAGAAATACGAGTAGGCTAGTTAGATAATGTATTTTTTTGGCATATGAAGGTCTACACTCTTTGAGCTCACTGGGTTACGAGACTTGCTCAAAATGTTATTTTGCAATTACAACAAAGCAAAACAACAAACCAACAATGCATAATTGTTTTATGATACTGAAGGATTGCATTTCCATGTAAATCCTACTCCGAGTTCACCAACAACATTGATTGAGATTGACCTGATGCAAGATTCTAATATATATTACTGCAAATGGCCACATTTAACAGTGGCTGCATCCCCTTGTTTGTGAAATATGAAGGCCTGGGCATTGAACAAGTTCTCACGTTCGGAGGGACAGGAGATTCCGTCTCGGGTCTGCCCTTGCCTACGCGTATGGACGAATTTGAAGCCGTCATCCTGCGACTGCCGGTCGACATTGAGAAAGCCAAGTCTCTAAGGCCCGTCCCGGAGAACCAGTCCGTGTTCGGAATTCCCGCTCCCAAGGGGGTCGACGTGCGGAAGGCTATTTCCGACACGGCCAAGAAGTTGTGCACCAGATTCACAACGAAAAGAGAGGCGGCAAAGTTCTATAAGCTCGCAGTCTCGCCGGAGGGACGCGCACTCTTCTTGATGTCATTCTGGGTGATGAGGGCAGAGCAGGTCAAGTGCAGTTTTATAATAGAGTATTTATTTATTGGGTAAACACTCTGTGTGACGCGTTGATAAGCGAGAAATAATGTTTAATACTTATCCCTTGCCTCATGTGTGCACAGATGGCTGTAGGAGCTTCTGATCTTTACAAACCTTTGCTTACTGAATGTCTTCTCCATTTTCCAGTTCCAACATTTAACCCGCACCCTCCTTCAGTATTTGTCCAAATACTACTGTTCAGTGTTGAACTCTGCTGGCCCTGCAAAAGACTTGATACCCACCTTTTTGTCAAAGTCACTGGCAAGAATTCTAGTTTGTGGCTGCCATTCTGGGCCCACGGATTACGATACTGTTATCCGTCGCAAAAGACGGATGGCGCTGCGTACTACAACACGTTTCGTGGCCAAATACTTTTCTGGCAGTTTAGGACTTGGATCCGTCGGAGGTAACCTCATTCTGTGTGATACATTCTCTTGCTTTAAGTAACCACAGTGACCTTGATTTGTTGAGACCCGATTGTCCGAGCTAGATTCACTCGTGTAAATAATACAAAAATGAGTTTGTTTTGATTTGATAGGCCTAGATGGAATGTTAAACAAGATAAAATTTCCAAACTCATTCTAAATAAAATATTATCTCTTGACTTCTAGGGATGGGCTAGTGTTTTTTTTTTTTTTGTCCTGTGCAGAGTTGGCCTCTTCAACCATTCTTCTTTCTTGCTATCCAATACAAGGCTGCCTCCTTCTCTGTCCTGCTCATTGAGTCAGTGTTGGGAAAATCATTTTTGTTACTGAGTGGGTAGACTCTACATGTGAATTTATTTATTTACATGTTTACTGTTTTCCTCTAAATATTAAATGCATGGACCTGTGCACGCCGCCCACACAGGGTTATTGTACTGTACCCAGTGGCGGCTCGTGGTATAAAATAGTAGGGAGGCCAGGACAATCCAAGAAAGATGGAATATGGAAGCAATGGAAATTAGCGGCAGTTCAGGGGGGTCTGGGGGGCGAGCCCCCCAGTCTGCCCCGCAGGTCGATTTTTTTAAAACTGCATTTTTCTACGTTGTTTTAGGTGTTATAATGTGGTTGTGGATGTGGATTTAAGTTGCCCGATTTAAGTTGACGACACTTGCCATTAACCATAACAATCTCCATACTATAACGAACCAAACTCGCCTGTTCCTCTCCATCCCTTTGCAGTTATGGCAAAGCTGGTTTCAGTCTTCCGTCTTGTTTTAAATCTTTATTTACTCTTAATGGTCTCGTTAATGGTCGCACTAATAACTCTTCAACTATATTCGACTTCATTGAATCAAGCAACAACACAGGAAGAACAACAGCAGAAAAACAAACGACAATCCCCTGCAAACTACAAACTGCTGAGTATGATATATTATGGAAAGCGGGCGACTCGGTTACCTTCGGGAAAAATCCGAAAATAAACGAAGCGGCCGGCCTCCTCTGGCATCTTATTGCACGTGCAGCAACTTAGGCGGGGAGGGCGGGAGTATGCCTACCGCATTCCCCCGCACACCGCTCAGGTACCTATATGCTGAACGACTGAGAGGCCCGGACGCACGAAGTTCCTCGCGTTTCTACTGGTTCAACGCGGCTAGCAGCCACATTCTCTTGAGGCGCGAAACTTTGAAACGTTGAACATTTTTGTTTGAAAACTTTTACGATAAATATGTATATTATGTAAGATGAACATTAAAATACATAGAACCTTTTTAAACAAGATCACAGACAAGATTAATCCTCCTCCCTCCGGAAATGTTTGAGGAGGCCCGGCCTCCCTTGCCTCCCCCCACCAGCCGCCACTGACTGTACCACATGCAACCGGCCACAGCATACAATCTTAGGTAGTGTTGGCAAATTGAAAATTTTCAGTGAAATGAAAATTTTTCAGAAAATTTTCAAATAATTTTTCAGAAAATTTTCAAATAATTTTCAGAAAATTTTCAAATAATTTTTATTGCTTATATGATTTAGGTTGGTCATCTTACATCATCTGATAGTATTAGATACCAAAGAAAAGCATGTAGAATTGTGATACTGAATACCCATTTAAATGTCCATTCAATGCAAAAATGCATCTTGTTGCCTGCCAGAAAATTAAAGTTATATTCAAACAAAATGTCTTCGAATACCTTCTATATTACAATCAACAAATAACAATAAAATATGATAACAAAGCAATTTGTTGAAAGCAATTTGGTTGATTTCAAAGAATATACTGAAGGGAGGTTGCCAATGGTGAAAACAAGCTACTCGACAAATAAATAAATACAGCATTGAAATAGCAGGCCTAAGTAGGCTATTTTAGTAACGATAATCAACAAGTGTCTGAGTTGCTTTCCAATACAGACACATTGCCAGTAAGTTTAAGTTAAATATAAAACCCATTTTTTAAAGTACAAACATCAAGTTATATAACACTAAATATTTTTTTTTGAAAAATATTTGAAAATTTTCATGAAATTTTCAACAAATCAAAATTTTCTGAAAATTGCCAGGTGACCGACGATTAGGTGACCGACGGCACGCCACTGAACCAACATCGCACACAAAATGCATGTGTAAAGTACACAACCTAATTCAAGTGAAAAATCTATTGTGTTGGCTGGCACGAACGTGTACACGCCTTTCACAGAGAGAGGTTACACGTTTACTGAAATACACGTTTTTGGGCATCCCTATTGACTTTCCCTTCTTGCCTGTTTAGTGTCCCCAATCGTATACTCGGCCTCTATTCGTTTAACTCTACCGAATCAGTTTCATCCATTTCCACCGAGAACGATCCCATAACTCTTGATTAGGTAGAGTAAAGAGTTACAGAATAGGAATCCTGGTGTAATCGTCTACGTGTCTTTACACGAATAAGTCTGGAATGTAGTAACTTGTCGATTATCAGAGCTTTTGTTAGTCCCAGTTAGCTCAAATAATCAAGATCTTAAAGCCAGATTGAAATTGGCATCAACTTCAAGCTTTAACCGTGAATTGATTCGCATTGAACGATTAGACTCGCGACTGGCATTAACTGAAACGGATGTTGGCAATGTTTGGGAGGTTTAACAATCTTCCTTGATATTATTTTTTTGCAAATTGGCAACTCAATATGCTTACTACAACTTGCAAGGCCCCAACCACACTATGTAGTCCTTTAGTTGTGCTCCAACTTAGTGATTTGAATTTTCATTCATTACAAATTATGAACATTATCAACATATTTTATATTAGACTACGAACAGCACTCATTACAAATTATGAACATTATCAACATATTTTATATTAGACTACGAACAGCACATGTTAGTGTTTTGAAATCCATCAAACCTACAGGCCATATGTATCATAGTAGTTTTTTTATGAATAACTTACTAGTATTATAAGTTACAATTATGTAACACGCAACATTGCCAATTCATTTCTATACTGTCACAAAGTGGTTAATGACTGGTGACATAGGTATTGTCAACCACCATTTGCATTACAATTTGTTTCAGGTGATATGTACTCAAAAGTTTTGTTTGATACAAAAGCTGTGAGTCCATTAATTGCTTCTCGAGATATCCGTAGTTCAACAACGCCTATATTCATGAGTCTTACATAAATGACCACATCCCATTTTATTGACCGAATTGTTATCAAGAATAGCAGACGTTGACTACGAAATGTCTTTTATTTCGTTATGTACAGCGTATTATGTAGTCTACATATTACTTTCAACTCTCCTAGTGAGTGATAAATTTTGGAGCAAACTAGATTGTGTACATTGTGTTGCTAAACGATTTTGATCTAAAATATGTGCATTGACAGTATAATTTACATTACTGTAGAGCTGTTATGTTGAGTATTTGTGTTCGATAATCGATCCAGTACAGATTTTATAACTATTTAACAGAAAATAAAAAATAAATACAAATAAGTTGTTCATAATATAGTAGCATCTCTTATTGTAGGAATGATTTTATCCAAGACTACGCAAGGGATAGGCCTACAGTACGGGCGTAGACTTATATTATTTAGGGGGCTGAGACGGTTTCGGCTTCCTCAAGCTTGGTATGTCCCAGCCTAGTCTGACGTCGTCGGCTACCGCCATGTAGATCATCGCTCCGCGGCCTGGGATTGGCTTGCACGCCACGTACGTCTTGTGGTCCGGGGACCAGTGATACAGGAACTTGTCCGCAGGATGGTCGGGATCCCCCTCCTGCAATAGCGGGGATTAATAGCTCGTTAGTCTAGTGGGTTTATTTCTATTTTGAATGCAGAAGGTCCAGGATTCAATTCCAGGTTGAACCATCACTCAAGAAAACCATCACTCCGAAACTGGACCTTTTACCGAAAACTAAGAGCTTAAGAGTAAGTGGTAAGTTTGCTAAGAATTTTGCCACTAATTTGATTGATTCTTTCAGAGAAGAATAAACAGGAAAGACGTGTGTTGACTAGGCCTAGAAAAGCAAAGTTTAAGGTTCAGGGTGTCGTAGATTAGGATTTAAGTGCAAGCATTCATAGATTGAAGCAAACTAGCCTACTGAGAAATTTACCAGACATTTTACCAGGATATCCCACTTTTCTTTATCATGTGGAATTATTCATTAGAACAAAATATAACTTTTGAACTTTGATCTACTTACTGAACGAGCTTTTTTTGCAGCAGCTCTCAAGTGGTGGCCATGAGTAGCTTCAAGCTCTATTTTGTCAATAAGGTATTTGAAAAATAAATTGCGATTCTTTTTAACAGTAGTATCATCAGATTGAAGGTTGCACAACTTCTGAATCCATTTTGAACAGATCTGTCGGTCCGCATGGTCTCGAATCTTGGATATCAAGCCTTGTGCTATTACTAAATATCTACTGAACTCTGCATCAAAATCAACGGCCATATTTTTAGTTACAATTATTATTGTAGAATTTGTGAATTAATTTGAAAGAGCAACAACCTAATGACATATAAGTTATCTGTCACCCTATGCTGTCAACTATGAACTGTAATACTGTATACATAAAAAAGTGCAACAATGTAATAAACAAACTGTGACATCCTTCAAGTCATTGTGGAGAGGAATTCTCACAGTGGGCTGTGGATTTAGAAGCATAGAGAAATAAAACAGGTAGGTAGGTACTAGTCCTCTTTTGCTGTATTGTTACCAAGGTTTTACATTCGTGTAACAGGTGACAGGTGATGACAATAGAAAATAGACTAGATGCAATCTGATGGGAAGCAAATAAAGTTTTAAGAGGAGGAGATTAGCCATCGTTGATTTGTTGAGGCCATCAATGGCGCTGATAAAGAGGTAGCTGGCAGCACTGTCTGTTGTTAGTTTGAGCAAAAATTATCGAGGGTTGTAGTCCTTTATAATCTTTGCTTTGAGTCTCCTTATGCAAAATACATAAAATAACATGTCTACATAAATAGTAAACTAATATAAAACATTTAGCATGAGAACAAAGAAAGTGGAATTTACCTTCTTTTAATTTAGGCCACCTATTTCGATTTGTTCCAGAAATCGTCAGTTCCGGTAACCTCTTTTCTCATCGACTCTTAAGTGACTATCCCCCCGTTTACGTTACTCTCATCTTACGATCGTAAGACTACATTACCGACCAACCGACGGTAATTCTCCAAGTGTAAACGCTGCACAGTTAGTAAATCAGTCGGTAGGTCTACCAGAGTACACCTACGGCAGTTAGTATACTAGTTGCCATCTAAACTTGATCTAAAGAAATATCTATACAATACAACTCGATTGTTTCGTCTAATACGTGACATATGAATTAAATCAAACCTGTTTCTACGCCAATTAAACAACAACGTAAAAGATAACCTCAATAATACACCAAGCTCCATCGTCCCGCCATTTGTATTTTTGAAATTGTGTTCAGTATTCCGTGGATCCGTGATGACTGTGTATGAACGCTGGTAGAGTTACGAACGTCAAGCACCCAGAACCTACGATCGTAACGATGAGGGTAACGTAAACGAGGTATATAACAGCAATTTATTATAAATCTATTTAGTATTTACCTTCTGCATTTCAAATTTCTAATGGTAATCTATTAAATATTTTTATTCCCTTTGCAAAGATAGAATTGTTGCCGAAGTTAGTGTCTGTTTTTTAAATTAATTTACTAAGGTATTTTCCACTACAAGAAACGTAGCAGATCTCAAGCGCAATCAAAGACCGAGAGTTGACACGTTATTAGCCTCCTCTTTGTGGACACGCCAATCACTGATGCATCGACTGTCACAACACAACCAGTGTTGGGGCAGTTCTTTTTTTAAATGAACTTTCTAAAAGTTCAGTTCACAGCTCAAATAATGAACTTTAATAAAGTTCAAGTTCTTTTCAAAACCTAAAATTTTGAAAAGTTCAAGTTCGTCTAAAATATGAACTAAGTTCTTTTAAAAGTTCTTTTGTGAAAAAGTGTCACCACATTGTATTAACAGTCATGCGAATAATCGATTGCCTTGTATGGCTTAAATATTCCAACCTCCCGCGGGGTGAGGGTTTGAGGCTGACCGATGACCGGCGGAGTCTACCGGAAATAAACGAAGTGAAGTTTGGCCGTTCAGACAATCAGACGGTACCCACTCGGAAGATAACATTCATTGCTAAGCTGCTAATTTGTCCCCTTTGTTGGTCGAAGAATGTTAGTATTTCCAGACATATTTTTTCTCGAATTTTGCTTCTATAGACTCGAGTTGAAAACATTGCTAGGGGTTCCAACGATGGTGCGCTGTTCCAGTGCACCATCAATGCGATCAGTAACACCATATTTTAGGATAAAGTGAAACGGTAGTAGAATTGTGACACAAACACCCTATAACAACAAATCCATTAGTCAACCGAGAAATCTGTTCCTCTTGAGAATTTACACTGGCTCTAGAAATGGTTCAATCTTGCGTTTTGATTAGTGAATGAGTTCCACGTAGAGTCGTTTCCTCCCGCCCAATTATCGTGTCGCATTACTTCTGGTATTTGGGCACTTGCACTTGCAGACCCACTTATCTCAACCGAGTGATCTAACATCTTGTGGTGGGTAGAGTTCGAACGGCCAGACTTGAATGTAATTCTACTCCATGAATGGTGGCCGGTAGCTTTTTAAAATCAGCTGAAGGAGAACCGAAAACGATTCGCGTGTTCCTCGACGGCGCGTTGACAGATGCTCAATCATCGAACAGAATGAACTTTCAAAAGAACTTTCTAAAATTGAAAAGTTCGTTCTCAAAAAGAACTTTTGAAAGTTCAAGTTCACTCATTTGAAAAAAGAGTAAGTTCGTTGGAAAGTTCACAAAAAAAGAACGCGTTCTCGGGAACGCGTTCTTTTTAAAAGTTCTCGCCCCAACACTGATGAACACAACCAATTTGTTTTAGCAACTTGGGTTCACTTCGCTGCTGTATTTACGACAGACAGGAGCTACCGTGCGATATGGGTTGTGTGCGCTTCTGGTTACCTTGTTGCGTTCTGTGTATGCTGTATTTTTTTTAATAATCTTAAAATTACTCATAAGCCTACCCATTATTGTTATCATATAGTCATTAGTGATCAGTGCTCAATAATCGTGGTGTTGCACACAACACTGCACTTGATTGCAAGTTTAAAATGAATACCTGGAGAAAAAGAGAAATAATAGCAGAGTGTAGCAGCTGCTAAGCAGAATTTACAAACAAACAAACACCCTATACAATACCTATGTTACAAGTTTAGGTTATTAGAAAATGATGTTGAACATGTCCGGGATAAGTCAAGCCAGCTACCCCATGTGGCTATGACTGAAACGTGGCCAACCCCCACTGACCATCAATGGCTTTGAAATCTGCATTTGCCGCTACGTTTTTTGTAGTGGAAAATGGTTTAGCTTTTTAATTGCAAGTTCTTGTGTTGTAATGATTTTCTTTTATGGTTCTTAACTTTATTTTGGCTAAAATGATATGAGATAATAGAAATTGATTTTTGATTAAAAGACATACAAAATGTACATGGGATGGTTGTTGCGGTAATCCTAGAGGAAGAACTTCTGTGCACATCAACACTTGCTTGAAAGTTGGAACACGTTTGTTATAATGGGCGGGATTTGGTTGCTATAGCGACTGACGTCACAAACACATCACTGTAGGACGCCATGTTGAAAACGGAATAGTGAACACTGCTTGGTGGACTACCTCGAGTTCAGAAGGATATTTTTCTACTATAAAGAAATACGGGCCAGGAGATTAATCTCTTAGCGAATGGTTTAAAGTTCAACAGATTTTTTAAGAAGGTTTGATTCGAGCTAATTGAGTTAAGATGAGTTACGGTAGGCCCCCGCCGAGAATCGACGGGATGGTTTCCTTGAAGGTTGGTAATCTGACCTACAGGACGACTCCAGAAGATTTACGGCGTGTTTTTGAGAAGTTTGGAAGCGTTGGTGACATTTACATCCCGAAAGACAGATTTTCCAGGGAGAGCAGAGGATTTGCCTTCGTAAGGTAAGATAATTTATTGATAGATGTTTCTTTTAGGTTTAATATTACTCATTTGACTTTCGTAGATGGCCTATGCCATCGTTGATTTTATAGCTCGGTATAGAATCGGATAGATCCAATCTGTCACGCGTATAATGTTGCTCGTGACGGCCAACAGAGTGCGCCACTTATAGCACGTAAACCATTGGCTTCGCGGCGTTCGCGCGCCATCTGGTAGTGAGATGCAAAGGAACTATTGTTTTCACTAGCGCTCGACTCTCGTAGCTACCTGACAATTTTATGCGAAGCGGCCGGCAAAGGGTGAAAAATTTGGATTTCCATGTCGACTTGATTACAAGTAATTTATCTTGTTTGACTAGGCCTATCAGATACGGATGATGTTCTTGAATTTCATTGAAATAACAACATGTTTATTAGTTGTGCGGAATAGCGCCATGTAATGTGCTGTGATGTAAATAACAACGTTTTTCATCTGGATATTGTTAAGTAGTTGATTTGACCGGCGTAGTAGTAGCGCCTTTTCGCTTGTTTGGTACGCAACAGAACGAAGTTGGTCGCCATTTTGAAGTCGTCGGAAGTTTGGGAGTCATCCCATAACGAGACCAATATTCAATTGGAAATTACGAATTATTTCCAATACTTTTCCACGCGATTCTGTGACCAAAATCGTCAACATGAGCTACGGACGACCTCCACCACGTATTGAGGGGATGGTTTCCCTTAAAGTGGATAATTTGACCTATCGAACGACGCCGGAAGACTTGCGTCGCGTGTTCGAGAGATGTGGCGAAGTTGGTGATATTTATATTCCTCGTGATAGATTCACTCGTGAAAGCCGTGGATTTGCTTTTGTTAGGTAGGTACTACAAGGTTTAGGCCTAGGCCTATTTCGCATACATTTGTTTCCGTAGTGTAGGTCCTAGGCTTATGCACCGCCCCTTTAGTAGGGGCCTAGGCCTAGGCCTAGGCCTACATCCCTAGCCCTGGGCTTATGTTGCAGTGAAAAAGTCTGCTAGTCTTGTTTTCGCCTTGCCGGCCTGCCAAGGGCATAGGGCCTAGGCTAGGCCTAGGCCCAATCCAGCAGAATTTCATTGCTTTACCTAGGCCTAGGCTTAAACATGAATCGTAAACCCTAGAGCTGTTCCTAGCCTAGGCCTAGGGCCTAGCCTAGTCAGCTCCATAGACCTAGGCCTACCATTCTTGCAGTAGGCCTAGGCCCTAGGCTTAGGTCTTCCTTCTGCACTTTTCATTTTGACAGAAATCTGTAAAAATCTGTGTGTGCAATCTGTGTTTTATGCCTAGGGGGCTAGGTCTATGTAGGCCTAGGTAGCCAACTGAAACACTGGATAGCCCTATGCTGTTTCAGCATGTGCAGTACTGCCATTCTAGAGAGAGATAAGGCGCTTTCATAGCAACACGTTTTTTCCGGACCGGCAAGTCAGGTGAACCAATCGGGGCATGCACGGCAAGTTTCTGATTGGTTCACGTGATGTGCCGGTCCAGAAAAAACGTGTTGCTATGAAAGCGCCTATAGGCCTAGGCCTAGGCCTACAGGTTTAAATGTTGATTGTCGAACCATCTGCCATATCTGTGATTGTGTGCGTTTTAACTCGTAATTATTGAAATTCTGCTAAGGTTATCGCCGGTGTTCAAGGAGGTGCAATGGCTTGGGGAAGAAAATCAGTAGGCTAGGCCTAGGCCTATACTGTCTCATACTGTCTGATCCAGGCTTACATGGAAATATGTGCAGGCCGTTCACGAAACGTTCCTGCGGCCGACTTATAATAGGGCTACCCTATTTGCACAAGACTAAAGACCATATCACACTGAATTGACTATCTCGGTTATATACAGGCTTTTTTGTTCTCTCCTGAACATTCACAGCTAATGTCTTAAGGTCTAGCCATTTTATGCATGTAAATGTTCGAAATACCACACAACATTTAAAATTAATCATTTAAAGATATAGTCCTTTATTAGGTAGGCCTAGGCGTATGTATTGCAAAGAAAACTAGGGGTTTTCAACAGGCGACAATAACATCATCGCTGAGTCTTGATGACACAAACCATGACGACACTTGGCTTTGTGTGTAATTTATGCCAACTGCAATTTATGGCTTCTTTGGAATTATCACTAGACAGGCTCCTCCACTTTCTAAATAATCATGTGCTAATATTGTCTCTTGTATTAAAATACATAGTCCCTTTCCCTTATCTTATCAGACAGGTATAGTCAAGCCAAGCCAGTTTCTCCTAGCTTTTATCTGCTAGTGCTAGGCATCTCCCCCCCCCTTCCCCCACCCTCTCTCCTTACCTTGGTTTTAGCAGTCAACACAAATCAAAGGTTTGCATATGACTCAATTCAATTTATTGTTCACTCTTTGGACCATGGAGATAGCCTAACTGATATTGATCCAGCTATCATCACGTGCCCAAGGCGAGAGAGAGAGAGAGACTTTGTTTGTTTGTAAATTCTGCTTAGCAGCTACACTCTGCTATTATTTCTCTTTTTCTCCAGGCATTCATTTTAAACTTGCAATCAAAGTGGGTAGGCCTACTTTGTAGAAACCCACTTTTTCACTTCACTTTTAAATTTTGACTTTGTTACACTGCTACATTTTAATTCCATAGGTAAAGCATTAAACTTCTTTAGACCATTCACAAACAGTGATTTTTGTGCACAGGATTTGTTTTGCATAGGCATGTAGAAGTCTTGAGCAGCTCTTGTTTGGTGTAGGTGAATATCACAGTTAAGTTTGTAGAACTCGCTGAAGTATGAGAACTCTTTATTGTGCAGCACTTCATATATGACGCATAGTACATTGTAATTTATTTGCTGTTCCACGCTGAGCCAATTTAGATTACCCAGCATGTCTACTCTGTGTGTTAACTTGCCACACTGACTACGTTTACCACGCGATCCCAGCTCGTGCTCGTAAGCTCAAGCTCAATAGCTCGGTATTCGTTTACCACGGACTTTGAGATCGTACTAAATACTACAGGTCTGTTTCGTGCTGAAAAAGAAGGCGTGGTTAACCGCTTGCTAAACGTAGGCCTACGTATGTACACAGTTCGGTCCGCATGTGTTTATCACGCAATTTGAGATCGCACGGAGCGTGCTGGCTCGGCTTCTTCACCGAGCTGAGTTGGGTTCGAGCTTAGGTGTTAATCAAGCAAATTCAGTTCGCACAATGTCCAGCTCGAGCTCGGCTCGCGTGGTAAACGTAGTCACTGTAGAGCAGCTCTCATACCTCGATTCTGCATTTTCTGTAAGATTTCCAGATCACATTTGTTAATGTCCATGAGGATGGTCGGACAATACTGGAAATGTGGGGCGACTATAGTGTTGTATACTAGAAGCCGGACCCACTTTGACAGTTTCCAGCTGATCCTTGACATGTACCCAGTCTTTTTAGCAAGCTTTGTCTCGCCATGATCTCTGGTTTAATTAATTTGCCTGTATAACCTGTAACTAACTAGTTACTCTGTGTATCTACCTTCGTTAATACATTCAAATGGGGCACCATCTTGTCTCGTAACATACAGTAAAACTTCTTTATAGCGAACTCTTGAGGGCTCGATTATTATTTTGTTATAAAGATGATACCTTTACATGCATAAGAACCTTTTGGGACCTCAAAAACAGTTCGTTATATAGATCATTTTGTTATAAAGACGTTCTTTATAAAGAAGTTTCACTGTATTAATGTTAGGCCTATGTCGCCACATTGAGAGTTCTAGAACATCGGATCAAATTAAAAAGAACACGTAAAACTAAACTTAGTACATAAATACGCACACTCGGCTCCTTTCCTTAAACATACAAAGTTGAGAAAACATTTACAAATGTACAGCTTCTGATGCAAATCTGGTTTTGCTGACGGTGACATTACCCTACTCGCTGTAGACCTGTACCGACAAGTGCAAGCTTTTCTCTATGGCTAGCATCATCATATAAAGTATTTGGCCACTCTACGGTCCTTGTTGCAAAATTCTGTCGCAGGTTTTACAGCATTACTCGCTGTAGACCCGTACGGACAAGTGCAAGCTTTTCTCTATGGCTAGCATCCTATAATATCAAGTATTTGGGCACTCTACAGTCTTTGTTGCATTTCTGTTGCAGGTTTTACGACAAGCGAGACGCAGAAGATGCGCTCGACGCCATGGACGGACGTCTGCTTGACGGAAGGGAGCTCCGCGTCCAGATGGCTCGCTACGGGAGGCCCTCGTCTCCGTACCGCCGCAGCAGCCGTAGGAGGAGGTGAGCCGAGCACATTGACTGACGGCATGTCGCGATGCTGTCAATTGTATTAGGCACTGTAGGACTTGGGAAACGGTTGGTCTAAGCGTTGAACTTTAAACCCTTGCATTTAATGCGTTGAAATAGTCCCCCCCCCCCCCCCCCCTTAAAACTAGGTAGTGAAATACATTTCTATTTGGTCAAATGAGTGCCTAGTAAGAAGTAAGGGTCACTTGCCAGTTGACAAATTATTATTATTATTATTGTGACTTATCGATGTATAACAAAAATTATGAGCTATTTTTCGGTCCCATTGAAGTACTTCCAGCCAGCTGATCACTTAACATTAACCTGCCACATCACTACTAGTTAGTCCCAAGGTCCACTAAATCTCGAGTAGGGTGCACGGACCTTCACCAAGTAAGGTCGTCCAATGGGATCCAACCGAAATTGCCATTATGGATCTCGCAGCCCACTACACGTTTGCAGGTTACCGGTTATTGATGAAGTAAAGTATGAGTTTATTAAAATTGAGAATATTGGCTTGTTTTTTGGACCATTGAAGGATCACGTTTGGCCGTGGGATAGAACAGTTGTAGGGTAGCTTAGCTTTGCCTGTTAAGGTGACAAAGGGGTAGATGTCATTATGACCTAATGGTTGAGAACTTCAATAATCAAAAGTAGTGTTTTGATCAATTAGTTCGTTTTTATCGATGATTAAGCAACCGTTTTAATAACATAATATTAGACATTGGTGGAAGTGGTTGCGACAACCTTCCTTGGGAGTTCGACGAGCCTCCGCGAGGAGATTTAAAGGACCTTGGACAGTCAGACTGTCCTGGATGGCTTGAGATTGTTTATTGTGTTATTCTAAAGCTCTAGGTCTCGTTCTCGTCGCCGCAGTCGTTCCCGCTCGCGGTCCCGTTCCCGGTCCCGAGGCGGCGGTCGCTCCAGGTCGCGTTCCAGGGGCCGACGGTCGTACTCGCGCAGCCACTCGAGGTCCCGCTCGGACAGCAAGAGCTCCAGGGGCAAGACGCACTCGCGCAGCAAGACGCCGAGGCAGAGCAAGAGCAAGTCACGGTCCAAGTCCAAAGGTACGTGTTTTATCTGTTCCTAGTATAGGCCTAGTAAAAGCAAAACCACCTTGTTTGTGATTGCGATCTAGAAGGACACAATATTTTAAGCCTATAGCAGAGTCTGTTGCACAAAGTAAAGCGTGGAGAGAGTAACGTACTTTTCATTGCTGCCGCTCGGGAATGTTTAAAGCAAAAAGAAACTTGAGCGTAGGTGACGTTATGTGTTAACTTCCATACAAAACTAGGCTGATAAATTATCAGTAGCAACCTGTTATTATAGGCCGGACGCCGTAACAAAGAAGGTGTTGTCGTCACGGATGTTGTAATAGCAAGTGACCTCACACCTTGTAATACCAACTTAAATGTAGACTACTACTCATTGCCTTACCAGAAGTAAACATGTATTGTTATTTCATAGGTTGGTGGACATGGGCCCTGGATTAAATGCTATTTTTCTCCCTCTTGGTATGTGTTTGCGGTTAAATTATGCAGGAATAATCTTTAGTTTTTTACTATCTAATTTATTATATTCACTTATAAGTTAACAACTACTTAATTATGTTTGGGGAAATTTTAAGTAGTTCCGTCCCATCATGCTAGGCATGAAGGTATGAAGAAGGAACAGCTACGGACGACCTACCTTTGTCAATTGCTTTGTCTGTCTGCACATTGTCGTACCCTAAAGGACCAGGGAACGCATATGACCACTCTGAAAGATCCCGAGTAATGTTTTCGGTGTCAAGGTTTCTTGATATCGGTAATAAATTTTCATAA
This sequence comes from Isoperla grammatica, assembly GCA_945910005.1. Lineage (NCBI taxonomy): Eukaryota > Metazoa > Arthropoda > Insecta > Plecoptera > Perlodidae > Isoperla > Isoperla grammatica. The sequence continues at coordinate 26,035,755 of OX246742.1, read as the reverse complement.
ATAATATTACAGGGTAAATCAGCCGAACACGAGCGTCACATCGTAGAAAAAACGCCGTCATGTTTCCCCCACGTGAACTCAACTCCTGTCAAACACGAAACGGCAATAAAGACAACAGACCATCAAATGACAAAGAAATACATCAAGTATCCTAGCAACACACAGAAGTCAAAGCTTTCTTGATGGTAGTATTTTTAAGTCACGGCCTACCAAAGCTAGTATTTTCTAACACCACCTTGCCGATCAGTGTATTTTCTCTCTGACAGATATACTGCGCGGATGAGCACTGCGTAAACGTCCACATATCACTACGCCGGCCAGAGTAATTAGTTGTGACGACACAACCTTCTTTGTTACGGCGTCCGGCCTATACCCACAGCTACTTTTATAAGTAGCCTACTTCTTTAGAAAATGTTATAAAATTTCAACAATCTATAGCCCTAATGTTAAAATCCTTTAGACATATAATATGACATTTAGACATATACAGTACAACCTTGTTATTACGTCGTTTTGACAAAGTCCCGGCGAATTCCCATAAGAGATAATGTTATCTAGAGCTTAATACAACGTCCCTTGATATAACGTCGTATCCGACATTACGACGCCTATTTTCGGACCGTACAGCAGTCAAACGAGCGTTAAAACGTCGTTTCATTCAAACTTCCTTGTTAACATGGATTTTCCCGCCGAACACGATCACGGAATTCGCAATTCCCAACTTGAAGTTGAGTCGACCCTTCGACGGCATTGTTCCCGCGTTATCCTCCCCTCCTCCCCTACCCCGCCGCTGCCACATTCCAGTCCCCCCCGCATCCCCCGCCTGCCACGCACTCTGCTTCCCGGCCTCGCTCGCCGGCGTTTTATTTCAGCGACCTTCGGTAGATTGTTGTGCGTGGCTGTGTAGGTTTAACAACTCTGTCCCTCTTCTTTGTTAGGCGATGTCATTCATTGCTTGGGCTTGGGCTACTTTCAAACCAGAAACAATAGCGAAATGCTTTCGCAAAGCTGGTTTCGTGAAAGCGCACGACGTTTTGACGGCGTTTGACGACGAGGCCTATGACGAGAGCGATGACGAGAGCCCGCCTAATGAGATCGCCCCGGGGGATTGGGAGAGGTTGGGAGGAGCCTGTACAATGGAAGAATTTTTCGAAATTGACAGCCACTTAGTGACAAGCGCGGTACTGTCAGTTGATGATATAATCAAGGAAAATAAGACCATTGATGGCGCCGACCTCAGCGACGTAGACAGCGTTGTAGAAGCCCCATAGCCCCCCCCCCCCCCCCCCCCCCGAAGTTTCATGAATCTATGGCTGCATACGAAACCGTTCGTAGTTATTTAGTGGCGCCCGAAATAAGTGACGAGGTCCAAAAGCAGTTACTAAATATAAACGGGGCATTGTACGATGTGTATACAAAATCTAGTAAGTTCAGTTACAGATAACAGACTTTCTTCAAGCGCTAAGAGCTTAGATAATTCAAGACACGTCATATTATCATGGTACATTATTTAGACCTTTAATACATTTTATCTTTATTTGTTTATCAGTCGTTTTATTTTTACATTGCCCATTATTCCCTTAGCCCGTAACTCGCCAGGCGGTCAATGGTTGGGAGGGGTGGGGGGGGGGGGGGAAGCTCGCGTGAGCCTGTGGCAGCAACATGCCACGTACAAACACCCACACCTCCTCCTTGATAACAGCGGTGACAGCCGACTCACAATAGCCCTGGCCAAATTAGAAGTGTGTAGGTCTATACCTAAGATAGGGGGCCATACAAACGTCTACCCCCCCCCCCCCCCACCCACCCCATAATGATATGTGTAATTTTATTTTTTGATAATTTTGTGATAATCTGGTACAACGTCGCGCTTGACATAACGTCGAAAATCAATAGTCCCTTCAGCGACGTTATATCAAGGTTGTACTGTAATATGTTGTATTGCTATTGGTAAAAGCTATCTTGTTTTCTCTTCTTTTTCCCTGTTTTGGTTGTTTTTTTTTTTACTTTCTAATCTACCTGTGTGATGGGCCTAATTTTATTATTTGGCATAGTCAATTTTGTATGTGGACCGTTCCCTAGTGTTGCCATGTGTAGGCCTAGGCTTACATGCAACTTACCGTGGTGCTTTTTTTTTTTGCAGGTTAACAACTGGCAACAAGGTTAGAGGGTCAGCCAAGCTCTCCGTATCTTCGTGGAATTATTTTTCAAACCAGTCATCTGCATTCCGCAATGAAGGTATAAATACTTGGCTACTTACAGCAATCATGAGGAGTGATACAGATTATCACTTAAAACGATTGTAAATTTTGTTCAGTCCATCTAGGTTGGCTGACTTTCCATTTCCTATTTGGTAACCGTAATCATCTAGGTAGTAGTAATCGCAGTTCAACCAATATTTTATTTGTTCTTTTGTGGTGACAATTCATAACTTACGTTTCCCATATGGAGTTGAAATTCAGTTTATACCTTTTTTACTTCACTTGTCGCTTGCCACCATTCTGCTATTTGAATAGCAAACATGAACATTTCCTCGTGGGATACTTAATGAGTTCAGTTTTAGTTATGTTGTTGACATAAATTTTGACTAGACCTACTTATCAATTTTAGGTAAATATGGAATAAAGAACACCAAAAGATTTTTTAAAAGCTGATTGAACATGGTTAGGATGGATGGAGACCAATATTGTCTCTGTGCATGATGTTGATAGTCCAATCAAGGAAAATAAATTATAGTGAACCACACAAGAAGGGCAGTGGACATGTGAGTTCACTCTGGTACATTGTATGCCTATGGATGGATGCACATAGTTTGTTAAATTCCTTGGTTATCTGTACCTATTGACTAAACGTAATGTGTAAACGTGAACTATGATGTTATCTTCAGAATTGTGTTTTCCTCGCCTGAAAAACTTGTGTAGGCTTACATATGATAAACGTAAAACCAATCGATTAGGCCTAGTAACTAAGAATTGCTTTCACCACCTAAAAATGTGGTAGAAGACTAGTGATGCTTTATTCCATAACTACCAAAGTTTGTTTGCGAGAGTCACATGATGTTTGTGTAAATTGTGGAACAACAAATCTGATATTTAAATAACATGCCTAGAGGCTTGTCAAATTACTAGCATTGTAATTGAGGGGTTGAAAATTGTTTATTGTATTCATGTGTTTTCGAAGTCTTCATGATTACCTATATTGTTTGTGATTATTTCTAGCTCTCACACTTCCTGTACTGATTTAATACTGCTCCTCATAAAATCATATTTGTAGAATTAAATTGTTCATTTTATTTACAAACTTTCAAAGCACACATTTCCGCAACATTTACCTATTGCTCCAATTATTACAAGGTTGGTTTAAAATGAGGCTAATTGCTTAGCTCTTTGCAGACCATAAAGACCATGCACCTTTTGCAACAAAAAGTGGTTTCACTAATTGGTAGTGGCATAATAGTGTAGCTGTGAGCAAAAATTACATGATCTTTGGTTACCTCTTTTTGTTCCCATGTTTGTGTGCTGTCCATGAATCATGTTTCTGTGTATGTATCAGACAGTGAAATGTTTTTTTTGAATTTGTATACACATGAGAAATTGTGCATAAAATTCAAAACCGTTGCAACTGCATAATGTGATAAAAAACAACTCGCAAAGTTTGTGTTTTAAAATATTGTGTTGGTCTGTGCTACAGCCAGTGTTAACCATGAGATGTGCCTAACTTCAAAAACAGGGTTCCCACAAAATGAGAAGTGGAAAGCACAACGGGCAAGTTCCGCTACTTGCCGTGTTGTGTGCGAGTGTGACCCCAACAAGAACATGTTGCGCATTGTCGTTGGGATAGGTTCCGTGCTCAAAATATCAGAAACAATGAAACATTAAAAAGTAAAGCTGTCTCTTGGTTTAAAAATAAAGATTACTCGTAATAGTAACTCGTAACTGTAATTATTTGGTACCGCTACTTCATGACCCAATCAAATTCATTGTTAGCGAGTTACAATCGTGATGATAGAAAGAGACGGCAGTGCCCGACTGACAAACATTTCTCTCTTGAATCCTGAGAATTATAGCTCTTATGTGGGAACCCTGAATAGTGCGTAGAATCAGTATGTAGAATCAGTATGTAGAATCAGTATTGCAGTTGGTGAAACATGGCTTGGGCTGTGGTGAACTGCCTGTGCCCCTGAAATGTCTTCACAAGATAATGCCTGTGCTTATAAGCTGGCATTGATATTTATTGGTTATAGCAAGTACTGGGTCGCGGTTGTACTAAATAACTCTCACGCAAATATCCCTGATAAGATTCTTTTACAAATGTCCTCAACTAATCACTAAGCTATGTATGCCTGTTTGAGAACGAATCTTAACCATGTTTTTGTGGTACCGCAGGGTTGGTGGCTGGTTGCTGCCAAGCCTGTTTGCTGTCTGTAAGCTGTGATCGGGGCGAGCTCTCCCGAGTTGGAGAGTAGCTGTGGGTTCATGCGGTAGCAGAGGGCTGAGAGAGAGAGAAAGCAGTTAGCAGTGTGCGGGCGGGCGTGCAAGCGTTGGCGAATGCAGTTTGGCGGGCGGGCGTGCAAGTGTTGGCGGTTGCAGTACGCGGTTACGGAGAGACGACACCTTTCAAGCTTCCACCAAACGATCTCTGTTCCATCGTTGGGGAGAGACTCAAGTCAGTTAGGTAATCTTCTTTTGCTGTCCGTTAATCTTGCCGTACGTGTTTGGTCATTTGCTCAATCGGAGGGAATCGTAGGTTGGACACGTGGAAGTGAGCATACACTAGCTTTCAATTTTGAATTTTGTGAAAGAAAAGATACTTTTTTTAAATTAGCACGTGCAAACAATTAAAGCCGTAAGACCGTTTACCTCGTTTATACTGCATTCACTGGTAATGTAGGTCTAGCTAGATTGTTGCGGTTATCGTATGTTGTTAAATAACTAGTCGACATTTATTGCTGCCGTGTAATGGACTACCAGTGTTAAAAAACATTTGTGATCATCACACCACACTCGTAAACCACTAAAATAAAACAAATAGTGCTGCTAAGGTGCATCAATTGTTTGCAGTTTGCAATATTGTAGTTTTATCAATTCACAGCTAGACATCACCTATGCTCTTAAGAGTTCATTCTTGTTACCAGAATGCACAGTGCATTTTAATGCTGCGTATGTTCTGAATTCTGATCCAATTTATGTAAATCATGAACTAAATCAACCCTTTTGTTGATTACTGCACAGTGTGACAGTATCCATCTTAATATGTAGACATAGAAGTGAGCCCCGGTGCTCTACACTCACTTTTATATTCCATCATTCGTTTTGCCCATATCTGTGTCCAATCTATACGATGTTCTCGCAAGTTTTCAAATAACCACACATTGTCTGCATCATTTGGACAGTTCCATTGGGGGGGATGGGGGAGGAATTATTTGATTTGATTTAAAAAAAAATCAACCCCATAATTAATAGGCCTATCTAGTGTTAGTGTTTGGACAGATAGGTTTTCTAAGGCTATTTTTGGCTCATTTAATGAACTAAGTAATATTTCTTCTCTTTGGTTCAATATTTTGTTCATGACCTATTGACATTTTTTGCCTTTGTCACGTAGGATGGGAGGGAGGGTCGTCTTCTAATCGAATTTTATCTAGTCATCTGCGTGAAATATGGATAGAGTTTTCTGTGATTAGTTGCCAATCAATAATCATGAATGAATGATAGGTAACTTGTGACTTTGCACTTCAGTTACACTGTCAGAAGTAGCCTTCTTGAAGTGCCGTGTCAATACTAGCAATACGCTCATAGCGAGGTGCATGAATCGTAGGAACTGCAATTTTTATAGTCAACTTCAATCTGGTCATTGGGTTGGTAGGTAGCATATTGTCGTCGTAACAACTGTTCCGTGTAGGGAGTTTCCTTATGACAAATAAGAAAATGAGGAACTCTGCTTACTTTCTGGGAAGATGTTTAAAACACATCGTTATAACGAGTTCAATTGACAAGTGGTGATTTACCCGCCCCCTGACGTCACGAAGGCCCATAGTTGGGACAAATCCGCTAACTGTTACGCTTACACGCCCTTAATGTACGACAATTATCTCGTTCTAGCTGTTATAATATTCACTTCTCAGGTATAACCTAAAGGAAAGCGTAATTAGTTCACATACCAGTGGTCAATATAAAGGTTATTTCAAAATTATAGACCCAGTAGTTAACTTGTTATAACTATTCGCGCATTAAGAGGATAAAATGAGCAACGCGTGCTTTGTTTTTTCAACTTCAATTGGCAAAAAACTAATGATCGGATTTTGACGAGAGTTTCTTTAGCATGTGTTCCAATAATGTGAGACAATAAGCAAATAAACTTTCTAGATAGAAATTGCTCAGAACGAAAATTCGTAGCATGCAATAATATGCAGGGTGTAGTGGTTGGGCCTCAAAAGTAGCGGTTTTGACCGTGAAACTAAGCACCTTGCATATTAGTGCATGCTTCCGTTCTGGGCATTTTCTACCTAGAAAGTTCATTTGCTTATTGTCTCACATTATTGGTACGTATTCTTAAGAAACTCTCGTCCAAATCCGATCATTAGTTTTTCGCCAGTTGAAGTTGAAAAAACAAAACACACCTTGCTCATTTTATCCTCTTCAGTGCGTGAATTGTTATAACCAGTTAACTACTTCGTCTATAATTTTGAAATGACCTTTATATTGACCACTGGTATGTGAACTAAATATGTTTTCCAGATTATATCTTTAAAATGAATAATTTACCAGCTAGAACGAGATAAGTGTGATGTGTTTTGCGTGGATCCGTCCGGACAGTAGGGACTTTTCCCAACTGCTAGTCACGTGACACAGTACTCGGCGCAAGCTCCGCCTATCACCACTCGTCAATTATGTTACTGCTGGCAAGCTTCATACATTAGTACAGGCGTGTCTTTAAGAATAAAGTGGTGTAGTCCCTCAAATCTCTGTAGTGGAGGATTGAAGCTACCAAGGTGGTTAAGTCTATATCATGTGTAATTACGGAGCCAACCAAAGAGAAGTAACCTTGTACTAGCTAGCTCGAACAAAAGTGTATTTTAAAGACGTCTGGTATGAACTAACTACAGTGGGGAATATACCATTCTCTTACACAATCTTACAACTCAATTAACAGTAGATCCCTTTGGCAGTATTTGTACATTCCCATCCACAATGAGTATTTGAATACATATCCTATATCCTTGTTATGGGGTCATAGTGGGTACAGGTAATGCAAATGAATCCCATTTCTTTACAGGTTTTTATGTGGTAAGTAGGGTGAGTATTTCATTTTGCAATTTTTTGGTCATCCATGGTAATTTATTCTAACTTGTACGATTGTAACCATATGCCTTCAGCTGAACTTAAACAAATACACTTGCCGACATATATAAATAAAGGGTAATACAGCAACCTTCTTGATCAACACCTCCTCCTAACTGGTTACTTCGTAAGTTGCTAGTTCTTAGCAACGACAAGATTCTGTATGTCTGCTGTTGTTTGGTTATTTTTATCCCTATTGAAACTTTGCATATAAGTTTGGCATATATTATTGCCTTTGCTATACATGTTCAAAGTTACACACATGCTTATTTCAAGTCTGCAACTTGCAAAGGGCACATTATGCACATTATATGAAATATGCAAATCCTGGGCAATAGGCAATACCCGTTTCTCGTAGCTTTCCTGGCCTATAGCAATCAGCCAATTACGAAATCATGTACACTTTAGGGGCTATACCCAGGTACAAGAGGTGTTAATAAAGAAGATATCTTGCCTGGAGTTATAATTTATATCTCCGGAGAGTACTTATATGTTTGATTGATTATAATGACAATATTGATAAATTGCATGCATACACTCGTGCACATACATGAATTAAGTCACTTTGCCCTTCCAACATAACTGGTTAGCAAAATGTTGACTCAAATTACTTGCAAACAAATATTTAAGTGGAGGAGGATGACTCCAATAAGATGTGACATCTTCACCACTTCAAGATGAACATGCAACTGTTTTATTTTTATTTGTCATGGTCATAAAATTTAATTGATTGCTGCTTGTTGCTAAAATTCTTGAAAAAAAGTTAAATCTTTATCTTCTTGTTGCTAATAATGCTTGTAAAAAAGTTAAATCTTTATCTTTAGCATATGAATGTAAATAATGTCACTATGAAGGAATAGTGTAATTTTGGTTAACATCTTGCCATGTCAAGCCCAGGAATCAGGATAATCCGTTAGCAACTGAACTCTTATTGTCTAGAATATGGCTGTTCAAATTTCTTGTTTGTTTCATGTCCTACCCAGAAGGAAGTTGGGTGAACACATTGGCATTACATTTTTATCTCATGTTGCCTAGTTGTTTCTTTTGATGCTTGTTTCAAGAATATTTGCAGTGTCTACTAGATGAGACATGTTTAAACATAACATATAGTAAGTATAAAAAAATAACGTCGTGTGGACACAGAAGTCTTCTAGTAAATGTTTTTGGCTTTGTGCCTTGTGACTTGAACATTTATGCCCACAGATAATATGGATACAAAAATTGTGTTTTGGTAGTGTTACCTAATAATAATAAAATTAATAATAAAACCCACACTTTGGAAGCAACCATGTTTAAGTCTACATAATACCATTGGAAACAAAATTGTAAGGTGATCAGTTCTAGTGCTTCTTTCATGGTACACGAGTGTAAAGTGTGTGCAGTAGTATGTCGTTGATAAATGTCTAACCCCGTTTATATTATCAGCAGCAGCTTAACGTCTAGCCTCCGATACGCCCTGTGATCTTCATACCTTGTACTCGACTGCAATAAAGAACTTCATACACTTTGAACTTGGTGTTTTTTTTTTCTTGGTATCCCTACAACTTTGATCCTTATTCCTAAAATCTCATGGATGGGCTGTAGTGATTCCTTTCTATTTCAAGATAAATTATTAATTAATATTATATACATACTCAAAAGGGTTTATTCAAACATAGAAAATTAATCATAGGCCGGCAGAGCTCAAAATTAACACTCTCCAGCGTGCCATTTGGCAAGCTAAAATTTATGCCAAGAAATTTTGAAGTAACTAAAATTAGATTTAATTTTAGATTTAATCCAAGAATTGGTTTACACTTGGTGCAGTTGGTTTTTTATTTGGCTAGTGACTCTTACTGAAATGTTGAGCCCTGGCTGGTAAGAGATAATAAAACTTCTGTCAGCCAGTACAAAAAAATGATATACAGTAGTAGTCCGTCGGGCAGGACTCAAGATATGACCTTGTGTGCTTACGAAGATTGAAGTGTGAAGTGAGGTCAGTGGCGTAAAGGAGACCCCCGCTGCTCTCGCGAAGCGGGGGGGACCGGCTCACCGGACGTACAGATCTTGTTTTTTCATCATCAAATATCAAATGCTGTTAATTTGGAACTCTTCTTCTCCAGGGCCATACTAGGGATGAAGTTATAGACATGGGACACTTTTGAAGGAATATATTAAAAAAGGCTATGAATGGAAGGGGTCAGGGGGTTCCTCTTTCTCTCGTCTTACGATCGGCACTGCCTATAAGAAACTATATTGAATCCTGAAAATATTCAACGTTATTCCCTAGGCCAAATACTATCACGGGCCCCGGACGGGGGATTAAATCTTGTAACATTGTCCGATTCTGAAACATGTTTACAGCCGTGTAAAACGTGATATATGAAGTTATGACCCCCAGACCCCCCATATTCTTAGTATGTTCAACAGCCCCCTCCCCCACTGTGAATTTTTTGATACGCCACTGGCCCTTATGCATTTTCTTACTGTTCTGATCACAGTAGCAACATACTGAAAAGTAATTTTCAGATTTAAAAAAAAAAAAATTATTTGAGGAGCAGTACTGCAGCATGTCTCAAGACAATAGCGTGTACAGTGGGGGTATTAAAGCTCAAATAAAAGTTTATTTCGTTATGTAATTGGTTTGGCTATTAAGATAACCACATATAGGGGGCCCGGGCAATTTGTGTTACGCCACTGAGTGAGGTGGTGGCAGACGCTTCAATCCTTGCCAGGAATGATTGTGAAATAAGTAAATAACCAAATAAGCATCACCACTCCACTTTGGCTTGGCTGCTGTCAATCCTTGCACTTGGTCGTCAGTAGCATCTGGCAATGGAGCTGGTCCTGAGTCGCAAGCTAAAGCTTTGCAATAAACCTGGTCGCCCCCGAGTGCTCCCAGAACATTTTAAAAAGGAACTGGTTTCGTCACAGGCGAGAGCCTCGTAGCCAACCAGCAATCGGTATTTGCCCCGGGTTGTCTCTGGTGGTTTGCTGGTTGGCTGCAAGTGCGTTGCTTGTGACGAAAGCATATGTAAACGCTGCGTTTCACGATTGAGAAACTCAACGCGAGTTACTACGATTTCCGATACACGACACAATAATAACAGATAATCATAATATATAACAAATAAATAATATAGATGTTCATGGTCACGTGTTAAAATAATGAGTTTTGATTGGAGATAGCTAACTTGACTCGCTAAGAAGTTGAACAAGTTGGACATTTTTCGAGCTTGCGTGAGCTGGCTGGTCTGCCAGCGAGTTCCATGCTATCAAACGCAAGTCGACTCATAGCGAGGAGCTCGCGCGAGCAAACTATCGCGAGTTTCTTGGTCGTATAACGTGGTGGTTAGGTAGTCTTGGGCTAAGTATAGAGATCGTATCTTTTTTTACATTTAGTTATATATCCCACACAACTTACCTGAGGTATAGACTGATGAGAGTTTAATGGGATAGCCATAAATTTTAACTTTATTGATTTGTAAACATTTGGGTGTGTGTATTGTAATAAAAGGGCATATTTGCATTTTATTAACAAGCTAACTCCATCCCAATCAGAAAATACCTACAATATGGCATAAAGAAATCAATTTGGCTTATTTCTAAATCTCAATTTTTTGACTTGATATAGCTAGGATCTTCGTATCAGGGATGTAGAAGTTGTAAAGAGGCGGCTCTTGGCCACCTCTGCGAAGAACTGATGCTCTTTGTCTAGCTTATGTAACAGGGATGTAGAAGTTTGGAAGAGGTCATGATGCCACTCTGTCCCACCTCTGCCTAGTCACAGCTGAAAATCGATGGTTTTTAGTCTGGCTTTGTATCAGGAACGTAGGAGTTGCGAACAGGTCATGATGCCGCTCTTTCCTACTTCTGCCAAGTCTTTGAATTTGATGCTTTTTGTCTAGCTTTGTGTCAGAAATCTAAGAGTTGTGAAGTGGTCGTTAGTTGCCTGTACTCCATTGATATTATTATAGTTGTCCTAAGACTACCTTACACATGCTTTCATCACAGGCGACGGCCTCGTAGCCAATCAGCGATCAGTATTTGCGCGGGTTTGTCTTCCGGGCGGTTTGCTGGTTGGCTACGAGTGCCTCGCCTGTGACGAAAGTCCATGGACACCATTCCACGGAGCAAAGTGCACAAAGCTATCCATGCCATTAAAAACCAATCCGACTACAGTGCACATAAGCTATCCATGCAATTCAAAACCAATTTGACTACATTGCACTAAACAATCTATGCAATTCAAAACTAATCCGACTACAGTGCACAAAACTATCCATGCCATTCAAAACTAATCCGACTACAGTGCACAAAGCTATCCAATAAATTCAAAACCAATATCCGACTCCACTCAATGTATGGCATAGCTTGTTGTATTCAGATATCTCATTGAACATTAAACATGTTTTCTCGGCTAACCGTAAATGCAAGGCAAACATAAACATGTTTCATATACTAGAAATGTCCAATGGAAGAACTGTAATCATTATTTTCTTAACCCTTTAACAAGAGACGCTACGCGTCAAAGACGGGCACAAATACACTCTGTTTTGTAGAATTATATTCTTTATGGCTATATTGTTTATTTGGGGGATCTTAAAAATAATTCCCGAGGTAGATCTGAAAATTGTCTACTTTGAAAAAAATCATAGCCTCGCTATGTTTGTTGTGAATGCCGTCAGGCGTCGCCGAAGTTTCAAAGATTTTCTTGTCAAGTTCCACTGTCGGTACCGATTGTGGATGAACAGTGCCTAGTTAATCATAGCGTCGAGCTTAAGGTCAGTAATAATCCTTGGTGACGTAGTATGAGCGTCGTAGCGTCGGTTTGCACCGGTCTAGGTGAGGCGACGCCAACTTCAGGTAATCAGAATATAGTAGATTTTTTTAAGTTTTTATCTTTTAATGGGAAAACGGTTTCAGATAGAATTTTTTGGTTTTCGATTCCTTCTTATTCAACGCTCTCTTGATTTGTTTCGTATTTTAAAAAAAATAAAAAAAAATAAAATTTCAAAAGTCTCGGATTTTGATCGTCTGAGAGAAAATTTGAAATTTTGGGCGCCTGTATCTCTGTAAGTATGACCCCCAGCATAATTTACGTCTAAGTAAGTGTAGATGAGTGACAAAAATAAATAAAAAAAATACAGAAACAAATTTGGACCACCCGTTTTGCAGCTACGAGCGCTTAAAAACAATTTCCTTCATTAACCCTTCTCAACTATGCTGCTCCGAATATGGAAGAAAAAAGAGTGGTGGTAACGGGTCTCGAACCCCAGACCTTGTGCCAAATGCTAAAGAGGACGTTACTGTATACACCATGGCACCCTCTTCCTTTTTGGACACTTACACAGGTACAAAACCCACTGCAGTCGGAGCTTTATGCACTTCTCTTCGGTTAAGACACCGTATATAGAGGAGTATTGAAAGCGCACTGCAACGGTAATACGAAAGAATGTAATAATAGGTAATTTAATTGGTCCCTAATGGTGCTTGTATGTGTCATACACAAACTAGAATTCTTCACCAAGCTCAAAATTGGGTGTTATATATGTCTTTGGGTTCCTAGCGTCTATATGTAAGACGTTTATAAATATTAAATCAATATAATATAATAACAAACATAAAATATATTGATATAAATGTATGAAGAATGGTAAGATTAGAAAGAAGATGACGGGGCTCAATCTCCGAACCTCTAGTGTGAATTTTTGATTTTTGAGAAGACTAGGAGAAGCCTTGGTTCCAAACCGGCTTCAGATTTTTTTGAAATGTTCGGAGTTTGTATCATCAGATCGTATTCTTGGATACTTCTTGAATCCAGAGAGACCACCAGTTCATAAATCCATCCATATTTGGAGTTACAATTACAATAAGAAGAAGCGAGTCGAGATCCATTATTTTTTACAACGAAAGCATAGCCTATGTAAGTAGTCTTGGGCCAAGTTTAGTTGTTTGTAAATTGATGTAGACAAAGTACTGTAGCAGCTCAGCAACACGTATTTTAACAGTCTAAATCAAATTGGCTTGAGCTAACTATGTACTTATATATGTATATCAATGTAATATCTTTGAAGAAACTTATTTACTAATGATAATGTAAATCCTTTACATAAAATACATTTCAAATGTCAAACCAGTGTGGGATATGGGATATATAGGTACAAGGATATTCGGAATCTCTCGGATCATTGATCAAGCGGGAATATTCAATAACGCAAGTCAGGTTCCTCAAGCATGTTTGCTTTCCTTGATTTAATATAGGTACATAATGCACTGTACATCGTTCATTATAAATTAACACTTTATGCAACATAATGGCACGTAGGATGTATAGGTTGTAGAAAGAAAAGGCCTCGACAGAGTTAGTCCTAACCCAGTCATGCAATATTCTATTTATGTGCAACAATGTGGGAGATTAGTTACAGTTTAGAAACTGTACAACAACGAATCGTGTAGGTAACCCTACACATTCTTTAGTTAGTATTATCTCGCCAGAGATAGCATTTTTTTAACATTTTTTCTTCTTTTTACTGTGGTGGGATTTGCCATCCGTAACATAGCTCTTTATTTAAACAAACGACACAAGAGCGTGCAGGTGACATCTGAGCTTCATTAATGAAGTTAAACAAACTAGACGCGTCAATTCGGTGCTCACACAAACAAAGCCATACGAATTGGGAAACGATTTAAATCCGTCGATAACTGCACATTCACAAACGCTTGTATTGTTTGTTTAATTCCACAATTATTATATTAAAATTCATTTTATCTAGTATTGGCTTTCACTAAAGCCGTGAGAAATACTGACCAAAAAATATATAAAAATCCTCATCCTTTTTTATTTTTTAACACAGGATAATTTTGGTATATATTACTGTTTTTTTTTTGTTTTTTTTTACATGCAGTAAAATGCTTGTCATATTGTTTCTGCATTACTGAATTCTCTGCTAGCTTATCTTAATACTAAATTATCCTAATTTCCTGTGTTTTTTTTTTGTTCTCTACTAATCGGTCCCCCGCGAAAGGGCGTAAAGAGTTTCACTGCATGTAGACTAAATTTATAATGTCATCTCGATTAACATTTGTTGCATAAAAAGAGACACAAAGCCCATGAAACTATAACTAAATAAAATGGATTGAGAAATAAAGTTTCTTTTTCTTAGGATGAAAATTGCAAATAATATTTGGCTATTAGTACTTGGTGCGTTCTTATCATTTAGCCAGACAGCTAATTACTAGGTAGGTATTCCATAGTAAGTATATTCGATATGTACAGGTACTTAATAAGTACTTTTAACTTACTCGAGGAATAAAGTTTTATACAGGCTTAATACTACGCAAGCTTTGCTATCGTTAATTGGTAGCCAAAACAAAGACATTTTTTTCAAATTTAACAATACCAAAGTATGCCTGGCTATCGGCAACTGAAAACACTACCTAATTTATATCTACAATAATGATCGAATGCTCAATTGAAGGTTTAAACATCGAAAATTACTTTTCATTTTAAAAACTTGAAAATTATGAAGAATCGTACCTAATTAAACTTTAATACATCCTATGTACTTAGGTGTCTAATTCTGCCTCAAAGTAGGTAAATGTCTATAAACAATGCATCAAATCACAGTAATCAATAAGTGCCAAGAAATTAACATTTATCTCTATAACATATTAATATAGATAGCTATGTATGTTACGTAGGCTACAGTAGGATGCCGTTTCACTTTTGTCGTCACTACGTGTTAAAGTGAACAGTGACATATTTTAGTGTACACGCATTATTAATTACACAGTAAATTGGTATGCTTTGTACACTGTGAATAGTCTGTAGCTTTGTTAGCGACAACACTTAACGCCCTTATTAATATACAATTGGTGCAAATGAGGCATAAGAATTGTACTTTAGTTTTTTTTTTTTTTAAGTCAGTGTACAGGAAATTTTAGACAATTTATTGTCCAAAATGAGTACTTTGTACCATTACACTTTGATTGATGTAATGTCAGGAATGAAATATTTAAAAAATGAAGCTCATCTTGGGCAGCTTGTCAAATGTTAAGTTAAATAGTACGTAGTGAAATATGCTACGTATCTGCGGAAAATTTTCACCTAGTACGAAACCATTTTCATTATACGAAATCTGTGTTTACAAATCTATGCATTCTATACACCAATCAGAAAATAAAATTAATACTAAAAATCTAAATCAAGAGTTACGATCAGATGCCCATATAAGGATGACGACAGCACGGCAATAGAGAACGCAGGGGTAACCACTAACCATACTTTAGTTTTGCCCAGTTGAAGACACCAGCAGGACTCCAGGGGACCACCCTATAGTTTTAATCTGTTACTTGACTTGTGTGGTACTACTTAAGATATTGGCAGACAGGTCAAACCAATAATGTATGCTAGGGCAGCTATAATCCTTAACACAAACTCTGTTGCTACCCTTTTTAAGTAGGTACTACCATAAGACTACATATTTCTATTTAATGGTAATTACACTAACTAGTGTGTTGATGTGGGCTTTAAAAACATACATAACAACAGTATTAATGGTAATAAATGTGGTGATTGTATTGATTGTATTCCCGGGGTGTGATATAATATTTAGGATTAAACCCCAAAAAACCTATTTTAATTTATTTGCCCATGAAAAAGCTTAAGAAACAAAACTTTTATAACATATCAGAAAAACAGGAGTCATACAGCCTACAGGGAAACTGTTACTCCACAAAACATATCATTTGATATAATGTATATATAAAAAAAATATATATATTGTATATATTCTAGGGCTGGGCTATGACATAAAGTTCAAATATCGATATCAGGCAAAAATTTCGATATCGATATCGATATATCGAAAGCAATACATCTGTTTTCAATATCCCCTCCCACTTCCCAGTTTGCAGTTAAATGAAAAACAAAATATTTTCTAAACCATTTTGTCTTTTATTTATTACTTTAGTACACTGATCTGGTCGTAAAACTGTTAATGAAGGGGTATTGTATTGTTATTTCAGTCAAAAGTCGTTACAACGAATGCCCTTACAACGAAATCATCATTTTAACGAAATTTATTTGCGGTCCCGCCCGAATCCCTATGTTCACAATGTTAATTTGTTATCATTACAACGAAAATTCGTTATTACGAGAAGATCATTTTAACGAACAAATTTTGGTTCCCCTTGGTATTACTAAACGTTGTTACAACGAAATTATCTTCCGAAATGTGGATTATTTGGAATTCCCAGTCGCGTAGATTGGTGTTTTTCTGTATATCGCCTCGTTAGATGGGCCAGCTGGCAATCCCCGAGAGTCGGGCAAGGTCATTGGCCGCCGCAAGACGAGATCCCCCCAGCCGGCCAATCACGATCGAGGTTACAGAGCGAGGGACGAACTGAACTGTCAACAGGCGGCTCGCTTGCATGTTGCATTCGTCGCGGTCTCGCTTCCACTCACGCGTCCTACGACTAGCGCTTTCTCTCTCACGTTGGACTACTTCGTCACGTCTCGCTCAGACACGATAGCACTCCATTGTTCTCTCTCGCTCGGCCGGCCGCATCTGTTCTCACTTTGCTGCCCTGCGCTAACCGCCTGCGAGCCTACTGCCCGCAACACACATGTGTAATGCAGGTTGCGGGCCACACAGGGGCCATGCGTTACCTGCCAATACTGTATTTCAATATTCAACCAAATATCGATATCGAATAAATCGGCTCGTATCGATATCGTATCGAAATATCGATTTCCTTGCCCAGCCCTAATATATTCCTATATTATCATAAAGATCAGAGAAAATTGTAACAAAATTGTCTCAGGGTTCTGTAGCTACGAAATGTTATGTCAACTTCACCCACATAGGCTACAATTAGTTGACCAAAGGCTACCAGTGCTAGGCAATCATTCACAAAGCCTTCACAAAGTCTCACTTGTAGGTTTATTTATAGTGTGAATTGTTGTGTAGCCCCTACTATATGTTCGAGATTTTGCCACTATGGTGAAAACGTGTCTTGTTGATGGTTGAAAGTACTAAATATATGCATTTTGACCCCATATCAAATTTCTCACTGGGTTGAGGGGAGCAGTGTACATATTTCCCCATATTTCAGCGTAACATCATAATTGCATGCGCTTACAGTTTTTTTTACACTTTTCAATTTTGAATTGTCAATAAAAAGTAAAAGTCATAGTTTATTTTTTCTAAATAAATTTTGTATTTTATATCACTCTACACTTTCATTGTAGTTTTTTCCCCATTTTAGTATCACTTAAAGAGGCTCAGTAGGGCTATTTATACTCATGTTAGTAATGTATTCAGAGATTATTGTTTCCTCTGCTGCCATGTTGGAACGTCAGAACACTACCAATACGTAGGGATGGTTGAAAATGGTGTTATTTTTTTCCAAATTTCGTTTTAATAAATCCAAATTATGGTGTTTTGTGGTGTTATTTTTGTTTTAATACAAATCGTATTAACATGTGCTAAAACAGAGTTATGTAAGTAATGCATGTAAGGCGAGAACTTGAGCTCACAGCACTATTTAGATGCGCTTTCCTTTTTTGACGTGCGTGTTTATTCGCCTTGCAATGCTTGTTTAAACTGTATTTACGCTTATGTTCTAGTCTACAGTCACAATATGTACACATTAATATTTTCCCTGATAAATAAAATCCTTCTTTTTTGAACTCGAAAGCCCGATCGGCCGCACTCACTGCTACTTTCCGCATGATTTTAGGAAAAGAAGATTGTACGATCCTTTCTTACCAAGAAACGAACAAGAATTGAAAGACGAAAGACGTATGTCAATGACCGAGAAAAGTAGGTCAGAGTGCGGGTGGGAGGGGTAAAAAATGGTCAGCGCCGGGGTTGCAAAAAACATTTGTGAAACATTCCTGTGGCAGGCGAAGGAAGGGATAGAAATTCGTGGGAATTTATTTTCGACGTTTTATTTTTCATTCAAGGAGTAGGCCTAATTCACGGAAATAATTGGAAATTGACAAAAATACAAAATGTGGCATTATTTTGTGGAGTGAAGTATTAAATATGGTCTTATTTCGCAAATAAGGGCATAATTCGTTTTATTGCCATTTTATGGTTTTATTTCGCGATTTGATTTGGACTCCTGACTAGTCATAACATGAAGAAAACAAACAAAAAATGTTTTAAAGTTGATTGTTACACTTTTCGTTTTATCGTGCATCGCGAAAAACAACCATCCCTACCAATACGTCAAACAACAAATAAAAAAACAAACAATAAAATCAACTCTAGAAATTACATTTAGCCATTTTCACGAGGTCATTTTTAACATAGTACGTGTTAGTATTTTTAAAACTTTGGGTTCTGCTCATACCAACTAAATGTGCAATCACACTGTTTTTAAAATCATCACCAAAATGTTTAGTAATCCAAACAAGAGGTAATGAGTGGCTACATTTATATTTTCCTTAAATACTGATTAATTAGACCAGGTGCATGTAACCTTAGTTTTCAATTGGGTATCAACTCCAGTAGTAGTTTCCAATATTCAGCACTGAGCTAACAAAAACATTTGGCATTCCAACAGTCATTGCTAGATGAATTAAAGAGTGGTCCAATGCAACGCACTAAGCAAACTCCACGCCACTACAAAAATTCTCTCCTAATTTTGCTAGATATCCTAAGTTTCAGCGGCTCCTCAACCACCTAGCAAGTAACCTACTGAAAAACATAAATGTAGGCAAAGTGCGAGTTTTGTGTGAGTAGGCAAATAAGCTATAGGAGGCCACTAAAAATAGACTAGATTCAATCTGGTGGCAAGCAAATAATCTTCACTCATCGTTGATTTGTTGAAACCATCAATGGCGCAGATAAGGAGGTAGCTTAGCAGCGCTATCTATTGATAGTTTGAGTCTCCTACAGGGTACCGAATTAGTTTTGTGAAAATAATTTTCAATGCATTATTACTCAAACTTTGTGGATGTTCAAAGTTGTTCTAAACTACTGCCTTAGGAGTTAAGTGTTTCAAAGTTGTAAGCAAAGTGTCGACAGGACGTTACGACGATTTTGCAAACAACAGCAGTGAATACTGGAAAGCTACTTTTCTGTGACACTCAAAGACATATTACCCGAATATTTATGTTTGTGTTAAACGAGTCATGATGAAAAAATACCAACTCAGAATTGTTCTAGAGCCCAACATCGTTCACGGTACTCGACGCTTCCGCACTTGCCAACGTAACATTCTATTGCCGTACTGTCTCTCGTCGAGATCTGGTTTCCCTCACTCACCATATTTGATTTGATCGAGTCTCCTTCAATGTACTTGTAATGCCTCAGTTTACAATGCCCCAAAGAATAACAATGTGTTCTGGTATCGTCAAAATCACATTCAATTCTGAATGCTCTTGCCTTAGAAGAGAAAACTAACCAATAAGTCAAAAACAAGTAATTATTTTTTAACGTCAATTACAAACAGAAAACCTTGTATCGTACAACGAATCTGATACAAGGCCAAATTAACAACAACACAATAACATATGACTTTACTGAGTACTGTAACCATACACAGAGACAGAGTGATATTGATGCCCGTTCCAAGGTGCCAAGGATATTGTATTTGAAATTACTCATTTACTTTTACAACAAATTTAGTTCTAAGTGAGCCATGGCCGACGTGGCAGGATAACAGTGTATCCTTTCTCAATTTACTCAGGAACAAAAACATATATAAGGGTTCTTAACACAATAAAAAAAATATTTTTTCATACTCGTTGGAATGCGATCGATTGGAAAGGCATCAATATATAATACACGTGAATCTAGACACACAGCGTAATAATGAGAAGCTCCACTCCGTCATAAAGTACTGCCAATCCTAAAATATCCCAAAGAAGAAGGTATGGAAATGTAACGGACCCGAGAGTCGAGAACAGCTAGTTAGCTTACGCAACGACGAACACAAAATGGCAAAAGTACGAAAGAAACGGCCAAACGTCCCGGGTAAGCTAACAAACCGCAATCACACCGACAAACGCTGGGTTAAACATTTCGAAACCCTTTAATGTGAAATATTATATATAATAAACCAAGTCAATGCAATGAAGCACTCACTATAAATTCAATAATTTCAACGTAAACCTATTAATCTATTTTCCTAGCACAAGGAAGTGAGTAGCATATAAGTGATAAAGCAAGACGGCATATATCTGTACATAATATAATACGACACTCACGGCCCCTAGTCGTGAACTTCAGAGCCGTCACGGAACTTAATTATTTAAATCTGATTAATTATTAATTATTAACAGGGTTGACCACTTGGAGGGGGGTGGATGTATATATATATATAAACAAAGAACAATTTATGAATGGTCCTCTTCCGTTCGTCGGACAGCAAACAGTTCCGCAGATACTATAGGTATGTCGACGATAATTCTATCTACGTTATCCGTGGGCTCTTATCATTTGTCGTTCTCCATTACCTCTTGACTACTTTCTAAGCGGGATTTCTTGGGCTCCGGTTCTCCGCTCACCGTGTCTGCAGGCTCCACTTTGATTGACAGCTGTTCGTCGGAGAGATGGCGCTTGATCGGTTCGCCCCCGTGGTCAATCGGGGCAGTTGGCGCGACAAACGCTCCACTAGAAGGCAACAAAACAAGAGATTTTAATAAATTAACAAACACGAAATTTATTAATAACAATACAATATTTTTCAAGGCATAACTTTGTCTTTCTTCATCCGCAAATGTTACACCACCTAACCACAAAGTCAAGGCAAAACGTTTTGTTGTTGTTTTGTACCAGAAGGACATTTTTTGATTTCAGGTCTCCATCAGAGCTCTGGTTGCTGAAACGCACTCCTTTTTTTGAAGGCATTTTCGGAGATGTAGCCTATAGTTAGTTAGATTTAAAAAGGGTGGAAATGGGAGGACCACCTTTAATCGCCACGTTTACAACTGGCAGTTGTCACACCGGACCCAGACGGGGAAAGCAGACAAGAGCGACGCATCAGGTCTTGTTGCTCACTTCACTCACCTGTAGTTGGTGTACGACGCTTGCACGATGACAGGAGCCGGGGTGTAGGAGGCGGGAGAGAGGCTGCGATCTTCTGCCGTGGTGCCGGTTAACAGGTACTTCTCTGTTGGCATGAGTCAAGTGGAAACACATTAGCAGGAGATGTCAATTGTCAATACACACACAATTTTAAAAAAAACAACGGAAACATGGGTAGCTCACAATATTAAAGCACGCAAAATGAACGGTACTCTAACGATATCTTGAGATCGCTTCAAGATACTGAACAAGTTATTCACACCAGCAAATTGGTATTGTATCAGCTAAAGCAATATATTTAATACAGTGCAACTTCTTTAGTATAATAAACATCTTTATTCTTTACATAACAAACGGTTTTTGAGGTTCCAAAAGGTTCTTATGCATGTAAAGGTACCGGTACCATCTTTATACAGAAATGTTCTCTACAACAAAGTAATAATCTGGCCCCCAAGAGTTCAATACAAAGAAGTTTTACTGTGACCTTAAAATATTGTCATCCCAGCAAGCACAGATTTATGTCCGGTTGTGTTCCATAAGCGGATTACTGCCGGAATAATCGTCCTTAAGTGGAACACTAGCGTTCCACAACCACAAATCCAGCTGCTGGAATACTGCAGGCGGAACACTAGCGTTCCACAACCACAAATCCAGCTGCTGGAATACTGCAGGCGGAACACTAGCGTTCCACAACCACAAATCCAGCTGCTGGAATACTGCAGGCGGAACACTAGCGTTCCACAACCACAAATCCAGATGCTGGAATACTGCAGGTGGAACACTAGCGTTCCACAACCACAAAACCAGCTGCTGGAGTACTGCAGGCGGAACACTAGCGTTCCACAACCACAAATCCAGATGCTGGAATACTGCAGGTGGAACACTAGCGTTCCACAACCACAAATTCAGCTGCTGGAATACTGCAGGCGGAACACTAGCGTTCCACAACCACAAATCCAGATGCTGGAATACTGCAGGCGGAACACTAGCGTTCCACAACCACAAATCCAGCTGCTGGAATACTGCAGGCGGAACACTAGCGTTCCACAACCACAAATCCAGATGCTGGAATACTGCAGGCGGAACACTTGCGTTCCACAACCACAAATCCAGATGCTGGAATACTGCAGGCGGAACACTAGCGTTCCACAACCACAAATCCAGATGCTGGAATACTGCAGGTGGAACACTAGCGTTCCACAACCACAAATCCAGATGCTGGAATACTGCAGGCGGAACACAAGCGTTCCACAACCACAAATCCAGATGCTGGAATACTGCAGGCGGAACACTAGCGTTCCACAACCACAAATCCAGCTGCTGACACAGAATCCCGCTCTATGAAGAAGTGAATAATATAAGGCTTTCTTTGTATTGCTATTATGTGTTGTGGGCGGAGTGGGGTGGGAATCCCACCGTGATAAGCAAAACTTTCCAAAACACTGACTGGACTACACAACAAGTCTATACTTCGTGGGTGTTAGACGTTACTTATACGTGTGCTATCATGTTCTTTCGTGACAAAAAAAAATAAGTTAGTGCATTATTAGTATCATAATCTTATTGCGATTTTTTGTTTAATCCACTAAATATTGATCCGTGTCGTGGAGTGTGTTTGTGTGTGAGTGTGTGTGGTCGGAAGAAAGGAAACAAGAACAAAACTGACTGGCAACGGTATATTGACGACTCCTGTTTTTAAAACGAAAAATAGGATTCAACTTTGTTATGGACAAGTTCATTATTATAAAAATCACGTGAAGATGCAATTGTTCCTGAAAATCAAGAATACGAAGGTAAGTTTCTTCTCAGTTCGTATTCATATTTTCAAGATGCTATCAATTAATATTATCTTCAAAATCCTGTTGTGTTAATGGGTTGCTTTGCTAACACGGTTTCGTTCACTATAACATCAGGCTGAAGACCGAAGTTGAGCTATTCGATCGGAAATTACTCTTTGGTTGGACGAATGTACATCGAATTTTATTTACTACTAGTATTACATTTTGCTTCAATATAATTGCGTAACTTTTTTTTAATATAATCTTAGTTATAGGTAAATTAAAATACCTACATACATACATACATACATACATACATACATACATACATACATACATACAAGGAAGCATACAATCTAAAATTAATATGCATATGATAAATTTATATTTGTTGCATTTACTAGACAGGGATCTAACATAATTTAACAGTATAAAAAATAGTTACGGCTGTGGCTTCGTCGCACATACTTTGCTTATCAAAATACACATTTTTTGGCAGGATTTTAACTAGCCAGAGTTGACAACTATTCGCCTAAGTTCAATCTATCTTATTCAAACGCGCCGTTTGATTAAGAGTTTGGTTTGAATAGGAAATGGGTTCGATACATCATTTCATTTGGTAAGACTTGCGTTTTCCCTTTGAGAGTGGTTATTGTTTATATGAGAAAATACCGTAAGTAAAATAACCTCAGAAATGTCGTTTTCAAGTTTCGAAACGTCTGTGTTTTCCATAAGTACGTAACCTAATCAAACTAACAGGTTGTGTGTCGTTATATCCTAATAATTTTATAATTAACAAAAAAAACTTTTTATTGTACATGCTTTGAACTAAAGCGGATGTGACTGAATAGGGAGTATTCACGTGACGTCGCAATTTGGCCATTATGAAGATAAAGGTCGGTTTACACATTTAAGATTTAAGGGTTATCAAAATCAAATCAAGCCTAAAGCATTGTGTTTACACACTTCCTTAAGATTTAAGATTTAAGGAAACCATAGCAACGTTATCTCTTATACCAAAAACTTCTTAGCCCAGCCAACGAGAGGCGACGTTTTATATATCCGGTCAATGATAACAGTTAGGAAAATTAAATATTAAATCTTAAATGTTGAATACGTGTGTAAACCGAGCTTTATGGTGTGTTGGCATTTGAGCTGTCAATAGAAGACGAACATGCTGAATCACAAAACATTAGAATTGTAGCACTTATATCCCCCGATCAAGTTTACGAAAATGTAAACGATTAAACGAGTAATCGAGACAAAAGAGTTTATCTATGTTGCTTTCGTTTCAAGTAAGTAATAATAGCAAACAAAAGTTAGAGAACAGTTTAATTTGCACCAAACGCCATCTGAAGCATTGTAACAATGAACTACCACTCACATACCATGGTGGCCTCCAGTATGGCCACAACGCGCAATACGTGAATACGCCTAACTAGCGTATACCAAATATTGTGAGAGTTCTACGCTGCTTGAACTCATTCAATTAATAATATTATTTGCCTTATTTTTTATGAATTGGAATTTCCCTCAGGGCAAATTACAAATTACATCAGGAAAACTTATCATGAAATAATGCTTGAAAATACCTATGCAAAGAATAAGTAGTAAATAGTTGTAGTAGTAAGAATAAGTGGAAGGGGGTCTGGTTGCGGTTACTCTCCAATAGCCCAGCAGGACGTCTTTGGGAATTTCCAACACTTTTTATCCCATTTTGGGGTTTTAAAGTATAGGTTCTGAATGAAATTAATGTAAATTGTAAACACGTACTTTGTCAAAACACGGTTCCATTTTGGTGTGTACTAACTGTTAATAGATATAATGTGGGCTTGTATAAATTAAATTAAAAATTATACTACATGACGGAAATCATCAAAACGTAGGACCAATATCTTGTGACTATAGTCACAAATATAGAATGCCTGCTTAGTTGTTGAACAAAACTCAAGAAAAAGCAATTATAAACACGTAGGACCAATATTATTTGAGAGCCTGGCCCGTGTGGCTGTGATTGACTATATATAGGCACAACAAGTAAAATGCATATATAATGCAATATAAGTATAGCACAAAAACATAAGAAATGTTGATAAAAGAATAGGAGGCTAGTCCGTGAGCATGTGACGAGTGGTGCGGGGGCCGGGGGCGGCGTGCTCATATGGCCCCCGGTCGTAACAGTCAGTCAGTGCGTACTTTCATTTATGTATACACAACAAATAACAATATTTATCGGATCGCGTTAAAATAACAGTTTCGTGACGGGACGGATAAACTAGAAAATATTTGTTATTTAGTTATTTTATTTTTTTATTAACATAGTTTAAAATATGAAATGGCGCATATGGCGCGCAAATTCCTCAAATCCAAGGGGGGCAAGTGCCCCCTTGCCCCCTCTTGCTGCGCCCATGTAAATAGTAAATACCTACGATAAGCTTTGCAATGAACCTCTAGTGTTCTGATTTTTCATTTTTGTTTTTTTTACGAATAAATAAAATCTGTAGACAAAATTTAAGCACATAGCGCTAACAAAGTATAAATAAGACAATATATTCACAGAGTCAGTTCAAAACGAGACATTCTTTTATAAAAAAACTGCCAATCTTTTCATTCTACTGCTCTATAACACACAGATTATCACAAAAATGACGTTGAAAAATGCATTTTCCGGGGGCCAAACCCCCCCGACCCCCCTTTTCAGTTCGGGCCGTCTACCACACACCGTAATTTAGGTCTTCACCCATATTGGGGGGGGGGGGGGGGGGAGAGCGTTGTGGGTGACTGGGTGGTGTGGGTCGATAATAAAAATATTAATGAATTATAATATTTTTGTAATAAATTGTCCCAAAGTGTTAATCATATTTCTCACGCTTCTACGCCCTGCTTAGTGCATACTACCACCATTCAGCTTGTCTCTTCAGAATATCATAATTTTATTTTGTAAAATAAACAGCAGCACCTAACATAAAAAGCACCTTATGTCCATATGTCCTCTGCCCTCAGATGAAACCTTTTTGTGGTGGTTATTTACACTTTGCCCTCCATTGTGGTTATTAATTGTCATTTGGCGGTAAAATTTAAAGTCGATCGATGAAGTGAACTACCCATTCAATACAACAACTAAACTATTCAAATTAAATGGACATGAAAAAATACTTTTTTTTATTCTTAATTATGAATTTCAAGAATTATTACATGTGAGTAGCATTTGATACTGAACTTCTTGAAATTATATATTTTTTTTTATTAATAAAGTATATTTATAGTTTCTAATTTGAGTAGATTTGACGTAAAATTGACACACCAACGCGAATATCTCGAAAACAGATCGCGTTCGATCATCTTTTTCAAACGTATTCATGTTATTCGTGAAGTTATCTACATTTAGGATGAAAATTTGTTACAATATATTACTTTTTGAAGGTGCTACGCAAAGTTATACGATTGAAAGTGTAGGTTTTTGTTTAGTTACAATGCTTAACATAGGGAATTCCAACGCATTTCAACATTCAATGAATAAAAAACTAATAGCGGTAGGTGCATATTTTTTTCTACGATATACACAAGCTTAATCTCAACTTGCAGTACACACAATTTGAATGATTTATATTACATGTGCAGTTATCATCGATCGACTTTAAGGGACGTTATTGAAAGAAATAATTGTTCTCTAATCTTGAGCTTGGCCGTTTTTTGATACTCTATTATTTTTATTGTATTAAGGTGAATCCCTTAGATTTAGAAATGAGTCTACCAAACCACCAAATTATTTATAGCCTTGGACTGTGACTTGATATGGTTTTGTAATTTATCTTTAACTTTATTTTAGTTGCTGTGAGAGCCAACTCCAAAACTGCCCAAGTCAATGACATTCAATCATGCACAGCCTCTGCAAGACATGAAGTGTTCAGTTTGACACCCATGTCATTGTAAAGGTTGGAGATGGACGCCGGATTAGCGCCAAAACAGAATAGAAGCCGAACAACAACAACAACAATCGCAATTGGCGACTCCAGTTTACAATTCGAATTGTAGTGTGACGCTACGCCTACGCGGGCCTGCAAGGTCGTCCGTCCGAGACGCCTCTCGAGCCCTATCCGATATGAATTCTACTGCAATAACACGTGCGTTTACAGCCGTAAATTTAACATTGTATGTTAGTTGCTTCAATATCCTACATTAACGTGCGACTGTCCCAAAGAATGTTTCTTTTTAGTATATTTAAGTAAATGCTGTGGTGTTTAAACTTTTGGATTACTGTTTATGTATGCATACATTTTGTATGCCCACATAATGCATAATCGGAGGAAACCACATAGTGCATAATCGGAGGAAACGAAGACGTAATAAAGTATGAAATTGTGAAGTTTTGCCCCCTCTGTCAATAGAGGTCACTTCTTAAATCGTGAACAGTATAACAATAAATACTTCACAATCAAAGATGACTTAATTGATACATTCGCATATCTTCGGCTTATAGTCAAAATACCTAAAGTACAATGTGATATCGCTTATCAGACAATAGTACATAGTGTTAAAAGTATCGTATTCATCGGTTAATCATCTTTTAATCTTTACATAAAATTACATGTAAAATAATTACATCCAATTTCTTAATGATAGTGCCAAAATATTGTTATTAATTTAGTTTGTGTTTAACATCCTCTGCAAATATGAGGGAAATCCATATGATAGTTTTCTCACAAAATGTACCTTGTTAGAGAAATGTTTGAAGGAAATTTGCATTAATAAAACATGCATTAAATGTAAAAGCAAATGGTAACATTACATTACAAACTGCACACATTTTTAATTTTGAAAATTGTCTCAAGAGTCAAGAATGCTTCCCAAATTCAAAAATCTGAGTTGCAGACTGGTTTGGTAAGTCTACATACTGAATGAAATATTATAATCACTAGCGTAGTTATTTTGATTTTTAAATTCATATGATTAGTAATAAGCTTATATCCATATAAGTATTAAAATTAATTTTGAATAGCAGCCATAATGAATCAATAACTATAGTTACACATTTAGAGCATTCAGTCTGCAGGGCTCACCAATCCACAGATTTTCGATTTCAATGGCCATTCTTAAGATATAATTCAAAAATTTAAATTTGATTCGGTTTTTAACGTAAAGCTACCCTTCGCTCTGAAAGCAGAATTACATTTAATTTAATTAGTTTAGTAGTTGCGTACTAATGACTCCAGAAAATATCTTTGGTGCCCCCATGAGCTCATCACTGAGGCATATTCAAAAATAATTTTTCATGCTAAGTTTACTATAAAAAAAATATGTATTAATCAAGTTGGCAATTGGTATACATATTTATTTTCTAGACGTATATTAAACAGAACATTCAGTTTGAAATTATTTTTAACATAGGTTAACCATATTATAATTTTAATTATGGTCTTCACAATATAATTTTTAGTGGAACTATGTCAATGAATGATGGATTACAAATAGAAAAACCTTTTCATAGTGCATATTTTACGTAAAGAACCATCTTCACAAAAAAAAACGTATGAATAATGGATACGCGTACAGAGTTTAGACAAAGATATGACATTCTATGATGTTCTTTAAAAAGTGTGGCCAAATTTTAAACATTCAAAAACGGTAAATAAATAGCTCGTCTTCTGTCGTTCTGTCTAATTATATCCTCGCGTACAGTAGTTTAAAAAAAACTGCGTAAAAAAGGAGTTATTGAATGTTATATAGTAACATATTATTTTAAATGGTAATTTAACTCGAGTTTTTGTGTGTGGCTTGAAGGTAACTATGGAAACATATCCATCAAAGCAGAGAATTATGTTTTAACTTTTGTGTGAGCGCCAGTACGTAGTTCCTATGGCATGACATTACGTTATGACAATCCATATGCCTACTTTTTTGCGAAGACGGTCCTTTTAATGTGTTGGTTTTAAATCTCGACGTAACATTGTAACATTGTACAAATTATACAACTCTACTGTAGAATTGTATATGCAATACACTGTGGTATGTAATGTAATTTGTGAATTGTAAAGTAGTTTTGATAAAATAAAATTGCATTGTACCCCAATTTCCTATTGTATTTTAAGCAACCCGAATCCATATTTCCTACATCAGCATCTAAATTAGCAATTGGCATTGTGATTACTCTGTGTGTGAACAGGTAGCTACCATCTCACAAGATTGATCCATTTTGTTTCAAATACACTGTATTGTAATAATGATAATTTCAAGTATGGTGCAGATGAACGCAGGCTTTATTACTGGTTGATAGTCTTGACTGTTCCTGGAACGCATGTTCGTATTTGTTACTTTCATAATTAAACAAAACAATTATTATCCGTAATGAACGTAATTTATGTACGTTTGTTTATTTCAAATGTGATTACAATCGCATATTTTCATACCATTTTACGTATCCTATAGCTACATGGTGTTGGTACTTCTTTAGTGCGTCTTAATGACAAAGTATAAAACGCGTGCACATTTATATAATATTACTGCATGTGACTAGTATTTTACAATAATCATCCTCTCCTCTTTACTGAAACAATGCAAAGTTTTGCTGGTTCAGTTTAACAACACAATCTCAAAGTTGCGAGATGCTAGGACCGAACGGTGATAATGAGAACAGGCTTGTTTTGATCTTTGTTATTTGTTAGCGATGTAAGTCAGTCCTACAAGTGATGGAAAACTGCAGGAAGACTACTCATTTCTAACAAACTCTGTACAAATTGCATTGATTTAAAACGAATGGAATTCTGCCGGAAATCCGCTAGTTGTCGATAAACTGCTTTGGTTCACCTACAGTGTTCCGCTCGCGTTCCACAAGCATAATATCCAGCACAAAAAAGTTGTGGAATGTTGGCGTTCCACTGCAGTTAATCCAGCAGTATGTCCCGCTCATTACTGCTGGAATTACTACAGTGTTCCGCTCGCGTTCCACAAGCATATATCCAGCACAAAAAAGTTGTGGAATGTTAGCGTTCCACTGCAGTTAATCCAGCAGTATGGTTACCCCTTCACTGCTGGATTTCCTACAGCGTTCCGCTAGTGGGCCATAAACCAAAATCCGCTTGTGGGAAACTTCTGGAAGCTGTGCCAAATCCACTATGCGTTCCACAAGCGCACCTCCAGTGCTTTTCCATAAGCTCAAGTGTTGGACGTGCTACAGTATTCCATGAGAAATCCATCACTTTGTGCTACTTGGGATTGGTATGATTTTCATTTCTATGATAAATTCAAAGCTTATAAATTATTAGTTACTAATTACAATCATAACAGTTAAATAATGTTTGACGGACAGTTTTTAAAAATCATCGTTTAACTGATACAAAAACCAAATCGCCGGAATGTCACGTTTTCTATATCTCACGACATCAATAGAAAACTGTTATTTTTTTATATATAATATATAATACCGGTACATGTATTTAAAAGAATTTTGTATTTTGTATCAAAACATACATTATTGTAAAAATATTAGGCCTTTACAAACATACAATAATTATATAATTACTTTAAACTGTTAATAAAATGAATTCCATTCTACCTTCTCCGCCACTGTTGCCGTTTGTAACCATGGCGATGTGTTGCTTGCCGACCATGAGCTGCTGCTGGTGCTGACTAATCAGGTGGCTCGTAACAAACGTGACGCCCGTGTGGCCAGGAGACCCGGGTGCTGATTGGCTGGTCTTCACCTGGACCAAACGACCAACACATTAAGGGCGCTGTTCGAAACCGTGTCAAGACAGTTTTGACACATTGTAGACAGTCAAGACAGGCTAATGTCGTTGTTAAGCCACCTTCAGCCACCATTTTGGATCATCGATAGTTTCGGACTGAAGTCACTTACAGACAGTTTTACATGGGCAGGCGATATGTATTTTAGCTGGCATTGAGATCAGAGCCTACATCTGTATTGTATCTATCTAGGGATGGTCTAGGTCTAGTAACACCTGATAAATAGGTCTACAATGTGTGCGCTTGCAGCGATGCAGTGTGGGCGTGCCAGGACAGTTGGTCTACTTTTTTTGGTCTACAGACATTTCGTCTACTACTTCTATGTCTACGGACATAACGTCGACCATTATTTCGTCTAAAGACTTTTCGTCTACTAATTCCTTTCGTCTACCGTCTTTTTGTCTACGCAGACATTTCGTCTACTGTGATACGTTGTCTACCAGCGCGTAAACCAGCGTGAAAATGAAGTTATGGTGCTTCAGCTTGGTGGTGGGCACACAACGGTTAGGCGGCCAGTGAAAAGAAGTTACATATAGCATATCAGCAAAGAATTGAAATTTGACCGAGAAGTATGAGATTTAAAGGACAAAAAATAAAATAAAAAATTCTAAAAGCAGCGAGCTTCAAATCTTTAGGCAACGAAAGTGTTCCACACGCAGAAACAGACGAAGACAGTGATGATGAATAACTAGAGGTGTGTGTAAATGATTTTATTTTTATGAAAATTATGTTAGACCAAATTTATTTGTAAACAGACGAAGACAGTGATGATGAATAAAATGTATTACAAAATACCTTTATCATCTATTAATTAGACAGTTAGACGGAAAATTATGTTAGACCAAATTCATTTGTAGGCCCTAGAGTTAATGGTAGTAGACGAACGGTCGGGAGAAAAGATTTTACAGTAGACGAAGTCATGAAGTAGACAAAATGTCTGTGTAGACCAAACAGTCAAGTAGACATAATGTCATTAGACCAAGTGTCTACGCACCAGTGCGGGCATTTGTTGTACGCCTCCCCATTTAAAATAGAACCATTCCCCCAGGGGCCTCATTCCAGTACATTTGCAAACTTAACCCCGGTGTTCGCCAATAGCCAATCAGGAGTCAGCAATGGAGACGCCGATCGAAGAAAGACATTGTTGAAAATACGAGACAAAATAAAAACAATAACAAACAAAAACAGTCCAATAACCTCAAAACGTCGACAAAATACTCAATAAAACTATACATTTACAAATGTAGGACCTGTATAATGTACTATAAATACACAACATTGTTTATAAGCTTCAATAAACACATAAAGTAACGTATTCATGAAAAAGGATACTGTAAATAAAGAATTGAAATGTGACATTTGTGAAACTATACACACGGGCAAATTGACAAAATGGCGGCATTCCAAAGTATTGTTGAGATAACTCTTCTTAACCCTACTACCGGTCAGGGTCATATTTGGCTCCGAATTATGCAGGTAAGCCTGTGTAGGAGTTAACCCCGGGGTCATTTTAACATGGGGTTAGCGAGAGTTAAGAGGAAGGACTACTAGCCAATATTAAAACCCGCGAAATTAACGTATTTTCGTCATATCTCAATAACGCCACACAATATCGAAACAGTGACACCTACGCATATTTTGGATTCGTGAGAGCTCAATACCGTATGAAAAAGATTTATTAGTTTGCAGTAATTATAATTATTATTTGTAATTTAACTAATTTACAAGTTAATTACAAATTACAACTATAATTACTACAATCGACGAAATCTTTTTCATTTAGTATTGAGCTCTCACGAATCCACAATGTGCGTAGGTGTCACTGTTTTGATATTGTGTGGTGTTATTGAGATATGACAAAAATACGTTAATTTCGCGGGTTTTAATATTGGCTAGTAGTCCTTCCTCTTAAGAAGGGGTTAAAAACATGTACAGGAATGAGGCCCCAGATGTCTAATGTGGTGGTCACCTCCAGGTGCGCGCCGTGCGGCGACGCGAAGGTGCTGTCGGGGTAGTGGTCGGGCACGGGCGATCCCTCCCTCGACAGAGACTCGGGCGTCATGAGTCCGCTCATGCCGACGTGGCTGGGCGACGCGGGCGCGCTGCGAGACGACAGGCTGAACGGCGGCCGGAAACACTGGACGCCTCGCTGACGTCGACGTCGGAACGCCTGGGGACAAGCGACACTCACAGTCACATCGTAGACAAATGTTTTAAACAAATAAAATAAATAAATTCACATTTAAAGTAAGGTTGCCCATCGATATCGATTAATTGATTAATAATCGATGAGGATGCAAATTTCCGACATCGATTTTTTTTTCATAAATCGAATCGTTTTTTTACACAAAATAATAATAATAAAACAGTCTGTACTCCGCTCGTCGACAAGGTTACAGCAGAATATAGGTTTTGGGAAGAACAAGAAACGATTTTGTTAGTTTTTCTTTTTAGTTTTTACATTGTTCAAGGAACTTTTTTTTCCGATGTCGATTATTTCAGGTTTAATGTCGATGTCGAAAAATTTCCGACATCGCGATGTGACATCGATGTTGTAATTTAACATCAATGGGCAACCTTAATTTAAAGTCTACCCACTCAGTAACCAGACTGATTTTCAGTGAGGGACTTTAATTTAAGACGACTAAACCAACCCTGTAGGCTCCAAACGCCGTCGACAAGCGAGGGATAACCTATCAAAGATCGATATTTCAAATACGAAACACATGAATCAGTGATTGGACAGTGCGAACACGAACACCTGCTGACTGGTGCTAGAATCAACTAGGCCGATTCAGAACAACTTTGAATTTATTGAGTGCTTTGTTGCTAGGACGGCTCCAAAGTCACCGTTTACTGATTCCTAAGACAAGAAGTAATGGAACTGAATCCTTAATAGAAATTAAGAAACTTCTGCCTGAACCGGGATTTGAACCCAAAACCTTCTGTATTGGAAGCAGGGATGCTAACCACTGGACCAACGAGCCACCTATTCCAATGGACTGTATTCACATATTGGCCATGGTGGCCATACTGGAGGCCACAGTGGCATATGATTGGTAGTTCATTGTTACAATGTTTCAGCTGGCTTGAAGTTCAAATGTTCTCCAACTTTGGTTTCCTAATGTTAACTTATGTTAATGATAATAATATGTACAGCTTAACATTAACTTAATTTAATTTAATTCAATTTAATTTATACTCTTATTAGCCACTAATGCAGGTGGTTAGAGCTGTGCGAGTCTCGAAATTTCGAGACGAGATCGAGATAAAAATTCTGCTCGTGTATCGCTCGACTTGCTCAAACACCTGCTCGAAAATTCGAGTCTCGAGCGGGCTCGAGAAAGGAAGAGTAATATATTAAAACGAAAACATTCCATGGATATTCTACGATGTACACAATATTTCATCATTTTTAAAAATATTTTAACCAAATTTCTTAATAAATACTAACAGGCCTACCGCAGAATTATTAAGAGCTTCTTAGAGCATCTTACGTAAAAGGTAGGCCTAGGCCTAGGCGTGGGCCTACCCTAGGCTAGGCCTATGTATAATCTAGATAAAACATTTAGGCGGCTTATTTTCATGATTGTACTACCAAAACATGGATTCCAGTAATATGCCATGGACTTCATAAATAGTCTAAACTATTTGCAAAATTGCTTGCTGGTAAAAATTCCGCAGACCAAGTCAACACTTTCCATTGACAACGTCCATCTTGGATATCACCCCACTCCCCCTCCCCCCTTAGAAGTACTTCAATTAATAAGTGGCTGCGCTAGCATCGGGGCTAGACTGGGACTACTTGATCGACTTGCCGGTATGGAAAGTTACTACTTTATCGACTTTAGGCGGGAATTTCAAACATCACGAAATGCGTTTGGAAATTTGTAGTCTCCGATTCTAGTGCGAGCGAAGATAACGATAATTTTTTCGAAACAAAAAAACATGGTGTTATGTATTATTAATTTTATTATATATTATTTTTATCATTATTATTATTATTAGGCCTATTATTATTATTATTAATTATTACGGTTCTAGAAAGGTAGTAAGCAAAGTCTGTTTTTATCTCGAATCTCGCTCGATATTCAAGAACATTTTTTGTTCGCTTGATCTCGAATCTCGCTCGAGATTCAAGAATATCTTCTGAATCTTGCTCGATCTCGCTCGACTTGAAAAATCCCTGCTCGCACAGCCCTACAGGTGGTAGGCCCCAATTGGTATGAAGCTTGCTCTGTCGTCTACCTCCTTCAATATTCATGTATGCTTGTTGTATTTGAATACTGCCAATGAAGTAACAATAATAATTACTGAAAATCAACATAAATAAACTCTCTAGTATCGGCCACTCTTTTTAGCCCAGGACTTGTGTAACTCACGCTTTAAAGAATGTGCTCCTTGTGAATTATAGGCTTTAAATGACTAGGCCTACCTTCCAGTTACTGTATGGATTACGTACCTGTTCGATCAATTTGTGCTCGGACTGAGGGTCGATCCTCCAGAAGGAACCCTTGCCCGGCTCCTCCTGAGACCGAGGCACCTTGATGAAGTAGCGATTCAGAGACAGGTTGTGTCGGATCGAGTTCTGCAACAGATGAGTCGGCCGCGTTCAATTCCACGGGCCACGCAATATCAAGCCATAGATATAAATATTGTTACCAAGAAGAAACGTAACTCACTGCTATCTGGACGTACCAAAACTGATTCTCTTTTCAGATTTCAACAATGGATTATTCTCGGAACGTCGCCATATTGTACATTTAGAAATTATTATTTTCAATAGTGAATTGACTACTTTATGTCCAATGGGTATACAGATACTTGCGTACTTTCTTTTTATAGCCATCAATATCAATGACATACGCCAGGCGATGTATAACACATTGAAAAACACACATGTTAAAATGTAAACAAACAGGCAATCATACAATATGGCGGGCATCGAGGAACGAGCATAGGTCCTCAGACCTCCATTCAGTTACATATCTAACATTTATATCTATGATCAAGCTTGGTATTGTTAGATGATTTATCAACAATGATGTATGACTTAAGAATGGTAGGAAGGGAGTGAGGAATAAGACCAAGAAATAGACGGAAGGACTAAGAAGACAGACTTTGGACACGTATCATAAGGAATGTATCCAGAAGCAAAACTCCTATATATAGCAGGTGCGTTGAACAGCTTGGGCACGGAGCAATAACCTGGTGAACATACCTCGTTAATCATTATATAAACTACGTCAAGTTGTAGTGCTACTTTATCGACTCTTCACTTAGGCCCACAGCCCATAGGCATAGGAACTACGTGAACATGTGTTTACCGCAAGTTGGTTGAGTTTCGCTGTACTGGATACGTTGCTTAAGTATAGGCACCGTGCGTTCGTCCGTGTGCTGCTGCGTGCGGCAAAAAGTGGCATATTTGATGGTGATCGCGCGCTGTCCGCGCAGCTGATACGTGTAAAAACAGTACTCTATATTACCTCGTATTTCAACTATTTTCATGAATACAGATCACATCAACCTCTGTGACCAAAGTTCTGAACCTCTTACTGCGTATTGCCAACTAATTTTGTTTTCTTTCGATAATAACTACTTTTATTTGACGAATTTGGCGAGCCTGTCTTGCTGTCAGGCGTGCTCTGCGGGTTGACATCAGACAGCTGTTGGGGAGTCGAGTGGTCGAATGTCATCTATGTCTAGTATGTTGATGATTATTTAATTTTAGTCTTAAAATCAGCGAGAAAACTAAAAGGAAATAAAAACAGAATTGTTGTGTAGTCGGGTGTAGCAACTCATATGCAAACACCGACAGAGAAGTCCAGTTGTTTCGTTTCCCCAATAAACCTTGGGAACAAGATCGCAAGCGCAAGTGGGTTCAAGCAGTCAACAGAAAAAAGTAAGTTAAAGCTAGTTTAATAATGTAATTTAAAAACCAACATAAATCTAGGCTTAAAGAAGACTATATTAAAAGTAGCCTAATAATTGAACGCAATAGTAGGCCTCCCTAGGGCTATGTGATGTAGGACTTTAACATTCGGTAGGCCCGAGGCTAGGCTTTTGCATTGAAAGCCTGGCAAAATACTTTTAAATCCGTAGTAAACCAACTTGGTCACCATGTGCTTCCATCCTGGCGAAACGGGCGGGCGGGCTGTCTGCTAGCGCATTCCAAGCTCGCACGCACACTGCAAGCGCGCGGGAGATCAAAATACCATTGCACGGCGAATCGGAAAATGAGAAAAACGATGCTATGAAGTTTACGTCTCAGAGTTTGACTAGCGACAAAGTTGTAGCTACTGCATCAGGCTACACAGCCGTGCAATTAGATTTTTCGTATCTACCAACCTCTACGTTTTTACAGAAGTTTAAGTGCGATAAATACTCTTTGTTATTACTCTAGTATATTTTGTATGGGTTTTCGACTATCTAGAAATAACGTTTGTAATAAACAAATTGGATCTAACTTTGCTTCAGGAATGTGTGATAGTGTTAGGAATATATCCTGAAATTTTTAGCTTTTTTGAGAACTTGATGCGACATCCTTCGCTATTTGAAATGATCGCCGTTTCAATAGCTGCTACTGTTGACATATATAGTTTTCCCCGCCAACTTTGCCCGTTTGGGCCACGGGGCGCGCTGCCTGTATTTTAGTGGCGCGCTCAGTGGCTATCCTCGGTGCCTATACTGTGATAAATACTCCTCGTGCCTGTGCATGCACTAGGCATCACGCGTACGATTTTTTTTGGTAAATCAAGCACTCAGTTTAATAGTATCAGATACAAAAAGTATATTAATTATTAATGCAAGTCCTAAGTAAAAAAGAAAATTTTAAATAGGTTTAATGTGGTCGCATTTAGTATTACAACTCGGGGATCTGAAACGCGTACAGGTGGCTGTGACGTCATGATTCAGTAGACGTGGCGTAACAGACCAATTGCTGAGGGGGTGAGCGTACACAGACACAAACCATGACGTCAAATCCCATCAACATGGCGGCGGCTCGTTTTTCGCGCCCTTTTATTTATCGTTACTAGTGGTGTCAAACGATATTTTTTTCAATATCGATATCGGCGCCATTTTGCCGATATCGTATCGCGATACCGATATTTAAAAAATTGACATCGATATCGCGATATCGAATTTTTTTCCGGCGGTAATAAAACAATACATAAGAAATCGTAGTCAATTTAAAGTGTTTTCTCCGTGGCCAGCAGTACGCGTTGCTGCAGTTAGTGTCTTCACGTTTATACCCCCCCCCCCCCCCCGTTACCCCAGGATATCATTATCAACTTAAAAATTTTCCGCCCGTGGCCTGCAGTACGAGTTGCTGCACAGCGATAAAGGCTTGAATTTGCGTGATGACGTCTAGTCACGTTTAGGGCATCGGCTATTGACAGGCGTAAAAGTACAGGGCTGCCACTCACTGCTCACACCAAAAATAGAGGAAATAGTGGCCTACATTAAGTAAAAAAGTGGCAGTTAAGTGGCCAAATATTTAAAAAATAGTGGCAAAATAGTAGCATATATAAATTATTTACCGTCATATAACGTCAGGCCCCAGCCCCCGGAGGCCTATTCGCCGAAGGCGTTTTTTTTTTTTTAGTATTGTATTAAGTTTGATGGCTTAAAACGCGTATTTAATACGCGATTTTAGGAAGAATTTTGGTATTTTTGGTGGAATTTTGGGGTTTGGAAAATTTCCCACTTTGTTACAAAAATTCCCTTAATTCCCACTCGAATTTTAAGACCCAAATTTTCCCTCGCCGTGGGAAATTTCCCTCCATCTGGCAACACTATGGCATATTACCAACACAACATGCTCAAGATGTCATGCCAACCTCAAAACAACTAGTAGAGCCTAAATATAGCACAATTAAGAAGGCTTTGAAACAGGCGGGACAATTTGAACTAAGTGGAATACAGTTGCAATGTATACACATTTTGTACAGCTAGTCTCGGGAAAAAAATTACACAATTTTAGTGACTACACGTAATGTATTGGAATAGTTCTGTATAAATAAATGATAAAATACTGAATTTTTAAACAATCTGAATCAAAACCTTTAAAAAAGTGGCAAATTAGTGGCTTTTAAGCAAAATTCAAGAAAAAAGTGGCAAAAAAGTGGCTTACTAAAAAAAAGTGGCAAAATAGTGGAAAATAGTGGCAACTGGCAGCCCTGAAAGTATCAAGCAATACTGAACAACAACATTCTTCTCGGAAAGAATTCGGGGTTCCAGGTATAAATAGTTGAATGGATCCAATGTCTTGACGCAAACAAAGGGAACCCGCCGGCCCGTGCGGCCATCTGTGTGGAGGTGTCCAGTTACAAACTGCAGCAACGCGTACTGCAAACCATGGGAGAAATACTTCAAGTGGACAATGATATCGCGGGCTGTGGGGGGGGGGGGGAGGGGGGGGGGGGTTGGTATTCAGTGACAAGCTGCAGCAACGCATACTGCAGCAATGCATACTGCAGACCATAGCGGAAATATATTAATATTTTAAGTTGACCACGATATCGCGATATTTTCGATATGACAATACCATATTGATATCGAAATTAACGGCGATTTTCGTGCGATATCGATATCGTATCGAATTATCGATATCGTTTGACACCACTAATCGTTACTAAACCAATTATTTTGAGGCATAGACTGATCCGTTCTTCAAAATTCGAAGACGCAAAATTATTAAATGAGAGACAGTATTTAAAAATCGATTAACATTTTCATACGCGTGTTCCCTATAACAGGTGTTTAGTAGCAACTCACCTGCCAGCCCTTGTCGGCCGTACGGTAGTAGGGATAGTTTTTGGTAATGTAGGAGTAGATCCCGCTGAGCGTGAGTTGCTTGTCGGAGGCCGACGCGATCGCCTGCACTATCAGCTGGGCGTACGAGTAGGGCGGCTTAGAGTCGTCCTTGGGCGGACTGTAGGGCTCGTTGATGGAGGGGGGTGGGCACGAGGGGGGGGTTCCGTTGGCGCTCCCCCCTCCCCGGTACATCTTGATGTCCTGCATGCCGTGGTTCTCGGGGCTGGACGTGGTGGAACCTGTCATGGTCAAAGGAATGTGAAGACTAGAAGTGCTAGAATGTGGTTTTATTTTCAGAACTTTATTTTAATGAAAATACATATCAAAATGTGGCATCTTTCAAAACGATGAAAATGAATTGCCAGTTTAAGAAAGTCAAATCTTTGCACATTAATTCTGGTCCACGAGAGTAGGCCTATGAAATCCATGAACATGATTATGCAATCCCAAATTAATTAAATCATTTAAGTTTGCAGACAAGGACATTTATTTTCTCCAGATATATTGACGTCAAAAGTCTCACAAAAAACCTATTTTATATCGAAATGTAAACATTTTTGCATTTTTTTTATTATGACATAATGCAGTGACATATGACATAGAAAGTGAAGAGGATGAGCCAGAGGAAGTTAACATGAGGGAAGTGTCAGGCATGGCCAGCCGGCTTTGATGTACCTAGGGGCCAGAATATAATGGGATTAATTTTCTATCCCCTGCCAGACTTCATTGTTGGACACAGGGAGCAGAATGACATAGGCCTATATAGCCCAGTAGGGTCTAGTTACTAGTATGTAATTCATTAGATTGTAAACTAGTCAAAAGATATATCAGTCTAGGTTATCAATCTGAATCACATGAGAATAAATAATAACACACAATTAAGTAGGCCTACCTACACCTTAGTACCTATTAAGTACCTATTCTAGCCCTTAACAATTTTGTGTTAACTATCAAACATTGTTGCAGTGTGTGGAGTAGTTGTTCAGTAGGTCTATTTATCCTCTTATTTGTAAATGTAAATAAGTTATGTAAATTATACACTTGAAAAAAATCATTGTATTGGTATTGTGCCTAGAGGGTTATAATTAATTCATAAGCAATGAACTAGCAACATGCACAATTCTTGGAAAGTTGTTTTTTAAAGAAAAAAGACAACATCCTTGAACGGTCATTAGTAGTATTATGGGCTTGTCATGGCCTATTTTAGTGTATGGCTGCACATTGACAAGCATTTAGTTACAAAAGAGAACAGGAATCCCTTTCTCGACGTTTCTACAACTTGTTTCCAATTCATATCTGCGGTGTTTTGCGTGTCGTCCTCGCTCATTTGAATTTGCCCCGGACCGGCAAGGGTGACATAACAAACTGCTTATCAATATGTGGCCGCACATGAAAACGATGCATTACAGCTTACACAGTAGGCCTACAGTAATTGCATGGCGTACAAGGCTACAACAATCAATCCAGAAACATATCCATAGAGCACACACCAGGCATGGCAATGCTCCCAACCAACCAGTTAATACCAAGAATGAGATAAAATGTATACCCGATTACATTGTTTACCGTGCATAACTCGGACTTTGTAACTTGACAACCACACACGATGTACAAGCTAACTGGATGAATTCCATGAAATCTAATGTGGTCAGACAGGACTAGACTTCACAAAGTATGACGTCAAGCGGGCATGATGCGTTATCTCTGATTGATACACTAGACCTACACGAGCAAATTGTTAATGTCATTAAATTACAAGAATAATATACACTCCATAAAGGTCCCCGACGTTTTGTCTGCGATCGAACGCGGATCAATGTAGGATTAGAAAATTGGCCTAATCTTGTCATTTTGTAAAAACAAAAATTACTGTAATACCAACTACCTACCTAGGCTACTTCTTTGGTAATTTGGTTTGGTAATCCAAATTTAACAGAGGGAAGGGTGAGAAAAAACAGACATAGGCCTACACCAAAAATAATGAAGAAACACATTTATCCTACATGCTGATGATCACTGTAGTTACTTAAAAGTAAACCAGACCCCACATTAATAAAGTACAGTACGTAGATATCAGTGACAGGCCCTATACCGTAGATGAGGATGATATTTAGTGATCTTAATAGTGAGAGTGATGTGGATTATATGCAAAAGAGTAATCAGAAAAGTGAAGTTTTGGCCATTGTCACCTCTACCCTTAGGCCTAGTCAACAGACAACCTATTTTAGTTGCTGAATGTATGGTTAAAAATTAAAATGTAACATAGATACTTTGTATTTGTTGAACTATTTTCTACAGAACCTGTTAATTACATGATTAGAGCCAGAGCTTTGATGAGCTGAATATGTTGTAGGAAAGCTGTAAAATGAATAGGCTACCTTAGCACAGCAAGAATGTTCAGAAACCCGAACCGTCTGGATTGGTTAATTGTTTGTATCTACAAAATACCTCATAGACATAGAAAATATGTTTTTCTTACTAACAGCGGCAACTTAATCGAAGAAAAAAATAGTCTTTCCTCGATATATGTGCGCAACACATAAAAGAAACAATCCAATAGGTTGGCAGAAACTATTTAGGCCTACAAATGTTTTCCAAAATGTCCTAGATAATATGATATCTTTTGAGAATGTCCACAGTGTACGCAAACTTATCAAACATGGCCACGGCACAAATTTCAACACTTTCACACATGTTTATATATTAAACGCACACATCCGTGCACGTTAGCGCGTCCCTACAATACGGGGTTAGTCACACCTTGCACTTGCAACAAGACACCACTTCGAGTACTGACCGACTGAACTGACCATATATATAGTTGGTACCTCTGCCAGAAGTGTGACTAGAGCCGGTCACATCCTGCCCATCGCCACCGCTAGAGCTCGCCACCGTGATCGTGTTGACAACAGAGTGGGTGGCTACCGCAGCAGCGTAGTGCTGGGCCACCATCTGGAGGTCTGCGTTGATGTTCCGCCGGCTGTGACCTGGGAGACATTGACAAATGCCGGAACAATGATATGATAGTACTTCTAAAAATAGACTAGATGCACTCTACAAACTATTATGAGGAGTTTAGTAGTCAATTGTTCATTGTTCTTGTATTGTTACAAGTCATCATCGGCACTATTAGGAGGTTGCTTAGCACTAGAAGTGCCGCTGTCTGTGTGTTAGTTTGAGTTCTCCATTAATACTGCTTACTTGCAGGAAAACATGGCAACAGAGGTGTGGCATGGAACTAAGGGAAAACAAATTAGAGGCCAAATGCAACGCAGACATAAAAAGAAGACGTTTACACACATCTGTAAGGACCTTCTTACAAACAGTTTTTCCTTGGTAATTTTAACCCTTGAATTAGGCTTTCGTAACTACTTTTTGTGCTTTGCTTTATTCTTTTAACGTCCGTCCAGGTTGGATAACCAGAAATAGTTTTGTAGAATGCATATATAGCTCCCCTTTGCTCTTTTAGGGATAGCCAAACC
Source organism: Isoperla grammatica (assembly GCA_945910005.1). NCBI lineage: Eukaryota > Metazoa > Arthropoda > Insecta > Plecoptera > Perlodidae > Isoperla > Isoperla grammatica. Next base: position 25,992,574 of record OX246742.1, on the reverse strand, counting down.
AATTTCTCAATCATCACTATAGGACTGTGCCTTCTTATTTATTTAACACTCTTCTATTAGCTATTCTTTGGATTCGTACATGGCTAGTGATGTACGGGCAGGAATATTCCCCTGGGAATATTCCCGGGAACGGGAATTTTCCCGGGAATATTCCCCGACCCCATATAAATTCCCAAAAGTAGGGAATTTATGTTTTTTTTTATTAAATCAATTCCCAGATGAATGTGTTCATCCCAGGTCATTATACATAAGTAGTAGGCTTAGGCCTACAATAAACCTACTAGATACTGTTGTAGGTGGAGGGGGTGGGGGGGGGGGTCTCATGCTGGGCTTGCATTCTTGGGGGGGTTTGCAAGCTGCTGTTTCCCTAACAGTGTATACAGTACAACCTTATTATTACATACAACTCATTCATTTTGATATTTAGTTAATTTTTCTCTTGATGGCTGAATACGTCGGCTTATATAATGCTAAGTAGGTCCCTAAATGAAAGCGGCCCTTACATTAGTAAAACCGCAGATAATATATTATAAACTTATGACGTTTTCCAATCGGCTGCACTCAGTGCGCCTATTATATTGTTGTGCACATAGGCCTGCGCATGGCCCAGGCCGGACCTAATGTATCAACTTCGACAGCCATCGGAACGAAACATATGAAACCAAACATGGCTCTATACGGGCCACAAGATCCCATGGAACTGGAATGCGTCATTGCGTACTAAAATCGCGTTTTATGCAATGAAAGTTAATGCATCAACCGAAAAAATTTTTGCCATTGGCGAAATTGCTTCCGGCGGCTGGGGCTTCGGCCCAGACTCCAGTTGTACCGCGCCACCTTGTGCGGGGTCTAATGTTAAACACTGCGCACGCCTATGGTTGTGCATTGTTGTTTTAATCGTTGAAGGTGCACTCAGTGCGGTCCAGTGTGGCCATTGGAAAAGCCATTAAAATTAAAATTTATCCTAAAACAAACTAACTCATATTTTTAGATTGGAAATTTACTGTCAGCTTACCCTCCACCTATCATAGGTAGCGTAAATAGAAATCATTTCAAGCATTTTATGACACATCTTGTGTTTACTTGGAGCATTTACTTAGACCTATCATTTATTCTTGTAGCCTAAACATAAAAATTCCCTAAAATTCCCGACTCTGGGGAATATTCCCAGGAATTTTCCCGGGAATATTCCCCAAAAATAAATTCCGGGAATTTATACATCACTATACATGGCTACGATAGTTTTCATACAAGCAAGAACTTACCTCCTCTGGGGCTGGCAGGGCATGAGTTGGCTGCGCTGATTGTACCCGTAGGCGAGGGGAACGGGCTGCTGAAATTCGCGTCGGGATCAGGAATGTTGATCCTGAGTGGAGGCAGTGGACCTCTAATTTTTATAGGAGACTGTTGACGAACAATCACTGGTGGGTCAGCTTCGTCAACAAGTGACTGAAACACCAGCCGGATATTCGTGCTAGGGAAGCGGAAGGTACACCTGCAACAATCGGAAAAATCTTGCTATATTTTAAATGCTAAAAGCAAGCTAATCGAAAAAGAGTTCTTACTTAGGCCTAGGCCTATGCCTAACCCTGTAGCAGGTACAGTCTGGTTATCATTGCATAGCCTACTTTCTACACACATGCCCCTCAGAAAATATTTATAGCGCTCGCTAGTCGCTAGTCCTACTAGGGGGTATGGCCAAGTTAACGGGAACATAGTGGCTTCGTACATGCCTAAGACAGTTAGCTCGCTGCTGCCAACAATAGTGATATTACATCTAGGCCTATGTAATACTTTTCTGTATAATTTCAATTCTTTTAGGCTAATTGATTGAAAGAAGTATTTGACTACATCACTTAGACAGGAACTTTCAATTTATCTCAGACATAATTGTTTTACATCCTTTAGAAAACTGAAATCGCATGCAACGTTTGGAGTACAACTATCTTGCCTATTAAAACTGATTTTGTTGAATAACTGAAATATTGTAGTAGGTAAACATCCAGAAATAATTATGCTTGCTAATACCGACTAAACTCTGTAGGCCTAGGCCTACTTCATTTAGTTCCAGTTCCTCTTTCACGGGCAGAGAGATGTGGAATCTGTTATCACCGCACTGCATTTTAAGCGTACCTTGTCAAACACTGAATACTAATCATTTAGTAAGCAGTAGGCCTATTTAACAAAGACAGATTCACAAAGATTGAGATTGTTCATATTACAGCTTGATGAGCTGCCTCGGTGTCTTTAGTGAACAGAACTTGTTTTTCTTTTACCGAGGTGTTGATCTTGCAAAGCTGGCCCAATCTAAGACAAGTGCACATGTGTAGGACTATACTATTTAGCTTGGTTCTAGTGGCAAACATAAGTCATTGTAGGCCAATAATGCTTGTCTTATTATATTGACTCGGGCCACGAAAGCCTACAACAAGTTTTAATGCTTGTCTTTATTTAAGTCAATCATGGCATTAATTAGGCCTAATATTAATAGGTCTAGTTCCACCAAGCCTAGCCTAGGCCTACTCCTTGGAACTTGTTAGGCCTAGGGCCTAGTTATGAACTAAGCTAGGCCTGAGATTCAAGATTCATTTTCTTTTTACAACTGTTTTGTAAGCTTAGGGTTAGGTAGGCTTCCTTTTTCTGTTTAAAGGGTGTGGTAGCCCTAAGGCTAGGCCTAACCTGTAGACTATGGGCCTAGGGCTAGGCTACTGTGTTTCACAGTAGGCCTCCATCACCTAGGCTTAACTATGGTAGGCCTTCTGATATTTAGAAAAACATGTTTTGCTTCTTCTAAGTAATGGTGCTGAATTTTGCTTTGGGCAATCTTAAAGCAATTCAGATAGTAAGTAAGTAAGTAAGTAAGTTTATTTCCAACACAAAATGCATACATAATATACACATACATATAGTAATAGTACCTATAGTACACATACACATACATAGTAACACATTTGCACATTTTGCTAGGCCTAGATCTAGTCAACAGTGGGCCCAATGCAGATTTCAGTGCAAGCATGGTCAAGCCTAGGCCTAAGAAATGGTTTTACACAATATGGAGTAAGAAATCCAAAGGGAATTTCCTATCTTCTTTGAAATGAATCACTGGCTTCATCTGTTTTAATTATTGACATTGTAGGCCTAGTGGTATTGATATCCAATCAATATTTTGCCCTAGATTAGGCTAAGCCTCATAGCCTAGGGCCTAGCATAATGACGATGTGCAAAGGAATAACTCATGAATGGCCAGCAATGACGACAAATGGAGGTCATGTTTGTTTACATTATTGGCATCTGTTGTTGTATAAACAGTATCAAACAAAAATAGATTAAAATAAAAAGAAAATATTGATGTGTAACTTATAACTATATTTGTAAACAACATTCTCCTACTGGGCTTTGGATTCGCTCCCGGCGAGGGGAATTGAGGGGAGGTGGCCTTCGAGTTGGTAAACACGCCGTCTGCTGAGCCCATAGTGCCCCCATGTTTACAGTTTTTAGATCATAAATAAAATAGGCTACTTACGTTTTCGGTAATTGCCATTGCGGGGCTCCTTTTCTTTGAAAAACACCGTCCACGAAAACACCATTTTTGCCATTACATGACATGAAAAAATGTGGATGTTCAAAGAATATTTCAATGTGTTTACGAGATATAAAACTCGAGAGTCCCATGTTTACATCGACCTCGCCTCGCGAACTGTTTCTGCCGATAATAATCCTCTTTTGCCGCACCATATACTCGAACTCCCGTCCTTCTAACCTGGCAATTGCAGTTCCCTTGTTCTCTGGATTCCATTGAATCTTTGATGGGCTAGCTGGAGCTGATTTTAGAGCTAAAAGTGCCCATGCATCGCTCTCCTGTATGCGTGAATGTGCAGACATCACTCGGGGAATATGGCTTCCTGGGAGCCGATCTGATGAAGATCCGTGCAGTCGACTGGATGTTTACCCACAATCCAAAACGTGGGTGGCCGTAAACCACGTGACAATCGAATACTACAATCGAACAGCCTTCTGGATACTTGAAAACAAAATGGTGTTACAACGGACCAATGGGAGTCGTTCGTGATCATCGTGCTCCAATCACAGCTCATATTTTTCGCACTACTTTCAAATACTCGAGTTGTCGTGGAAACTCTTGTCTTGTCCCGCTATGGTCCCGCTTGTCCCGATCATGTCATAACATACCATATTATACAATTAAAACTCAATAGAAAAAATAAGAAGAGAAATCACATATTTAGCCATGTATCCAGAAAATGATTCCCACTCATCTTCAAAAGGAAATTGTAAGTATGATTAATTCGTATTACTTACTTACTTACAGAGGCCTACTCTGTACGGACTGTCCAAAATTGAATCGTTGTTTTGTGTCATGTTTTATTTACATCACGAATCAACAGATAACAAAATTATTGTTCTTCAAGATCATACTACACTTATAATAATATATACACATAACATAAAAAGAAGTAAGTCTGAATGTTGGGTTTAGTTTACAACTTAGAACTTACATAAATATTGCTATATAATATGCTACTATATGCTGTTTTTGTATTGTGGTGGCCAAGTTCCTTCGTTGGCAACCCTCATCTCTCCCTTTCTAGTCTCCAATCAGAAGTTTTTGCTTTTAGAAAATTTAAGATATTGTCAGTAAAACTTTCTTGTATGGATTAATATTGAACCTTGACTGAATATAAAACATAACTCACAATCAGTAGACTACACAATACACATGCAGCTTTGAAGTAGGCTCACGTACATAACCGCTATACATTTAGGACATAATGAAATATAAACAAAATATAAAACTTGGTTCCAACTATGTCGAGTTAAATGGAATGTAGTATTACAGGCTACAGTTTTTAGATACCCAATAAATATAGGCTATACTTACATTTTACGTTATTGCCATTGCGAGGCTCCTTCTCATTGAAAAACAAAACAAAACATACCGTCCACGAGTTCGAATTGACACACTCGTTTGACTCAAACATGGCTATAGGCCTATTCCTATATCTTCTCACGAGGGAAAAGGATGTCCCTCCCAATCAAAGTGCCTCACATGCTAACAGAATACAATCAAACACGATGTGTTGCGAACAAAAAAATGATTGGATCTTTCCCACTCGACTGTCGTAGTTCTCTTGCCCTTCTGCTTCTACAGTTCCACCTACATACACTCATTTCTTCAGTTATTTCCTGTTCTCCATTTGCTTTAGAGTTTAGGCCTACTTTTTTTACGTGCTTCCAAAAGATTTGTTTGATTTCCCGACGTCATTGTGACCTGTTGTCGACTACTGGAAGATCAAACACAGTCAATATCAAAATTAATCCCGTCACTGGGTCGGGCCGGGGTAGAATTTGGCCCAGGAATTACTCTTTGAAATGAGATTATTTATTATATTGATTTATTACTTCAAATTGATTAGCTGTTATTATTGCACACTTTCTCTCTATTCTTTATCTATAAAACAGTACAATGTACCGATCAATGTGAAATGAAGAAAATATCAAAATTGATTCCGTCGCTGGGTCGGGCCGGTGTAGAATTTGGCCCAGGAATTACTCTACACTCCCCAACCTCCTTTGAATATTAGTTCTTCACTCCTTCTACTTGTTCGTTCCTGCAGCGTCAGGTGGTTCAGGAGTCAAGGTTATTATTATTAACAGCTGGAGGGATGCCATTGGACATATTGGCGGTCACGTTGGGGTAGAAATAGAGAAAGCTAATTATAAAGCCTGGCCTCATGTTTTTGGTTTGGCAGCGTCGTGCACATTCATGGTAAAGTTAGTTTGGCAAAAATTTGGCTTCTATTCCATTTGGGCGCTAAACCTACGTCTCCGCCAGTTTAACTTACACTTTGAACTCATTGATTTCTTATCCTCATTCATAGTCGATACCCACAGCCCAAAGGGCGCCCGTGTCCATTCAACGTTATATCAGGAATCCTTTTTCATTGTTGTGCATTGTTGTCATTGACGTTTAGAGGATATCAGTTTTGAAAATGGTCTATCAATATGTGGTATGTCTCTGTCTTAGCTCCGAGCGCCACGACCGCGGAGGACGGCCGACACCCGGAGGACGCGGTCAAGGACGCCGACGGTCCAACCCGCACGACCAACTCCTCGACCATGACCTGCCCCGAGTGTCATCCGTACCCGCCCTGGCATCCCGCCCACCTCCACCACCACCACCACCCGTTTCCCTACCCCTGTCCGTACACCGCGGGGCCGCCGTTCTGCTACCCCCCTTACTACTTCGCCCCGCCGCCCCCCGCCGCCTTTGCCTATCCGTACCAGAACGCCGGCCCCCCGCCGCCGCCCCCCTACTTCAACAGCGTCAACGTCTCGTCCTCGGGCGCGAGCGTGGGGGGTCCGAGCCGCGACGTCGACACGAACGGATTCATCAGCGAACACGCGCTCAATCAGAACTACTACCCGGCTGTCTACAACCCCATGTTGGTGCAGAGTCAACTGGGCCTGCCCGTGTTGGTGCAGGGACAGATAGTGGCGCCGACGAACCGAAACGCCGACGGCGTACGTTCTCGGAACTCTCTCTGTTCCAACTGTTCCTCGGAGATAATACCGACGGCCGAAGACGCCGAGGAGGCGGCCGACTACCCGGCGCCCTTGAACGTGACCTCGTTCACCGACAGCATGGGTCGCGTGTGGAAGTGCACGAGCCCGAAGCAGAGGACGTCGGCGGCGGCAACCCCGAGGGGCAGAGAGACGACGGCCGACAGAACGCCGGCGTCCTGCCGGCACCTGCCCAACAGGTCGACGAGGATAGAGTCGCCGTCGACGGTGCGCGAGGACGGCGTCCTGCCCCTGCGCAAGAAGAGGACGAAACTGCGTGGCGTGCGCAAGGCGACGGCGCCCGACGAGGTGACGGTGTCGGCGAGAATCGCGCGTTGCCCGATACCGCCGAAACCGACGCGAAAGGCGACCGACCTGGCGTCGGCGGAACGTCGCAGGGCCGTCGCGAAGCCGCCGAGGGCCGAATCGCCGTCCAAGGACGTCAAGAGGACGGACGGCAACGAGTCCCCTTCTCACGACGCGTGCACGAAGAAGCCGGAGGGTCCGAGCGACGCCCGGACCGACCCGGTCGCGTCTCCCCCCGCTGCCCCTGACGCCGACACCGCGACGAAACACGTCAAGGAACAGGACGCGAAGGTCGACGCGGATAGGGTGTTGTGCGATGACTTTGCCAAGAGCTGCGCGATCGGGAAGGACCGGTGCGCGCCGCTCGAGTCGAAAGACGAGGACTTCTGGTCTTCTTCGTCCTCCAGCGGGACCTACGACGACAGCGAGGCCTTTGATTCGTTCAAGTTGCTGAGCGAGGCGGGCGTGGACACGGAGGCGATCAAGCAGAGCAGACAACGGAGTAGAGACCGCCTGTTTCGCAGGCGCTCAGGCGCCGCAAAGCTCTCTGGCGCCCAATCGGAGGAGGGCCTCATGAAGTCACCCCTGGCGAAGGTCAAGGAGCAACAGGTGCTCGTGGACACGAGCCAGGTGAGGATCACGGAGGAGACTCCCAAGCGGTTCATCGTGGAGAGCAAGGATGGTGCGTCTACGTCGTCGCAGCCCAAGAGCATGACCATCACTGTGCAGGCCGAGCTGCCCAAGGGAGGCTGTACCGACAAGCGGTGTAACTGTGACGCGCCCCCCTGTCAGAGAGCCCAGTGGGGGCCACCCTCAAACGAGACGCACAGCCCCCACTGCCACGACGGCAACAGGACGCTGCCGCAGACGCACTTCCCGCGTCACCGCCACCCGAACTCTGTGGGCGAGAACGCCCACGACGCCGCGGACGAATACAGACGGTCGCCGCGCAGGGCCAACGCCCCCAACTTTGGACTGGTCGCCGCGTGGAACCACCGGAACGCGGACCGTCCCCGCGAGGAGAACCGACACCCCCACTACGTCCCCCCGCGGCCGTCGGCGGAGCGACTCGACGCCCCGTCGCGGAGGGGCGGCGAACCAACCAATAGAACGCGGCGCTGGCATGCCCACGCCGACGCCCCCTCGGGGAACCGTCAGGCCGAGGAGATGATGCGTATCCAACTACCGGACTCCTTCCCGCGGTACAGACCCTACGAGTACGGACGCAATCACGGCGAGGAGCCCGCGGACGCCCCGGAAGACAACGGGGAGAGTCGCGCACGGAACACGATAGACATAAACATCTTCCGAAGCGGAGGGGTCCGTAGATTGGGAACCGTACGCAGGGTGGTGCGATGTAACTCGCCTCGCTCTCGGAGCCACGGGACCGAGGAAGCCCCCGCGGTCCCGACCGAGGAAGACTCGGAGAGCAACCTCGACTTCTACCGCAGGCCGCGTTCCGCGATAACCGTCAGCAAGACCAACTACTTCTCGCCGAGGAATCGGAAACTCGAGGAGGAGGTGCAGAGGATACAGAGCGCGAGCTACGGCCTGGACGGTCAGGGAACGTCCGTGGCCAAGGAGGAGAGCTCGGAATACCCGAACAAGAACGACGACGACGAGCAGGAGTTTGAAGAAGGAGAGAAGCCGGATTGCGAGTACGAAGAGGAAGTAGACGACGAGTGCAAGCGAGAAACCGACCGGCATCGCGGAGGCATGGAAGAGTAAGAGTTGACACCGCTCGACTAGGTCCAATTAGAAACTTTCTTAACTACTTATTTAACAATAGCTTTTTATACTGTACATTTATATAAAAGAAATACATATACAAAAATCCATATTATTTACATAAAAAGTGCAAATGCTTGATAGAATACTGCTTTAAATTCATTGAATAGATCGTTTAGAATAATAATTTCTATCTTAAATAATATTCATGAATAACTCATTGTATTTTATTAGATCTAGAGGGGTTATGAGGTTCGACAAAGCATAATATACCCTTTTTAAAGAAAAAAGAAAGGACCTTATGTCTTCTAATAGGCTAAAGGAGATAGGTCATAGGTATAAAATATTAATAAAACATGATCTGTGAATACATTTTCTATTAAGAAATATCTAATATTCATTAACCAGTTCCGTGGTCATGAAGAGATATTCCGTCACGCCGGTTATATCCCAGTATAGCGCCTTGGACGTAATATCTCGTCATAAGTATTTTGAAATCGCTCCCACAGTGGCCGTGACGAGTCTCGCTTCTAAAATTTTCCCGCACTCTCTGCAAAGAAGTTAGTTCAATCTTTTTCCGCTAGATAGAACTGCACGTATTGAAATGCTGTCAGCAACACGTGTTTGTAGAGAAGAAGGTCTTACGACCGACCGTGCGCAAGTAGCGAGGGGATTTAAGTCGCCACAACGCGCACGGCAAGCGCCAGGGAAAGTCGCCACTGAACTGGTTAAGCTTCATGGTTTCAACTTTTAAAAATAAGTGTTGAGAAATAATTATAGTCATATACTTTATTGTAATACAATAATGGAACCACAGTTCACATTTTGTGTAACTATTGTAATTGGAAGTCTCACATGAAGACCAAGGTCCACTAGATCGCTTGTAGCGCGCGCGAAGTAAGGTCAATAATTTCCATAATCTTAAAAATCCCATGTTATTCAAATGGGAGAATCATTCAGAAAAACAAATGAATTGATCTGTCAAAACAAATTATGGGCCAAAAAGACAAAATAACAATCGGTAATGAGATTTTGTCTTCACATTCTATTATATATATTTTGTAATACTTTACGCGTAAATTCACATTATTAGTGAGGATTATTTAAATAATAATGCAATTTTTGTAGTTGGATCCAAAATGGCGATTTTGGATCTCATTCAATGACCTTACTTTGCGCTTCGCAATTACTCCGCTAGGAGTAAATCCAGTAGACCTTGATGAAGACTAGCTGTCTACAAGTGCCTATGTAAAATACAAATAGCTACGCCAGCTAGTTAGGCCTTACGGTGAACATGATCCTCTACTTACCGCAATAAAGTATGATTTTGTTTTTGATTTACACCCGCACAAAAATCACTAATCAGTAGAACACACTATAAGGCTGGTTGTGAATGTGAGGGAAAGAATTTGCTTGATGCATGCACGTTCCAGTACAGTTAGGAGTTCCTCAGTCAGAAGTTCCTAAAGAAGGATAGGAAGTTCTGAGTGAGTATAAGGGCCAGTCTTACAATGTCCCAATAACTACTTATTCGTCGAATAGCTTGTTTTCTCCATGGCAACGACCAATCAAAACTCTTGAAATCCTCCAAATAGCTTAATTGCTACAAATAACTTTCCTATTAGGAGATTGTAAGATCGGCCCTAAATCTGCCTTTAGGATGTGAATGACAAACATTTTTTTTCCCCTATGCAGAGGTAAACAATTCTCTTCTTCATGGCTTCCTCAGCCATGACAAACTATTTTTCTTCCTTAAATATAACAAAATACAATAAATAATATAACAAATAACTTTGTGTGGTCCGTTGATCTCGTGGGTTTATTCCTGCTTTCACTGCAGAAGGTCCAGGGTTCGATTCCCGGTTCGGACTTGGGTTTTTTGACTTTAGAACTTGACTTTAATCTATTTGTACGATACTGGAGTACATGTTTTTTATCATATGCCCACATTTGGCTTAATCAGGCCATCATGTAAGATCTGGTCAACCAGTAGAGACAGTGTACAGTAAAGTACATGTAAACGGTGGCTTTGGAGCCATCAACGAAGCACATACATAACAAATGCATACTAGAAAAATGTCCCCACTGAAAGTCAGTTCTTGTAACAGAGTAGGTAGACTATAAATACAAATTTATTTATTTACAAAACTTAAAAAGATTGTTTTAAATAACATAACTTAAATAATGTTTCATATGGAAAACCTCCCTAAATATTGATTTCTTATAAAAATGATATTTATCTTCTTCATGTTACCAATGGAACACTGCAAAGAACATTTCACACGTTTTATTAAGAAATACTTAAAACTTCAGGCGAAATAGCAAACTAGAATAAATGAACAAAATATAAACGTCGTATATAAAGCGGATAAAAACGTAACGAAACTAGTCGTCGAGCTGGCACAGCGAAGCAACTCCACGGTTGATCCAATGCTTCTCCGGCAGCTCGCTAAGAAAGTCCATGTACATGACGAAGTTGGTCGAGTGTCCGGTGGTCGAGAGTATGCCTCGACGGGCGCTCGTTTTGTACACGGGGCAGTTGTAGCTCGGCTGACGCACAAACTCGAACTGAAACCATCATATGTACACGGCTTTTGTTTATGTATTTACAATTTTTTAACTTCAAACTTTTCAGATGTAGCACAGCCAATTTACACTGAGTTTTAAAGATTATAATTACATATCAATGATACAAATGAAAATGCCGAGTCGGTATGACATGAATATAAAAAAGGAATTATAAATCTTAGAACAGTGAAAAGTATTCTTGGTGTGCAATGTTTGCTGTTTGTCCACCATATATTGGCCGCTGTGCTGGTACTGCAATACTCACTCCCAATGTATGGGAATATGGAACAAAAATTTTTTTACATGAATACTTGTCTCCAGAGGCGGACTGGGGGGGTAAGGGCCGCGTACGGAAAAGGAGTTTAGGGGCCCCGCGGAACTTGGCGAAGTTGAAAGGGGTCTGGGGCGAAGTCCCAGCCGGCGGAAGCAAAAATTTTTCAGCCTATTATTTTGTGTAGAACGCATGTAAACACGCGGTTAAAAATCGATAAAATGATGACAGTTATGTGGAACAACGTGTTGAACTGTGAACACCACTTTAAAAAACGAAATTGAAGAAAAACTTTCCCAACACTGGCAGTTTTATATTGTATATTTGAAACTATATTATTTCTCAACCCTCTACAAATATCGACTACTAGTTGTCCGCCCGCACCGTGTAATTTGTACTCGCGACGAGCGAGCGGGATGTAGCTGGGGTCGGGGGCAAAGCCCTTGCCGCTGGAGGTAACTTCGCCGAAGGCGAAACAATTTTTGGTCCTGCATGATGCTTAGTAGCCTAAAACGCGTTTTGAGGCGATATCCTATCATGAAACACAATACATTTAGTTCTAGCTATAATTGTATAAATTGTATTATCACACAATTTTCCTTTTAAGTATGCCTACTGTCGCCATCTGACAAAATTAATATTCAACACTATTTTGTAAATGGTCTGCACTCAACTCTCCATGACTTTGCAGGCTTCTCCAACTTATATAAATAGACACTTTTGAGTAAACAATAAACATGTAGGTATGTAATATGTATTCTGTGTGAGAATAAAATTACTGAAATCTGAATCTGAATCTGAATGAAACTAAAGTCAATAATGCATTTATAATTCCTTACTTAGCATAGAAATTTGATCCTGTCATTTGGGAAAGACTTTTGGCTAGTGTTGCGCGGGATTGGATTTCAGTAGGCGCCGATAGATATATTTTTGCCAAAATGTTCGCTTTTGAAAATTTTGAACACATAAACAGGTGATCAGCCCAATTTGTCATTTTTCTAATATAACAAAGGTTACTCACTCGCAAACTATCAAAAGTCACTCTCAAGTTGCGAGCTAGCGAGCAGTAATTTGGAGGAGAACGCATATATACACATGTGTAAAAATCGATAAATGATGCTATGTACATGTGGAACAACATGTTGAAGTGTGAACACCACTGTCCAAGAGTAAATTCAAGAAAGAACTTTCACAACACTGGCAGTTGGATATTTCAAACTATATTGTTTTATGTTTTCTATAAATTTGTTTAGAATGTTTATAAACACGTTTAAAAATCGATACACGACGATAAATATGTGGAACACATATTGTACTGTGAACCACTTTGAAAATTAAATGAAATAAGTAACTTTCCCAACAATGGCATGTTATATATTTTAAAATAAACTAGACGAGGAAAGCGGAAATCTTTGTAGCACATGTATAGATGGTCTATTTGATACGTTATATCCCTTTCTATACACTGACATGAGATGACATAATATTATGCTCTTCTTACTATAATCTTTATAGCGTAAGATATTTATTTTCAGAGGGTTGGGTGGTGACCCCCAAGGGGGCCCCCACCCGGGGGGGCCCCGTACGGGTTTCCGTAGATCCGTACCTGCCAGTCCGCCCCTGCTTGCCTCAAGATAAGCTATGTACATTTTTATTTTAATCTGAAAATATACCAAAAGGTCCCTGTAATGAAACCATAACAATATCAAAAGAAAATAAATCTAAAACCTAAAAATTGAATTATGGATTTATTTTCAATTCACTGCTTTTGTGAAGAACACAAATAACAGGCCTACATATAAGCTAGCTCATTCATTGGTCCTGCACCTGATTAGTTATACTGATTACTGCTTCCAATGCAGAAGGTCCAGGGCCAGGATTCACAATTAGGTCCTGAGTCTTTTTCAGCGGTCTTATTCTCGAAAATCGCAAGTTATCGCGTGATCACTTTACACTTAGGTATAACTTTGATCAAAATACCTTAATAGTGACCTAAAATTGCTAGGTTCAAAGCCTATCTCTGCTCTCTTTTGGCTCATACAATAAAGAATAAAGATACATTGATGTTCATTCCAGTCTCACCTTAATCCCAGGTTTCAACCAGATAATGGGAATTATATCAAAGAGAATCTTGGGGAGAGATTCATTTAGTTCATGCAGATTACGGTCCCATCTCGCACCTTCCAGGAACAAGCCCTGCAAATACAGTAAAAACCAGTGTTGTTAAAGCTACTTTTTAAAAGTAGCACTGTTACAGCTACAGCTACTTGATCTTTGAAAGTAACTTAGCTACTTTGCAGCTACTGTATTTTGTCAAGTAGCTCGCTACTTGTACAGCTACTCAAAAAAAGTAGTGACGCTACTTTACAGTTACTTTCATTTTTTATAAAGGACCAAGAGTACGTACTATTTATTGAAACGGCGGTAAGGTCCGGAAGTGAGTCATACTCATCTCACAGCTCACGAGGTGAAACAGGAAACTCAGTGCTGGGGAGGCAGTTTTGGGACTATAGAGCAAGAAAGCCAATGCCAGTCGTCATTCCGAACCTGTGACGGTGGGAATTGTGGCGGGCGAAACAAACGTGTGTTTGTTTATTGCGAAAATAGAGTAGCGGCGACTTTTCGCTACAAATACTCGTATATAGTAGCTTGCTACTCGCTACTTTACTGCATTTTCAAATGTAGCGCGCTACCAGTCTCGCTAGCAAAAAAAGTAACATGCTACAAGTAGCGCGCTACTTGTAGCGCATTACTTAACAACACTGGTAAAAACATCTAAATCATACTTTATTCGACAGATAACTTGACCCCTTATCTACTTTCACGTCGAGAATGTGTTGCTCTATTTACTCTGGTTAACATTTTCATTGGCCGGGCTAGCCTGGTCTGACACAACCACATTTTCAATCTCTCAACGTCTTTCATCTGCATCCAGAAACATTTGCATAATCTTAATACCTGTTTCTACTTTGCATACCTACGTTCTTTTGTGTAGATATCAGAAACCAAATTACAAACTACAAAATCAAAATTTCACACATATAGCAAAAACAATTGGGATAAAACTACCTAGGCCTACAACACTAACAAAACATAAACTTGTTTATTCACAAAGCAAGTGCAATTTACAATTGTGCAATTTCATGACAGTGCCTAAGAAAATGATGTGATATAAAACCATATACATAGTACATACTAGCCTACCTAATCTGTACCACACAAATATAGACATTATGTGAGAAAGTTATCTAGATGTACAAAGTTCTTGTTAAAAGTTCATTCATTTTTATTATAAATGAAAAAACTGCCATGCTTTGATACTCATTTACATTTGCCATGCATTTACCTCAATGAATACCGAATCATCATCCTTTTCCTGCATGAAAGATAAACGAATAAAATGTGTATAACAGTACATCATACTAAACTTTGGAGGCACAGGTAGTGCATTTCAAGTAATTTCACATTTTAGGAAATATATAGGCCTACCTTACTTAATGATAGTGAGCTAGACATTGCTCTAAAACAGGAAAACTAGTATTAACCGTTTCTTGTAACATTACGATGTAAATTTATGTTATGTATGTGTCTTAGATAAATATTATAGGGTTGCTTGATAGTTAGCCTTCTGGAAAGCCCAAAAGTTGCTCAGTCAAATTTCTTCTGAGCAAGAGAAAAGATACGTGATCACTGGAGAGTGCAAGAGAGACACATAATACCTGCAGCAAAGTTTGCACTGAGGAGAGTGCGAGACTGTGGACTTGAAATGGGCAGTGCTTTCAAAAAGAAAAAGTTTCTAGTCAATTTACATTTCACCATTTGTTTTTTGATGCCTTGTAGATATTCAGAAATTGATTAAAAATAAACATATTTTGATCGAGTTGAAGTTGCCCAATTGGGTGACAGGTGATTTCCTTACATAAGTCACCAAAAGTGAGTTGAAGTAGCCCGATTGGTAATAAATCACCAAATCTGGCAACACTGGAATATCAATGTAAATTTTTTTACTGTGTAGAGTTGGCCTCTTCAACCATTCTTCTTTCTTGCAATCCAATACAAGACTGCCTAAATTAGTAAACAATAAACAGTAAACATATAGTGCAAACATTAAATATACATATCGCTACTCTTTATTCCAACATTATTTAGTTGGGTAAAGGGGTGTTTCCACCATTGATCTTGGCATCCCAGGAATTAGTATCGGCATGCCAAGCTTGAGTCGACACATCATTTTCTCCAACTTCATTCTCTTCGTGAATGAATTCCTCTTGCCGTTCTACAAAATCTCTCCACTTTTTCCTGTCCTCCTACCATCTTTCTCTATCCTCTACCACTGACCACTCCTCTCCTCTCTCCTCCACATCTGTTTATACCTGGTCCTGCCATCTATCTCTAGGTCTTCCCACTCTTCTTCTCTCATTCACTAACTCAAAGACTTGTCTTGTATACAAAACTAAATAAATTGGTAAATGAATGAACGAACAAACTAATGAATGAAATGAACAAACGAATGGAAGTAGGTACCCTGCAGTAGACACCATACTCTGGTTCGCCGGGCATCTCCAGCTCATGGTCCATCACCTGGAACTCGAAGCCGAGGTGGTCGATGGGTATCTTGTGCCTGCGAGCGTAGTTCTGCAACACCCCCGTCAGGAACGACTGAGTGAAGTAGAAGCCGCTGAGCCAGAACACGTTCGGGGCGCCGTTGTCGATCCAATCCTGCAGGAACTTCAACCTGCGTGGCAGACGGGCCAGGGCATTAGCACGTGGCAACAATTTTGGCCACACACATTTTTTTTTTCTCTATTTTTTCTCATTATTTGTTCTCTGTGCCTATTTTAGAATTAGTTATTTCTTACTTTAGATTGATAGCAAGTATTAGTTACCTAATTAGTTAGTGAATCAATTATCTAATTAGTTGGTTATTAATTTAGAGTTTTGATACTCGTTTAGATTTAGCTAGATACACACAATGTAAAATGGTCTATGGCTGTATTTGTGTTGCTAATAAATAAATAAATAAATAAATAAATAAATAAATAAATAAATAAATAAATAAATAAATAAATAAATAAATAAATAAATAAATAAATAAATAAATAAATAAATAAATAAATAAATAAATAAATAAATAAATAAATAAATAAATAAATAAATAAATAAATAAATAAATAAATAAATAAATAAATAAATAAATAAATAAATAAATAAAATAATAACAAGAAAATATAAAAGAAAATAATAATAATAATAAAAATAACAAAAAATCTCATTTAGAGGACTGATTTCAAAATCACAGACGCAAAACCGACAATATACCTACCATCTGAAGATGAAAACATGCAAAAAAGAGTTCTGTACCGGTACCACATAAGTTATTTCGGTAGATTATATTTTAATATTAAATACTTAATATTTCATTCCAATATATATATGGATTACACCGATAGCTCAGTGTTAATATATTGTATATCGTAAATATTGCACTGTGTGTATTTTAGTATTGTGTTATATGTTGTTTATATTGCGTTGTGCAAGTAACAACATTTGAACCCCCCCTCCACCCAAAAATAAAATCCATGTCCCGGGTTTGTTGCTTTACGTCTCTATTACTCTCGTGTTGACGAGGGTTGATACACGAAGATGGACAATTACAAACAAACCTTTGAATACCTTACACGGTATTCGAATCCACTCACCTGGTAATGAGATCCGAGACGTAGCTGCCTAGGGGCTTGAGAGACGGTTACATGTTGTATATATTGTGTTGTGCAAGTCTCTATTACATTCATGATGATGAGGGTTGATAGACGAAGATGGACAATTAAAAAAAAAACTTTGGATACCTTTCACGGTATTCGAACCCACTCACCTGGTAATGAGATCCGAGACGTAGCTGCCTAGGGGCTTGAGAGACGGTTACATATTGTATATATTGTGTTGTGCAAGTCTCTATTACATTCATGATGATGAGGGTTGATAGACGAAGATGGACAATTAAAAAAAAAAACTTTGGATACCTTTCACGGTATTCGAACCCACTCACCTGGTAATGAGATCCGAGACGTAGCTGCCTAGGGGCTTGAGAGACGGGTAGGACTTGCTGGCCCAAACCTGAGGCACGCGGCCTACGAGCATGCTAGAGTGAACCTCCTCTAGGTCCTTGGACATCACCACCAGACCCTTCACCGCCTTCTGGACGTTCTTTAGCGTAGAGTGGACGACCCCGATCAGCCGGTTGAACCTGGCCAAACACACGTAAGACACGTTGCGTTATTCTTTATGGGAAGGCGTACAACAAACGACAACACTGCAGCACTTCGAGTGTTCCGGCCACTGATCTCTGCCTGCTAGAAGTCACTGAAAACCTCTCTAGAAGCCAGTGCACTAATTACTTTTAGGAAAATATCTATCGATTCCAAAGAAGTTATAAGTAGTCTTTCCAACGACTTAAAAATTCGAATAGTTGAAAGTTGTGTGTATCCAATATTCAGTGACCGTTGGCCGGATCGCTCGCAACGCTCTCTGTGCACTTGTTACGCCTCCCCATAGTTACAACCCCTCTACTTCTAGCTGGGTTAATTGAATATGATATGACATATTGAATTGTAATTGCTTGACTTCCATGACACGACTGTGGCAAATTCGCCGCTGCCTACTGTGCATTAAAATAAAAACACCTTATGCATTTATTATTGTTAAATATCCCATTATTTCAATAGTAATGTGGATTTTGTAATGAATGTCTAGGAATATTAATTTTCTTTGAAATATTCTAAACTCGCAATGTGGCCGGCTGTTTTGAATGGCAACTAAGTCCATGGTAAGTTTAACTGCAAGCCTAAATTTGTCTACTCTATTCAGTTATAAAACTGATTTACAAGTGAGGACAATAAATAGAACTACACAATTAATAATGAACTGCTAAAAAGTAAAAACTTAAATGTTAGCCTATATAAATTTAAATTTAATAATGTAATATAGAGAAAAGAAAAAATATATACTACATATTAAAATGACATACCTATGACAGAAATAATATGTACAACCAGGAAAAAGAAAGAAAGATCAGTAGGCCCTACACATAAAACAGAACAAAAATACCAAAACTGCAGTGAGGAACATAAACATAAACAATAAAGTAAATAAATAAGTATGTAAATAATGATTACTAGAGATCCTTGTAAATGGTTTTTTTTTTTTTTTTTTTAGCATATTTTGTTTTATAAAATCCAAATTTTGCTGTTGAGCAGTAATTTCAGCTTTTTGACGGTGTTTCAATTTTAATTTACCAAATCTAATTTGTATCTAGTATTCTAACGTATGTGGCATGCCTACATTGTCACGAAAGAAAAGAAGAAAAAAAAAGAAAGCTGTCGCTAGAAATACGGAATGCAGTCGACGCACAAGCTACGAGAAAAATCTGTTGCGAGCCGGTTTGGCAGGGGTGGAAGGGTCACTGCAGACAATGTTGAAAATTACGTTTTTGATAGAAATTCGGCGACTTCGCGTCAATTCAACAGCTTCAGTCTTTTTTGTTTTTATAACAGTAAACTTATGCTATTTCGCGTATACACGGGATTTCGTTTTATTTCGCGATTCAAAAAGACTATTTTTGGTTTCACAACAGACTGTCATGCATACATATTTCAATTGCTGCACGTTTCAAGTGATTTCGCCCCATCGCGCATTGCGAAATACAAGGATCTCTAATGAATACCTATATGTTTGTAGTATTAATCAATTTTCTGAAAAATCCTATACCGACTTAATAGTCTATGTACTAAGTCTCGAATGCTAATAAATAAAACAATACAATAAAATAAAAATATGGATGAATGAAAAGAGAAAATGTCCGTCACCTGATGAGCTCCTGCTTGAGTACGGTGTTCATCGAGTTGGTGTACATGACGGGGTAGCGCAAGGAGACGGCTTCGATGTCGAACTGCAGAGGCACCTTGTGGATGATGTCTTCGGCCAGGTCTATGATCATCGAGTCTGTCTCGCCGCCCCCACCCCCGGCCATGATCTGCAATTATACGGTGTTAAACGACATTATATTTGATATCTTTTTCGACTATTCACTGTTCTTTACTGCAAAAAATTAAATAGCGATACTTTGAAAACAACTGCAGTTTTCTTCTATGGGCACAACTCAAATATTGCCTCCCTTGACAACCAGATGGAGTTGTGTCAACAGTCTATTAGAAGACCTAGAAAAAACAAACCCCCCCACTGATCCAACAGGATATAGTTCTTTAGGCCTAATCTAATTTTGTATGGTAACATACAGCGACTAGTCCAAAAAGATCAAAAAGTATCAAGTACCTGTTCTACTAGTTTCTTTTAATGTAACGACATACTCGACAACTAAGATCATATGACGTCGGGGGCTGTCTGTTGGAAAGGGACAAGTAGGAACCTAAAGGGGAAAAAAGGGAAATTGGCCTTTCATCAGGCTTTTCCACCTCGACATGTCTGGGACGCTACCAGAAGCATTAGCTTCCGCCGGCATTGCTCTCGGGATCAACAAAGAACGCAAACCTACCCATCACAATAAGGTATCATCCCTGGGCAGGACCTTCAGCCGATGGTTAAGTTTTGCCGCAATTAGACGTATTCAACATTGTCGATTATTCGATACGATATCGCGAGGAAATTAAGATTAGTATCGATATTGAGTGGTGGTGTCGTATTTAAACATCTTGACAACATCACAATATAAGGAATGCGTCCAGTAGCGAAACTCCTATAGCAGGTGCATTGAAGAGCTTGCACATGGCTGCTTTCCTGCGACACTAGCGTGGCATAGCAGTAACCTGGTGGACATATGTGCAACTTTATCGACTTTTCACCTAGACCCACAGCCCACAGACATATGTCCGCATGAACTAACAGCAAGAAAATTGGTCCAGTTTCCTTACTGGATAATAAGTTCCTTACACTGCGATATCGTGGTCAACTTAAACTATTAGAATATTTTCCCCATGGCCTGCAGTATGTGTTCTGCAGGTTTTCACTGCACATCTGCATACCGCACACACTACGATCAAGGTTTTTGATTTACGTTATGAAATAATCCACAAATGAAAACAACATTTATTCATATTATACATGATAAAAAGCTATTTTAAAGGTTTCAAGCTCATTGTGTTGAACTTTATTAATAATAAAAATGTGTCTTTAATCTCACTAAAAATAAAAAATAAAAATAAAGAATACGTATATTAAAATTAAAATAAATAAATACATATGATCAGAATAAAAATTAACACCATAAATTGTAGGCTAGCCGCTAGCTTCAGAGGTAAGAGACCTATTTTTTGAACCGTGACACGTTAATACAGTCTTGCACCCTCAAGCTCCATTTAGAAGGTTCAATGTTCCCCTCAATGTTTCTTAAATTCAAGGACAAAAAAGCATCAAAATATACAAAGTTAATAAAACACAACAATTTACTCAACTCTATGTGATGCTTTTTTTGTCCTTGAATTCAAGGAACATTAAGCGGAACATTGAACCGTCTAAATTGGGCTTCAGTCTTTGCTCACATTGCCTACTAGGAGATACTTTTAGCTCCTGGGATTTGACAACATTTTATGACCCCGTTTAACCAGTTCCGTGGTCATGACGAGATATTCCGTCACGCCGGTTATATCCTCGTAGCGCCTTGGACGTAATATCTCGTCATAAGTATTTTGAAATCCCTCCCACAGTGGCCGTGACGAGTCTCGCTTTAAAATTTTCCCGCACTCTCTGCAAAGAAGTTAGTTCAATCTTTTTCCGCTAGATAGAACTACATGTATTGAAATGCTGTCAGCAATACGTGTTTGTAGAGAAGGAGGTCTTACGACCGACCGCGCGCAAGTAGCGTGGGGAAATAAGTCGCCACTACGCGCACGGCAAGCGCAAGGGAAAGTCGCCTCTGAACTGGTTAATTAGCACTCGTCAACAGAACGTTGACGCACCTGCGTCTGTGTCAGCAGAACGCCGTCGAGCAGCTGTTGCGTCTCCTTGTTGTCCTTGGTGATGTCAGCGTTCTCGTGCAGGCCATAACACTCGGGCTGAACGCTCAGCGGGAGCGTTCTCAGGTACGTCATGATGCCGTGGTGGTCCGTGTCTTCCGGTATGAAGTAGAGGCCGCTCGGCGAGAATGTGTACCTTTCAACGAGAAGTCGGAATAAACGAGATGTTTAAATATGAAAAAATGAAATTGAAAAAATTAATACAGTACAATACAAAAAGGTTGTATATGTCCACCTACCCTGTGGAATAGTTGATTTCTGAGTAAAATTGCTTTAAAATGCTGTATAAATATTTTTTTTTCTTCTTGTGCCAAGATGGCTTTTTTCAGCCATTCTTTTGTCTTACTATCCAATATAAAACTGCTTCCTTTGGGGGGACAACACTGAAAATCCTAACTTCTGCTCTATGGCAACAGTTAAACTGAAACTTGTTGAACACACCAAACACTTACCTAAAGTTATTAATTTTTTTTTTTTTTATATTTACATTTCTATTGTTATTGACATTGTTGTTGTTATTACAACAATGCACACCGGGAAAACGATTACATGAGAACCAATTGAGATAATCAACTTTTGTAAAGTGTTATTTGAAGTTATGCAGACAAGCAATGAAATGATGCATCACCACTTTGAACCTGTGTTTTTTATGGAGGCTATACATTTTTTACTTTTAACATTTTTATAAAGAAATAAAAATAAAAATGTTTTAATGAAAAAAAAATACTTTTTACATAGATACAAACTTGGCCATGCATCATTTCATCTTAATGGCATTGGAGAACATACACACAAAATATTATATGATTTAGGTGGCCAGTTTAGAAGATATGAATTTGGTACTGTATTGTGTAGGAAAAATACTTCCTGCAAAATCGCAACAAAACCGGTCTTTGCTCGCATTTTAGGGCAAACACGCAGCGCATACATCCACAAGAATATAGATATGAGTATTTTATATGAAATATATAATTTACTTTGTGTTTTGAATCGATTGTTAATAGTTTAAACAATTAAATAAAAACAATTGTAGATTGAAATTTTTTGTTTTAAATAATGAGATTTTCAGTGTTGTCCCCCCTTATATATAAATATAAATATATATAAATATAAATATATATAAATATAAATATATAAATATAATATATAGACATAATATACATATATCTCCTAGAGAATTTTCATGCGATTGTTCCTTTGTTCCAATAAATATTTCCGTTTTTCAAATGTTCTTACTTAATTGGAAATATGTCTAAAAACAAAACAGGCTTAATAATTTATTACAATTGAAAAACAGAAATATTTATTGGAACATAGAAATATTCATAAAGAAAGAGCAAACAAATAAAAAATAAAAAAATATTTTAGTCATAACGGTAGTTATCGGTAATGTGATACAAAAACAATTAATTATTACAATACAAATATTTTAGACATTTTAGTTACAGATTTTTAGTTCTTACGAAACCCTAAAGCCTGGTTTATGATTGACGGAAACGGAATTGGGAAACGTGATTGTGAATGTTGGTAGATAGCTAACACGGCGGAGCGTTTATGATTGACGGGTTGCCAACGCGAGACGGCAACGCGATAGCTCAAGTTCGCCAAGTCCCAACTTTGGCGTTCACGTTGCCCTCTCCGACACGGTGTACGCATGCGCAGAGTAAACAAACATGGACGACACCAAACCAACCAATCAAAAAGGCAGCTGACAGCAACAACAACAAGCCGAGAATGGTCGACTTCAGACGAATAGACCCGAACATATTCCGAGTACCATTTAATCGTAAACGCTTGTTTCACGTCTTCAGAACACACTTCCAACCACGATTCCGTTTCCGTCAATCATAAACCAGGCTTGATTCGGACAGGTATCACTTTTTCAACATTATGTAGTATTCTCAAGAGATTACAAGAAAAACAAAATTTCATGCAGTGAATGTGTGTGAGACTTAGGTCCGAATGCATAGTCCAGACTCAAGCCTTCCTCAACTCAGCCTCTCCTCAGCCTCGCCTAACCACCAATCACAGAACAGCATTGCCATGCGGACGGCTCTGTGATTGGTGGCGTGGTGAGGCTGAGGAGAGGCTGAGTTGAGGAGGGCTTGAGTGTGAACTATGCATTCGGGCCTTAGTAGTGAGACTTCACTTTCGCCCAAACAACAATAAGTAAATAATAAATATGTACAAAAACCAATACATACGTAAACGAATAGCTCGGTAGTGCACTCGACTCGACTCGACTCACCCCGATGTCTCGATCACGTCCTTGTTGAAGAAGGTGGTGAGCAGCGATGCGAGTAGACGTCTGTCCTTATCGTCTGTGACTCGACCGCCGTAGTTACACTCGCCCACCAGATAGTTGAGCGCCTCGAACGGAACCTCATCGTACTCGTTCAGGAACATCTGCGCTCGCAAACAGACGACGTTATTCCGGGGCCACGTTCCCGTACAATTTCTTAAAGTGAAGGGTAGTATCTACGTCAAAAACCGCAAAAAAGTTTAATTATTAAATTATATCTCAAGATTGTAACAAGAAATCGAAAATCTAAATCAACAGCGCACTGTGTTTTGGTAAGCCCTACAGACTGAATTTAATTAAATTTAACTCAATAACTAGTAATACAATTAATAATATATAAAAACCATACTGATTTATATGTAAAACACAACTTAGAACATTCAGTATGTAGGGCCTACTAAACCAGAGTGCGTTGTTGATTCAGATTTTTGATTTCGAAGCCCATTCTTGAGATATAAATAAATAAATTAAAAATGAAAATTTTGTGTGGTTTTTGACGAAGCGGTATCCTTCCCTGTTAACGGCAAAGGGTAGTCTCGTAAAAATGTCGTCAGATAAACCATTTTAGTTATATTTTGAGGAAAAAAAGTTTTGACTTGAGTGAAACCAAATACATGGTCTGCATACATGAGATGGATCTCAAAACGTTTTCAAGTTGTTAGATTGTCTGCAGGTACCTAGTAGGTTTGTTTGTTTTACATGCATAGTGTAGTGTAATGTGTAAGTGAGTGTAGGACAATTGTCAGCTTTTACACTTGATTTTGCTTTGCGTGACCCAGAATAAGCAAACGCTTTTTGTCTACACTTTAAACTAAGCTTTACACTGACCTACTTATGTTTTGAGGTTATGATGTGCATGCTCACATTATTTCAGTATATAGCCCAAAAGCACCCTAATATACATTTACTGTAAATTTTAAATGCATTAAATGCATTAACTTATTACGAAAGTGCTACGGTTTTACCATCGATGGAAATAGAATGCGTTTTTCATTTTTAGTGATCTCCTTATTTTGAACTGACACAATTTTTTGGCACATTTTAATTACACTACACTTGCTGCATGAGCCGAAAAGCAGTTGTAGAAAGTGCTTTACAAAGTGTAGCACTGAGGTAAAACAAACGTCTTACACTTGGCTACACTTAATACCCAAACGCCTTTTACAGCAAATGAGCCTATACGCCTATACGACCTATAGGCCTATAAGCCTATACGACCTTATGATGTAATATTTAACCCATCTTGACAATGTACATACAATCTTGTATTGTGGTTATACAGCTAAGAAATGAAATGAAATGAAAAAACCTACTTTAGTGTAAAGTGTAGACCTGTCAGTGTAGGTAAAACAAACAAACCTAGTGCTAGTAACTCAACAGTATTCAATGCTATAAAGACAAAAGGTTCATTTCATACATACACCTTTTGTACGTTCTGCACCCTACCCCATTATAGAGAATGAGGGACGGCAGGGGAGCGTCAAACTAAGAAAATCTCGTCAAGTAAATGTGTACCCCCCCTCCCCCCCCTCACCTGTAGCTGCATGACGCTGATACGCAGGTCGGACTCGTTGAACTCGTACGGGATGTTCCAGCCGAGCGGGCCGAACTTCCTCCGCTCCTGCACGAGCGCATGGAAGAAGCACAGACTGAACAGCAGGTTCCTCCACCAGGTGATCTTGCTGCAGCCGTCGAAGAAGGCTGGGTTCGATATCGGGTCTGTCATGTACGAGCGCATCAAGTTCGAGCGGAGACCCTTGGGGGCCTCGTTGGTCATCTTCACGCCTGTCACACACACATTATTTTGTTTTTATTTACATTTTTTTGAAAATTTAAATTCATTCACTTTTTTTTAGATTAAATTTTTAAATTAATTTTTTTTAAATTTAATCAAATATTTTGCTATAAATTCCTTTTCCGCAATGTTACAACACAACAAGGTCTGCTTGATCTCTGGGCTCATCAAACTCTTTAAAAGTCTCTTTAAACTCTTAAAACTCTCTCAAACTCTGTAAGTTTCAGGGGATCCAAAATCGACGAAGCGATGAATCGACGGATTTTGTATCCGACTACAAAAACAACTTTAATAATTAAATATAATTTAGATCACGTAAAATAATACTGAAAACATTAAAATGAAACATTTTGAAAAGTTTGAAAGTTGAAAAATATGGTGATTGTGCCGTTTTAGGGCGTAATTTATTTTGATATAGCCTACAACTTCATTTATTTTCCCTCATGTTTCTCAATTATGAAGAACATTGATTTTTAAACTTTTGAAACTTTTTTTTTTTAACTTTTGTCCACAATATAATTAAATATTGTTATTCGTTTCTATACATGGTCTCAACCCCAAAAATATGATATATCATATACATATCTACTATTTTATTAGGTGCGTAGAGCCTAAAAGCTCTGAGTGAGGTTTGTGAAGAGTGACAGGTAGACCATCTGAAGATCGAAGTGCACGAAAAACCCGAAAAATATACAAATACACATACAAATAAAAATAAAAAGCTAGTCCTTCCACTCCGACTAGGCGACGAGTGAACAAGGCTGTAGAAGCTAGAACGTTTCATCGTTATTTGTATTTGTTTATTTTTCATGTTTTTCTTGCACTTCGATCTTCAGGTGGTCTACCTATCATCTTCAAGTAAGCTGTCGGTTCCTACCTCTCTTTCCAAACCAAATATTTACTATTTAGTATTTAAGGGATAGCGAATACCGTTTTGCAGAATGGCGACGGGAAAGTCAGGCGACGGGTAGCTCGTGAGCCAGATGCGGAAATTGTGGTGGGTGGTCTCCGGTAAGATCACCTCCTCACAGATGCGGTCCAGTTCGGGCATCCAGCTGACTGCGAGGTGGCAGTTCTGTAGCACCACCCACTGGCCAGTCTTGATTCCCTCCTCAATCATGGCGGCAGCAAGCGGACCCTGGATTAGGGTTGCCATATTTTATAAACTCAAACTGGAGAGACACATCTTTCCAGGGGAGAAGAGCCCCCCAACAATAGAAAAAAACTCAGGCTTTTAGTGTGCCTTTTGAATGTTTCAGAAAAAGATACTGGACTGAATGCAACACTGAAATACAGTGAAACTTCTTTATACGTAACAAACTCTCGGGGACCAGAATATTATGTTATATATAGAATATTTCTTTATAAGGATGGCATATTCCCATGTATAAGAACCATCTTGGGCCTCAAAAACAGTTTGTTACATAGATCACTTTGTTATAAAGATGTTTGTTATAAAGACGTTTTACTGTACTCTTGTTTTTGTATAACAAAAACCAGAAAACCACAAAAAAGAATTGGAACACTGATGACAATTATTTAGTAATAAGTTTTGGGGCTTCGGAAGTTGGGTGTAAGTAAGGGCCGACTACGACGTCGCTGTTTTGCGTAACCAATACTAAAACCTGTATTTTTAGTTGTATGAAATACCATTGTAAAGAGTGAAAGCTCATTTTGGTAAAATAAAATAACAAACCCCACCTTCGTCGGGTGATCAAGGCCACGTCAGGCCGAAACTGTCTCGACGTTTTGTTTATATCTTTTTTGTGTTTTTTTGTGTTTCTATCGACTCCGAAGGCCGCAACTACTACAAGGTAAGCTGTTGGTTTCTTCCTATCCTTCCCCCCAAG
Source organism: Isoperla grammatica (assembly GCA_945910005.1). Taxonomy (NCBI): domain Eukaryota; kingdom Metazoa; phylum Arthropoda; class Insecta; order Plecoptera; family Perlodidae; genus Isoperla; species Isoperla grammatica. The sequence continues at coordinate 25,965,150 of OX246742.1, read as the reverse complement.
CTCAAACCTAGCCGTTAGGCTAACTTACACATTCACAAAATTACTCCTAAAAAATAATAATTAAAAAAGAAAACAAAACAAGAGTGTTACCTGTCCCTGTCCTAGCGATATGGTCATGACCGTCTTCCTCGATATCCCCATGTCCTCGGCGAACTTGAGCAGTCCAGCCATTGGGTCTGATCCGGCCGACAGCACGAAGATGAGGGGGGAGGTGCAGCTCGAGTCTCGGTACGACCCGGGGAGGTCAAACGAAGGCGGGTCGATGTAGTATTGACCCATCTTCTTAACGATGAACTCCTGAATGAAGAACAGCAAAGAACTGAAACTTGGTTCTGTTTTAACATGTAGATTTTTTGTTTAACTCACTTGATTTGATTTAATATTTGTTGTTTAATGACATACTCTAAACTAAAACTAGAAATAACAGTGCACATATTATTATATTGGTATGCCAATGGGAGAGCCTGCCCTTCACTTGAAGCATGCAGTTTTGATGTCGTGTAAATATAGATGGCTGTGGGTCGGCTTAGTATCACTACGTTTATCAAGCGGACTGGGTTCCGACTGACTTCAGTACGCACCGAGTTCGGAACCCGTTTAGCATGCAAACTTCAATCCGGACTCCTCCTATTAGACCCTATCCCTGTCCTATTAAACCGGGCTAGATCGGCTTCTTAACAGAACTGAAATAAGCTTGAGCTAAAGTGTTTATCAGTCGAACTCGGTGCGCACTAAACTCGGCTCGCACCGTCAAGTGCGAGCTCAGTCGGCTTGATAAATGTAGTATTGGTGGTAAACTGTGTCATTCAAACAACCATTGTACTAGGTTTCACTTGTATTCTGGACTCTTCAGCTGATTGTTGATTTTAAATACACAACCCGTATTAATATTAAGTTTTTAGCACTTAAGTCTATATAATTAAAATTACTATAAAGAATTTATCAGGGATATCAGATTTGGAGCTCTTAACGGAAGTTGTGTTAGGTATCACACGTAAATTAAGTATGATTGCTCACAGCGCACTCAGCCTACTTGTCATATGATCTCCCATTAGCATAAATTAAAAGTAATAAACTAATATTCTTTCCAAGTTAGGTGATATGAAAAAGGGTGTGCGAATAGTGTTCTTTCCGTTTGAATACGAATATCGAATAGTACACACTCAAAAAGTTGAATATCGAATATTTCCCATAATAATGCAGTAGTACTACAGCTACACACAATTATAGGTTTTCAAGGTTTATTGACTGATTGTATGAGCACTGTAAGCAAATACAAGGCAAATGCAAATTGTATTCAAAAAATATAAAAATATAATGAATACTTCGTATCGAACACAAAAGGTAAATTATTTGCGAAAACTTCGAAAATTTCGAATATTCGCACACCTCTAGATATGACAGAACCCACCTGCACGGCGGGCACCACCTTGTCGTATCGGATGCACCTGAGCACGATCAGCATCTCCAGGTTGCTGAGGTGGTCCAGCGGTGCGGGAATGGGCAACTCCTGGGGCGCGTAAGAGTCGTAGAATTGCTTCCACACGGGCACGTTTTTCGAGAGAGTTTCTCGAAAGCTTTTGAGGTCCGCCAGGTTGGAGGCGCGAACCACCTCCGACCAGCTCTTCTCCGAGAGCCAGGCGGGGGCGGGGTTGGGGTAGGGGTTGTCGAGCGCCACCCCTCCCGTCAGGAAGAACACCCACGCATCTTCGTCCACCTCACCCTGAGTGAATACAGTAGAGTGGTAATTATTTTAATTTTTTTGGATCCAGAGTTTTAGTTCTTACGAAACTACAATTCGGGCATTTATTACTTTTTGAATATTATGTATTGTTTTCAATATTCTAAAAAAACTCGTTAATTTTGCGTGTTTTTGTTTGTAGTGTGACTATTCTTTCACCTTAAGGCTGTGTGTTGCCCAATTCTGCTCTTACACGAACTTCTACTTTGGAATTTTTTGTATAGTGCTTCCAATCCATGAAATAAGAAAAACGATATATCACCAACCGAATTGTTTGCCCTTTAATGCCAGTAATAGGCCTATAACTTAGATTTTGAGTGAAATGCATGCTTGTTAAGATTTAACTAAATAACATCAGCAATGTGTATTACTACATATATTATAATTATAGGTAATTAATTAGATATTTAAAACTTTTGGATGTATAGGGTGTAATCACATATTGCACAAGGCGGTCATACTAGAGGTCACAATGGCATGAGATTGGTAGTTCATTGTTAAAATGTTTCAGCTGGCGTTAGGTTGAAGTTCAACTGTTCTCTAACTTTGGTTTGTTACTGAAAAGCAACTTAAATAAACTCTTATTTTGGCAACTCTTTTTTTTTTTTTTTGAATGGCACACAATCATTTCCGTGAACTTTATCAGGGGATATACATGTTCAAACTCTCATATTTCTCCGTAAACAATATACGTATTTGTTTTCTACTGACAGCAAAAATGAAACTTGAAATAGTACTATAGGTGGTCTCCAATATGGCCAATGTAACGTCACGTAAATACTCCCTATATCGTTTAAAAAAATTACACCAGTGCGTCAATGCATCTTTCAGCGTCCGACACTGTTTTTATGTTTGTTATCTCATTGTCTTCTTTAAAAAAATTATAAACTATTTGTATGTAATAACTGTGGCGACGCCCATCCTTAACTTGCGCTCAAAATATTTAACAATGGAGACAACCCTGAAGACGTTGACCCTACCTTTGACCGCATGATGCCGATAGTCAGCACAAACGAGAAAATGAATTTGTCCTTTTCAAACAGAGAAAGACAGACGTTCCTGTAGATGCTCTTTGTGACGTGTTCGACGAGATTGTCCAACCGCACCGTTAAGTTATCAGACTTGTCACTGTTGATGATCGACTGAAAAGGAAATAAATAAATAACGGTACATTCAATAAATAAATAAATAAATGAATAAATGAATGAATGAGTAAATAAATAAATAAATAAATAAATAAATAAATAAATAAATAAATAAATAAATAAATAAATAAATAAATAAATAAATAAATAAATAAATAAATAAATGAATAAACTACCCGACTTCATTGTTGGACACAGGGAGCAGATATATAAAAAAAAAAAAAAAAATGAATAAATAAAAAAATAAAAAAATAAAAAAAAATAAATAAATAAATAAATAAATAAATAAATAAATAAATAAATAAAAAAAAATAAAAAAAAAATAAGAAAAATATTTTGTATTAATGCGAAGTGTTTCTTACGTGCTTTGTGTCAATTATAACACCAGAGTCACCATTTACCTGTACACACTATAGTAGCATAGGGCCTACAGATAGATTGAATTTCTAAAGGCAAAAACCCCAGCCTGAACCAGAAATCAAACCTTCTGCATTCGAAGCAGTCATAACCCAAATAGATCACCAACGAGCCACACAAATGAATACTTCATACGTTTTTTGTTTTCGTTTTGCAATTATGTAATAAAATAAATTATGAATGTATATAAACCAGAAAAAAAACAAAAACAAAAGAGTCCAGGCGAAGCGATTCGACGTTTGTAAAATTTCAATCCTTTACCTAGCATTTTACCCAGTAAGAAAATGTGGTGATGCAGAAATGGACGGTCGACAGTCTACATACACTATTTCGAACGCTCTTAAATCCCATCTCTACGCTCCAACGTGAAATGAACGAATCAGATAGTGAGAAATCAGACATGGATCTATGGCAAAAGTAGGTAGGCCTACACTGGATTGTCATGTGTTCTAGTTCTAGGGCTACTTCTGACGTGGCCACCTACTACGTTTCAGGTGAGCTGTTAGTCCCCTTTCTCCTCTCCTTTTTCCCCCAACACAACTACGTAATTTTAATTTTAGTTTTAATTTGAAATTAAAGAAGTTACAAAATGTAAAAATTAAATTGAAAGTAAAAAAAAGTCTTGTTATACTAATTATACTGGTACACGGGTTAGATAAAAGACGCACGTACCTGCGTGTAGAGATGCAAGAACCAGACGAGCGAGTACTGGTACATGGGCTCGATGTTGGCCAGCTCAGAGATACAAAAGAAGAGAACGGACGAGTGTTTTGAGATAGGTACGTAGCCACTCCGGGCGCTGTCGATCTCTTTTTCCGTCGTTGCTGACACCTCCTGCTTGGCTTGGATCTCCTCGGACAGGACCTGCAACACAGACTCAGGACGTGAGACTCAGATCACGCTGACTCGTAGTTGTCCCTGGCACAAAAATTTAAAAAATTAAATTTAAAATTAAATTTATATTACTACAATATTTTATATTTTGATATTGTTTCTCTTTTGTTTTTTGTGGTTTTTGTCACTGTTTTGTACCTTATGTAATGTTCGTTTATTGTAAGTAGATCCCTGAGCAAGACTTATTTAGGATAATTTACATGGTCAAATACTCACTTCCAGTCTATAATTTAGACCTTTAGATTTAGACGTTCATGCTTGTAAATATTTTTATAATGACGATATCTATACATGTTATATGTCTCACGGATGAAATAAATTGAATCGATTTGAAAAACCCACCTTGGAGGAGGAGAGGATCTGTATGGCGGACTCGTCCTCGAGGATGTTCCCCTCGGAGGTGGACAACACCTCGAGGATCTTGTCCTCAATCTCCTTGAGTAGACGCTTGTTGTTGGCGCCCTCGACAATCAGCTCGTTCTTCTTCTCCTCCAGCTCGGGCCGCTCCTTGGCGACCACGATGCCCAACAGCTGATCCTGCAGACCCTGCGGCGTGATCATGAAGTTGAGCAGCGACACCTGGAACAACAACAAACACATAATCATCGACATGAATATTTTTTTTTTTACTGTCACTTTTTTCTAATGTCACTCATTGTAATTAAAGGCCCATTCGTTATCAGTTTAAAGGCGTAAGACGTATGGCTTAGTGCGAGATACCTTGCGGTGATTGGCTCGTCGTAAGGCTCAAGTCGTAAGAATTGAGATTTCGGCAATTCACTACGCTTTAAACCGTAAACGTTATACTGTACGCCTTAAAACTGATTGTGAAGCTTAGGAAAACACTTTTTTTTTAAACTACTAAACTTATTATTTTGGTAATTTTATTGAATTGATTTAATGTTGCTAATATTCAATTTGACCATGTTGGTAAACCTTTTAAACACATTTCAATCGTAAATCAACTTTTTTCTGCAACAATACACACAAGTCCTTATCAAAAACAAATAGTTAAGCGTTATTTTGTTTTTGTCTCACTTTTTTCTAATGTTGCTCATCATAAGTCATTGCTTTTGTAATAATCTGAACAATTTTTTAACATACTACATAAATATTATTTTGGCCATTTTATTGAATTGATTTAACATTAGTAATATACAATTTGACGATATTGGTATACCTTTTACATTGTACAGGTCTACACAATTTTCAATCAACAATTTCCTGTGTGTGATTTCTGATATTCAACACACGTTTTGAAAATGTTACAAATATGTTTGTTCATATTGCATAATTCCCAGCTCAATATAGTTGAAATTGATACGGTTCCAAAGACCTCCGAAGAGATACTGTCACCTCCTCATTGGCAGACGTGACACTCGTAATTAAAATTCTTTTAGTTGAAATCGTTTACGTTTGAATTTATTTCTTGTTTCAATCATGTGCTGCTACCTAGAAGTAAGTTTGCTAAACACACTGAAGCTATAGCTGTATCCGACATAATCGTGAGTTTTTTCTTGTGCGTATGCATGTGTGTTTGTCTGTGTGTGTGGTGCGTGTGCTGCTACCTAAAAGTAAGTTTGCTTAACACATTGAAGCTATAGGGAACCCGCAACTGACGCCATATTCGGACTACAACAATGGAGCTAATGGATTAAACTGTCGGACAAACAACCAGCTGTCAAAATAATAAAATTGCAAGTTTATGAAGAAAAACAAGTGTAGCGATAGTAACTGCTGCCAGTTAAAACCTTTAATGATAGACAAGAACGTTGTAAAAGTTTTGAATGTATTTTGTTTGTTTTGAAGGTTTGTTTTCCAAAAGAAGAATATTTTAATTTTTGACAACTTGTTGTTTGTCCATCGATTCAATTTATTTGTTTCATTGTTGTATTTTGGTGTTGCTAGTAGTCTATAGGGAGTATTCAATAGACGTCACGTGGCGGCCATTATGAGGTACACATTGCTTGTTTACATTCGTTCTGTCAATAGAATACACATAGGTTATCCAGGAAAAATCACAGTTTTAAGCTGTATAGATTGATGTGTGCAGGTAAAAGTTCAAGAAAATGATAAGAACAATAATAACAAATGATAACACATGCAAATGATTGTCTTCAAACAGAGTTTACACGTTCTTATTTTGTTTTCAGTCATAATACGGAACCTTTGTTTGAAAACAGTTGATACGTCAATCAAAGGACATCTGCAATATTGCAACAATGAAGTGTCGGAAGAACGTAAACAAATGTTTACAGAGTACCTCAGTATGGCTACCGTGCGATACCGGAAATGAAGTTATTGCATACTCCCTATAGTTGTATCCGACATGATCATGAGTTTTTCTTGTGTGTGTGTGCGTGTGTGCGCTACCTTGACGGCAATCTCCGGCAGGTAGTGAGGGTTCCTCAGTCTCGTCGTGATGTAGAACCGGAAGTCCCAGTTGTACTCGATGAGGTTCTCGCCCAGCTTGAGGTACTCGATGCCCCCCTGCTTGAAGATCAGTCTGAGCAAGACGGGCTCGATCGTCGGGTGGATCTCCTCACCGATGTTCTCCAGTATCACCGGGAGACCCTGCTGGATCGCTATCTCCAGCACTCGGATGTAGTTCGCGTCCGACAGCTTGATCACCATCAGGCGGTTCTGTTTCTCCATGTTCTTGATCCACTTGTTGGCCTGGCCTGCAAGACAACACGCCGCGACAACTGTCAAGAGATTGCGCTTCTAAACTGTCCGCGATCAAAGTTTCGGTAATCCTCAAAGTTTGGTCGTCACAACCTGATCTCCAATGTTTTGGCCTCAATTTTAAACAAAAAAAACATTTGTATTTATAATCTACCCACTCCGTTACAAGAAATGATTTTCCGTGGGAGACATTTATAAAATTTATGATGTGTTTCGTTGCTACGACGGCTTCAGTCACTGTTGTCATATCAATATATCATATAGATAAATTTAAGGCAAGTTTCAAAGTTAAACCCCAGCCCGAATCGGGAATCGAGCCCTGGATCTTCTGCAATTTAAAGCACGAATAAAACCGCCAGACCAACGAGGAATTTGAAGGAATTGTTCATATTTGAATATTTTATTTAGTTCTTCTTTTTAAATCAGTTATATATAGGGTTGCCACTTTCAAGGATTTCATCCTAATCTCAGGATTTTTAGAGTGTCTCAAGGATAACAGGATTTTGGGCAAAATCTTAGGATTTTCTACTGTCTTTAAAAAATACATTATTTTAATACATTTTTAAAAATTCAGCTAAAAAAGCAATGTAGACAGTAAAAGAACATCAGGTACTAGTAAAAATAAACATAAGTGACTGCATAACATTTTCCACAAGTGGTAGTTATGGTGAGTAAAAGTAAAACGTTAAAATATATTTGAAGAAAATTCCGATTCTTATGCGTTTCTGCACGTAATGTTGACTAGATTCTCGAAAATCAGGCTGGCATAACATATTGTGGCATGAAACCTGAAAATTTGTAACATTCCTTCTCAGTTATAATATGCTAATGCTGAATATAACTGTTTTCAAGGATTTCTCAGGATTTTTTTAGATTTTTCAAGGATAAAAAAATTGACTTGGTGGCAACCCTGATATATAATATGAACAGGATAGACATTAAATAAAATATCAAGACAGGAAGAAAGACAAAAAATGAACAATCACATTTATGAAATGATAAAAATTAAATAAAATTAAATGGAATAAAATAAAATAAAATAAAATAAAATTAAATTAAATTAAATTAAAATAAAATAAAATAAAATAAAGTAGGTAAAATAAAATAATAAAATAAAATAAAATAAATTAAAATAAACATACAAATAGAATGTATAAGAAAGAAGCTACTCGCCCTGCGGGTCGATCATAAGTGGCCAGCGCCGAGCGTTGGTGACGATGATGCCGTTCTCTACCGAGTACGTGTCCACCGGGAGGCCGGCAATGTTCCACGCCCGGATCACCACCGGCTCGCCAAGCGTTGCCGTCAGCGAGAAGTGTTGCGCGCAGGGGATGCCCATGTCGTAGCAGACGACGTTCCAGGCGGCCAGCAGCTCCTGCTCAAGACACACCAGAAGGTTGGGGTAGGGATAAGACTACTCATTGGGTAACTGAATCAAAAACCAGTTTTCCAGAAAAAAAAAATCCACCAAAAATAATCATTTGCATATTTAATAAATAAATAAATGAATGAATGAATGAATGAATGAATGAATGAATGAATGAATAAATAAATAAATAAATAAATAAATAAAGTAAATAAATAAATAAATAAATAAATAAATAAATAAATAAATAAATAAATAAATAAATAAATAAATAAATAAATAAATAAATAAATAAATAAATAAATAAATAAATTAATAAATACATTTGTATCAATATAGTCTATCCACTCACTTACAAGCACTGATTTTGAGTGGGGGACCTTTATACCATTTATTACGTGCATCATTGCTACGACGGCTCCAATTACAATTCAGTGTCATATAGATATAGGTTAAAGTCAAATTCCAAAGTTAAAAAACCTCAGCTCAAACCGCGAATCAAACTTCTGCATTGGAAGCAAGAATAAAGAAACTAGTAAATCCAGCTAAAAAAACGAGGCTTGAATTTTTGTACTTTCTAAAATATTATTATATAGGCCTATCACTGAAAACATTTGGTAATTACAAATCTACAATTGAGTTCTGAATTTCAAATTAGTCTTGAAATGACATTTTTCTATTTTTCTATAGATATTGGTGCTTTTCACACTTTTTCATATGATCTAGTGATGACATCGGGTAGTTAATATTGGAGTCGGCTCCTGAGCCTTAGAAGTCGGGTACGAGCTGACTCCTTGAACGACAAAAAGATAAAGTAAAAGCGATTAATTTTAACCAATGTTGCAGTGCAACACCCTCGGCGGGCTGCGTGTGTTCCAGGCGGGAGCAAAAAAAAGTGGTTTGGCAGTAAAGTACAATTCTTTATTGGTTTTTTATTACTGATTTGTAATATTAGGCAAATATTGGAGGGAAAGAACAGAAGGGGAAACAGGCCACCAATACATGATACACTTACACGCAGTAACCGACTTATGAAGGAGTCGACTCCAAGAAAATGGAGTAGAGTAGGAGTCGGGTACCCGAGTACCCGATGTCATCACAAATGCGATCCATAATTTTTTCACAACTGAGGTGAGGCCCTCTTGGAAGATAAAGTGGTCCTCACGTTTCTAAAGTCGACGGTGAACGCTCCCAGGTAGGCCACCGCCCCCGCCGACAGTAGAACGTCCCCCACTACGTTGCTCAGCAGGCCGTGTAGCATGTGAGCCGTCTCGCTCCAACGAGTCTTCTCACCGCCCAGACCACCTGCGTACGGGAAACACAACACACGCGATTCATACCACGGCTCGACAATTTTCTTTAACGCCAAAGGGTAGTCTCACTAAAATAACTAGGTAACCGCCACATTAAGAGCAAAGGATACCTCTACGTCAAAAACCGCAGAAAATTTTAATTTTTTATTTATTTATTTTATTATATCTCAAGATAATTTATTAATAATTTATAATTTATATAATAATAATTAATATAATAAAAAAAAATAATAATTAAATATAATAATTTATATAATTTATATAATTTAATAATTTATTTTATTATATCTCAAGATTGAAACACAAAATCGAAAATCTGAGAAATCATAGGGCTGTGGTTTGGTCAGCCCCACACACTGAATGATAAATGTATTTACTGTAATGTTATAATCAGTATGACTGTGATAACATTCAGTCTGTAGGACTTACCAAACCACAGCGCTATGGTTTCTCAGATTTTCGATTTTGTGTTACAATCTTGAGAATAATTAAAAAATGAAAATTTTCTGTGGTTTTTGACGTAGAGGTATCCTTCGCTCTTAATGATAATTTTTAGTTATACTTTGGGATTGTTGCACCATCTGAAATGTAATTGAACAGCTGCAATATATTCTTAGTTCTGTTAAATCATAACTTACTACGTATATACTCTATAATTGGCTATTTGTATTTTAATTGAATCTGTAACAATTCTGTTGTTATTATTACTTCATTATTAATATTAACCTTTATCAAATCTTACACTAGTATTGTAAATCCTAGGCTATGTCTCTATAGTTTTATTGTAATTCTATATTTTAGCTTTAGATTATGTATGTGACAAATCCTATACTAAGGCCTGGTAATTACAATGTCCTAATAACTGAATATTCGTCGAATAGCTTGTTTTCACTATGACAACCACCAATCAAAACCATTGAAATCCACAAAATAGCTTATTTGCTGCTAACAACTTTCTTATTGGGACCTTGGAATACTGGCCATAAGTCTTTGTACAAGTCTTTGGATGATAATTGGAGACCATATGACAGCAGTGCTGTGAGCGTTCCTACCTAAAAAAATGTCAGTATTCCTCTCATTTGACGCATACAATGATGTCGTGCAAATACAGATGGCTGTGGGACAGTTGCTGTGGGAACTTTACCCGCGCGCGAAGAGTGTGGTAGACTGTGTTATCTATCTACCGTTGTACTAGGTTTCACTTGTTTTTTGGATTCTTCAGCTGATTGTTATTTTAATTACATAACGCTTGTTAATAATTAAGTTTTAAGTGCTAAGTATATCTACTATCAAAATTACTGTAAATAATGTATTAGGATTATAAGATTTGTAGCACTTAACTGAAGTTGAGCTAGATATAATAGGTAAACTGAACGTCATCGCTCACAGCACACTCTACCTGTCATATGGTTTTCCACAAACTAAAGTAATAAAACACAAGACTAGGAGAGCGCGTCTCACCGATGAGCTTCTCGGCTCGGTCCAGCTTCTGCGAGCAGAGTTCGATGGCGTCCTCGAGCTCCTTCTTCTTCTTGGTCATGACGGCAAACTCGTCGTTGAGCGCCTGGAGTTTATCCGTCACCTCCTGGAGCTGCGCTCGCTTCTCGTTCAGTGTCTCCATCTGGGCGGCTGCAAGGACACAGCGTTAACAAGAAGGGATACTGACTATCGGTATCGGCAAACTCGTCGTTGAGCGCCTGGAGTTTATCCGTCACCTCCTGGAGCTGCGCTCGCTTCTCGTTCAGTGTCTCCATCTGGGCGGCTGCAAGGACACAGCGTTAACAAGGAGGGATACTGACTATCGGTATCGGCAAACTCGTCGTTGAGCGCCTGGAGTTTATCCGTCACCTCCTGGAGCTGCGCTCGCTTCTCGTTCAGTGTCTCCATCTGAGCGGCTGCAAGGACACAGCGTTAACAAGAAGGGATACTGACTATCGGTATCGGCAAACTCGTCGTTGAGCGCCTGGAGTTTATCCGTCACCTCCTGGAGCTGCGCTCGCTTCTCGTTCAGTGTCTCCATCTGAGCGGCTGCAAGGACACAGCGTTAACAAGAAGGGATACTGACTATCGGTATCGGCAAACTCGTCGTTGAGCGCCTGGAGTTTATCCGTCACCTCCTGGAGCTGCGCTCGCTTCTCGTTCAGTGTCTCCATCTGAGCGGCTGCAAGGACACAGCGTTAACAAGGAGGGATACTGACTATCGGTATCGGCAAACTCGTCGTTGAGCGCCTGGAGTTTATCCGTCACCTCCTGGAGCTGCGCTCGCTTCTCGTTCAGTGTCTCCATCTGAGCGGCTGCAAGGACACAGCGTTAACAAGGAGTGATACTGACTATCGGTATCGGCAAACTCGTCGTTGAGCGCCTGGAGTTTATCCGTCACCTCCTGGAGCTGCGCTCGCTTCTCGTTCAGTGTCTCCATCTGGGCGGCTGCAAGGACACAGCGTTAACAAGGAGGGATACTGACTATCGGTATCGGCAAACTCGTCGTTGAGCGCCTGGAGTTTATCCGTCACCTCCTGGAGCTGCGCTCGCTTCTCGTTCAGTGTCTCCATCTGGGCGGCTGCAAGGACACAGCATTAACAAGGAGGGATACTGACTATCGGTATCGGCAAACTCGTCGTTGAGCGCCTGGAGTTTATCCGTCACCTCCTGGAGCTGCGCTCGCTTCTCGTTCAGTGTCTCCATCTGAGCGGCTGCAAGGACACAGCGTTAACAAGGAGATATACTGACTATCGGTATCGGCAAACTCGTCGTTGAGCGCCTGGAGTTTATCCGTCACCTCCTGGAGCTGCGCTCGCTTCTCGTTCAGTGTCTCCATCTGGGCGGCTGCAAGGACAGAGCGTTAACAAGGAGATATACTGACTATCGGTATCGGCAAACTCGTCGTTGAGCGCCTGGAGTTTATCCGTCACCTCCTGGAGCTGCGCTCGCTTCTCGTTCAGTGTCTCCATCTGGGCGGCTGCAAGGACACAGCATTAACAAGGAGGGATACTGACTATCGGTATCGGCAAACTCGTCGTTGAGCGCCTGGAGTTTATCCGTCACCTCCTGGAGCTGCGCTCGCTTCTCGTTCAGTGTCTCCATCTGAGCGGCTGCAAGGACACAGCGTTAACAAGGAGATATACTGACTATCGGTATCGGCAAACTCGTCGTTGAGCGCCTGGAGTTTATCCGTCACCTCCTGGAGCTGCGCTCGCTTCTCGTTCAGTGTCTCCATCTGGGCGGCTGCAAGGACACAGCGTTAACAAGGAGGGATACTGACTATCGGTATCGGCAAACTCGTCGTTGAGCGCCTGGAGTTTATCCGTCACCTCCTGGAGCTGCGCTCGCTTCTCGTTCAGTGTCTCCATCTGAGCGGCTGCAAGGACACAGCGTTAACAAGGAGGGATACTGACTATCGGTATCGGCAAACTCGTCGTTGAGCGCCTGGAGTTTATCCGTCACCTCCTGGAGCTGCGCTCGCTTCTCGTTCAGTGTCTCCATCTGGGCGGCTGCAAGGACACAGCGTTAACAAGGAGGGATACTGACTATCGGTATCGGCAAACTCGTCGTTGAGCGCCTGGAGTTTATCCGTCACCTCCTGGAGCTGCGCTCGATCGCTTCTCGTTCAGTGTCTCCATCTGGGCGGCTGCAAGGACACAGCGTTAACAAGGAGTGATACTGACTATCGGTATCGGCAAACTCGTCGTTGAGCGCCTGGAGTTTATCCGTCACCTCCTGGAGCTGCGCTCGCTTCTCGTTCAGTGTCTCCATCTGAGCGGCTGCAAGGACACAGCGTTAACAAGGAGGGATACTGACTATCGGTATCGGCAAACTCGTCGTTGAGCGCCTGGAGTTTATCCGTCACCTCCTGGAGCTGCGCTCGCTTCTCGTTCAGTGTCTCCATCTGGGCGGCTGCAAGGACACAGCATTAACAAGGAGGGATACTGACTATCGGTATCGGCAAACTCGTCGTTGAGCGCCTGGAGTTTATCCGTCACCTCCTGGAGCTGCGCTCGCTTCTCGTTCAGTGTCTCCATCTGAGCGGCTGCAAGGACACAGCGTTAACAAGGAGATATACTGACTATCGGTATCGGCAAACTCGTCGTTGAGCGCCTGGAGTTTATCCGTCACCTCCTGGAGCTGCGCTCGCTTCTCGTTCAGTGTCTCCATCTGAGCGGCTGCAAGGACACAGCGTTAACAAGGAGGGATACTGACTATCGGTATCGGCAAACTCGTCGTTGAGCGCCTGGAGTTTATCCGTCACCTCCTGGAGCTGCGCTCGCTTCTCGTTCAGTGTCTCCATCTGAGCGGCTGCAAGGACACAGCGTTAACAAGGAGGGATACTGACTATCGGTATCGGCAAACTCGTCGTTGAGCGCCTGGAGTTTATCCGTCACCTCCTGGAGCTGCGCTCGCTTCTCGTTCAGTGTCTCCATCTGGGCGGCTGCAAGGACACAGCGTTAACAAGGAGATATACTGACTATCGGTATCGGCAAACTCGTCGTTGAGCGCCTGGAGTTTATCCGTCACCTCCTGGAGCTGCGCTCGCTTCTCGTTCAGTGTCTCCATCTGAGCGGCTGCAAGGACACAGCGTTAACAAGGAGGGATACTGACTATCGGTATCGGCAAACTCGTCGTTGAGCGCCTGGAGTTTATCCGTCACCTCCTGGAGCTGCGCTCGCTTCTCGTTCCGTGTCTCCATCTGGGCGGCTGCAAGGACACAGCGTTAACAAGGAGGGATACTGACTATCGGTATCGGCAAACTCGTCGTTGAGCGCCTGGAGTTTATCCGTCACCTCCTGGAGCTGCGCTCGCTTCTCGTTCAGTGTCTCCATCTGAGCGGCTGCAAGGACACAGCGTTAACAAGGAGGGATACTGACTATCGGTATCGGCAAACTCGTCGTTGAGCGCCTGGAGTTTATCCGTCACCTCCTGGAGCTGCGCTCGCTTCTCGTTCAGTGTCTCCATCTGAGCGGCTGCAAGGACACAGCGTTAACAAGGAGGGATATTGTCTATCGGTATCAAAATCGCACGAAATTTAAAATTTAAAAATTATATCTCACGGATGCTACTCGAAATTGAAAATCTGAGTCTATATCACAGTGTGGTTTTGTAAGCCCTACAGACTGAATGATAAATACAGTTTATCTAATATTAGGTCAGTAGGTTAGGCCCTACCTAGTTATCTTGATTATAACATTCATAATTCATAATACAAATTTAATACAAGTAAAATAAATAAATAATAAAATAATAAATAAATAAATAAATAAATTAATGAATGAATGAATGAATGAATGAATAAATGAATAAATAAATAAATAAATAAATAAATAAATAAATAAATAAATAAATAAATAAATAAATAAATAAATAAATAAATAAATAAATAAAATAATAAATAAATAAATAAATAAATAAATAAATAAATACAAATCATAAATATCATCAAGAGTCGGGACTGAACACTCACCCAGCTCTTCTTCCGCCTCCTCCAGTTTGGCTTTCTTGGGCGCGACGATCTTGATGACGCGATCGTAAACCTCCATCGCTCTCACCCAGCGGCATAGACCCTCGCACGCCGTCGATATGTTCTTGATGATGTTCGGGTCAAAGTCACGGTCGGGGATGTACCTTGACAGGAAGGCGGACACATTTGTTTCACACAATTGCCAATGCTAGACTATCTGCTATGCTAGATGCTATGCTACGTGCTAAGCTATCTGCTATGCTACGTGCTAAGCTATTGCTATGCTATGTGCTATGCAACGTGCTAAGCTATCTGCTATGCTACGTGCTAAGCTATTGCTATGCTACGTGCTAAACAGGCGCGGACTGGCTAGGGATGCCGGGATGCGATCGCATCCCGAGCCCTGGCAAATCCAGGCCCTTTAGCAGTCCAGGCCCCCGAGCTGCCACCAGAAAGTTCCTATGTAAATACTTTCTCTGTATATTGCTAGACAAATCTTAACCCACTCCTTAAGTATTATTTTGAAATTATAACTGAATTTATTGTAATATTTATTGGAAATATTCAATGTAATTAATTGAATTCGCTACTGGTAGGGTGGCCTCTGTTAATCGCGTCCTAAAATCGCATTTTAGGTTATAAAATTCAATGCAACCCCAAGAACGTTTTTACGCCTTTGGCATATTTGCCTCCGGTGGCTGGGGCTTCGCCCCAGACCCCAGCAGCTGCACCACGCCACCTCGTGCGGGCCCCCCCGAAACCTAGCATCCCGGGCCTTTTTATCCCAGTCCGCCCCTGGTGCTAAACTATCTGCTACGCTGTGCTACGCTTCGTGCTAAAATATCTGCTATGCTATGTGCTAAGATATCTGCTATGCTATGTGCTAAGCTATCTGCTATGCTATGTGCTAAGCTATCTGCTATGCTATGTGCTAAGCTATCTGCTATGCTACATGCTAAACCATCTGCTATGCTACGTGCAAAGCTATTTGCTATGCTATGTGCTAAGCTATCTGCTACACTATGTGCTAAACTATCTGCTATGCTCTGTGGTAACTATCTGCTATGCTACGTGCTAAGCTATCTGCTACGCTACGTGCTAATGTATCTACTATGCTATGTGCTACGTGCTAAGCCATCTTCTACGCTAGGTGCTTAACTATCTGCTATGCTACATGCCAAGCTATTTGCTGTGCTATGTGCTAAGCTATTGCTACGCTAGGTGCAAAACTATCGCTATGCTCCGTGCTAAGCTATCTGCTACACTCCGTGCTAAGCTATTGCTATCACTTCATATTACATACTTGTCTCTAATTTTCTTCATGATGGCAGGCGGAATGGCATCCTTGTTGTATGCCTTGAGACTGTCCAGGAACTTGAAGTCACCCAACAGTTTGCCGGACGGTCCCCAGTAGTCCTCCACCATCCGGCCTGACCCCGAGGGGTCCGGTTTCCTGTCAGGCTTGACTCCCTTCATGACACACACTGCCTCCATCACCTAAGATACGATATGTTCACCCGTTATTTACGGTAGTTATTTAGCGCCGGTTTTACCAAAATTTTAATCTTCGATTAGTCGGTAATCAGAGATTTGCCATGAGCGAACATAGCGATGGCATGCATTAATGTTATGTTTATTGAAACCTCGGTTACCAAACCACGATTACTAAACTGAGCTTAACAATGTTGGTCAATTTGGACCGTAAATAAATAAATAAATAAATAAATAAATAAATAAATAAATAAGTAAATAAATAAATAAATAAATAAATGAATTAATAAATAAATAAATAGATAGATAGATAAATAAATAAATAAATAAATAAATAAATAAATAAATAAATAAATAAATAAATAAAATAAATAAATAAAATAAATTCACATTTAGAGTCTACCCACTCAGTAACTAAACTGATTTGCAGTGGGAAACTTTAATTTAAAGTGATTAAACCAGGTTTCGAACACCATCGACGAGTGAGCGATAACCAATCAAAGATCGATATTTCAAATACGAAACATAACCGTAGTTATTTGTTTTCTGTGGCTTGCTGGTCTAGTGGATTTAGCCTATTCCCGCTTCCAATGCAGACAGACCAGGGTTCGATTTCTGATTCAGGCTGGGGTTTTTCTAACTTCTTTGAAACTTGACTTTAATCAATCTAATGATCCTGTTCAAGGTGCATGTAAACGGTGACTTAGGAGCTGTCACAGCAACGATGAAATGCACACAATAAATTGTATGAATGTCTCCCACTTTAAATCATTTCTTATAACTGAGTGGGGTAAACAACAAATACAAACTTATTTAATAATAATAACAATAATAATAATAATAATAATTATTATTATTATTATTATTATTATTATTATTATTATTATTATTATTATTATTATTATTATTATTATTATTATTATTATTATTATTATTATTATTATTAATTATTATTATTATTATTATTATTATTATTATTATTATAGTTATAATAATTTATAACTCATTTGAACTATGTGGTGGTTGCCCACCGTTGTCTAGGGCATGAAACTTTCAATGACTCAGCTTGCCAGGCTCAGCATTTCTGCATATCTTCTTTAAATCCAAAATAAAAAAATTTCAAAAATAAAAAAATGATTTTTTTTAATTTTGAAAAATGATTTTTAACATAAATAAACTATCTACGAAACTATACTATCCACCTGACGAAATTACTTGGGTAACGAAAGTGTTTCAACGGTGTCTCACCAGCTTGACTCCGTACGGCGGGTTCTTCATGGATTTGACGATGGTGATGTCTGCAGGTTTGAGCGTGTTGAGAGCGTTGAGAGCCGCCTCCAACGCCGGTATCGCCTCGGCCAGGTCGCTCTCGCAGTCGTCCTTGATCGCCTGGGCGGCTGCTGCGGCCTACGATACGTTTACACCCGTTTTATTTTGTCAGGAAAATTAATTTTTGCATAATTATAAATAATTTATCGGCTTTTTCTAATAATTGTAATACTACTTTTTTTAATTTTCGTACAATATTTACCATTTTTTGGATTTGTATAACAAATAAAATCCAAATTTGAATTTTGATTAATCTGATCAAACGACAACTCAAATTTGAATTTGTTTTTTTCAATTAACTGGTTTAGGCCTGTAATCGAATTAATCCAAACTCAAATTTTCTTATTGTAATAAAAATAACCTCTATTTGAATTGGCTTACTAAGATGAAACATTTGTGTTCTTTTTATTTGTTTAACTTTAATCGAATTAATTCAAATTCGGGTTTCATTTTCGTTACAAATCCAAAATGTTGTGGATGTTGTTCTAAAAAAAAAAAAAATGCATTAATATTATTTTTAAAAAATCCCCATTCTTATGAGTGTTTTCCCGTCCGGCGGCAGTAATTGTTTCGTCCCGACGTTTACCTCGTTGGCCAGCGCCTCGTCCGCCCCGACGATCTCCTTCTTTGCCTCGACCATCACCGTGTCCTGCTCAATCTTTATCATCAGCTTCTCTGTCGCTGCCGACGTGACGATGAGTTGGGGCTGCAGAGCGGTGAGCTCGTCTTGCATCAGCGACACCTACAACTCAGTGACGTGTTTTATTTTATTACATTTTATTTGAATTTTTTTAGGCATTTTTAAAATTGAGAGCTCAGCTTGACTGATCACATGTTTGTTGGGTTGTGAAATAAGGAAATGGTTTTATACGCATCAGATGGGAATCCTTCCCAAGTATTATTAACTTGGGTTAAAAATTACTATATAATATTAACATTCAGTTTATAGTATATAATATCAGTCTTGGTAGTAAAGGCCCATCTACATCCACTTAGCGTACGTAACTTCCAGAAATTAGCGAGTTGGCCATATTGAATTTACATGTAACCATGCACATTGAAATTAGAAAAATTAACGTACGTTTCACGACGCGAAAAGTTGATTCAACTCCAACTTTTTCCAATTTCTAGAATTTGATTAATTGGCGCATGCAAAGAAACGAACAGCTTACATTGTTTCTTTATCGAAGTGTCAAACCATGTCAAACCAAACCACAACACAACATTTTTTATCATAGAGAAATAAAACAGCAATGGACGACTCACTTTTAATAAACCCATAACTTCTACATTGTCATCCATTATTGAATTGATTTTAATATAGATAATGGTAAAGGTACTTCAAAAAATAATAAATACAGGCTTCTTGCAAGTTTGCTTTTTCTTCATAATGTTGCAATTTTATTATTTTGACAGCTCGTTGTTTGTCAATCAGTTCGATTAATTTGTTACATTGTTGTAGTTCGGCTGTGAAGTCAGTTGCAAGTTCCCTATTGGTGGGAAATTCATGAGCTCTGATTGGTTTACGTTTACTTAAGAAAATTATCAACATTCGATGGGAACGGCTAACGTAATTTCTATAATTTTCTATAATTTTCACGCGTACGCAAAGTGGATGTACACGAGCCTTAACATGACAATAGGAGAGAGTTACTAGTGTAGCCAAATTACTTTTTCAGTGACGTGGATACTAACGTTATAATTTCGCAACTGTAATGGCTGATGTAATTTCGTTAACATTTGACATACTTTCTAAGTTACTAGCCCATGTCTTTTTGTTTTGAATGAATGAATGAATTAATGAATTAATCAATGAATGAATGAATAAATAAATAAACAAATACAATTTGACCTCGAATATGAGCGTTGTGACGTCAAGTGAATACACTCTGTTTTTAGTCATGAACGTGGTTTCATCTCCGCAACGTGACGAGAGAATGTTGGAATGCGAACCTGTCCGGCAGCGAAGTCAAGCTTCTCGAGTCCGACCTCGTAGCGGTTCCTCTGCATCGTGATCTTCTCCACCTTCATCTCCAGCAGAATCTGGAAGGCTTTGATCAGCTCCAGGTACGATGTGGGCGTCACGTAGTTCTTCCTGAGGGAAGAGAGAAGGTTCGAAACGCATGCCGTTTCCAAAGAAAAAAGAGAAGTATTTATATTTATGTAATGTGTAAAAGAGTTTTCAAAATGTGAAGGTACGTGAGAAAATGATTCATACCCTTAAGATTTCTGAACTTCAGTTAAAAAATTGCAAGAAATTTACATATTTTTAATTAGGCCTATATCTGCATGCTTCTCGAAATTGAAAATCTGAGTAGAGAGCATCTGGTAATTTGGTAAGCCCTACAGACTGAATGACAAATATACCAATTATTATAATCAGTAGGATAGTTCAGGGTTGCCACCAAGTCAATTTTTTTTATCCTTGAAAGAAACTAAAAAAATCCTGAGAAATCCTTGAAAACAGTTAAATTCAGCATTAGCATATTATAACTGCAAAGGAATGTTACAAATTTTCAGGTTTTATGCCAAAATATGTTATGCCAGCCTGATTTTCGAGAATCTAGTCAACATTAGGTGCAGAAACGCATAAGAATCGGAATTTTCTTCGAATATATTTTAACGTTTTACTCTTACTCACCATAACTACCACTTGCGGGAAATGTTATGCAGTCACTTATGTTTATT
Source organism: Isoperla grammatica (assembly GCA_945910005.1). Classification (NCBI taxonomy): domain Eukaryota; kingdom Metazoa; phylum Arthropoda; class Insecta; order Plecoptera; family Perlodidae; genus Isoperla; species Isoperla grammatica. The sequence goes on along the minus strand of OX246742.1, from coordinate 25,944,629 downwards.
TTTACTAGTACCTGATGTTCTTTTACTGTCTTCTTTGTTTTTTTTTAGCTGAATTTTTAAAAATGTATTAATTTAATGTATTTTTTAAAGACAGTAGAAAATCCTAAGATTTTGCCCAAAATCCTGTTATCCTTGAGACACTCTAAAAATCCTGAGATTAGGATAAAATCCTTGAAAGTGGCAACCCTGGGATAGTTACTTCGAGTAATAAGTCCATAATAGATAAAATGTCAATATAAATATAACAACAATATTGATAATAATGCCAGATGCATTTAGCATTCATGTCTGTAGCGTGCTTACCAAACCAACAGATGTTCGATTTCGACAAGCATTCTTGAGCTATGTAAGCCAGATAATAAAAAATATAAAAATTTAATTGCGATTTTTTTGTGTCATTTGTGTCATTTTGTGTAATTTTTTTTTTACAGCCTTAGGCCTATATTGGATAGCAAGAACAAAGAATGGCTGAAGAGGCCAACTCTGCACAGGAAAAAAAAAAACAACAGATTGCGACTTTTATACCTTCCTAAATAGACCGAAAAGTTTGAAAACAGAACGTGAATAACTCCGGCCAAGATTCGTCCCACTCACCGTTTCAACGCCGTGTAGTAGCGCCCCGAAGCCTCCGTCACCGAAGTGTGGAAGTACTGGCACATGACCACGCACTTCTTGCGCATGGGCTTCTCAAGGTTGGTCTCCTTCAGGAACATGTTGGCCACTCGCTCGAGCGCGTCCTCCGGCCAAGCCATGAACCTGAAATTGGAAATTTACTTTTTTTTTTATTTGTACAACTAGTCAGGTCATTTCATGCCACCTGGTTGGTTTGTTGGTTTAGTTATGAAGTACGATAATTAGGAAATTAAAAACCAATAGGGATGGGCTATGACATAAGGTTAGATTATCGATATCACGTAAAAAATTTCGATATCGATATAATCGGGAAAAAAAATTATTCCCCCACTCCGCTCCCCGAGAACGGTGTCTTATTATCGGGGTGGGTGAGCTCCACCCACTAATAGCACGATTTTGGAGGAGGACAAAAAAGTCTTACGTGATTGTTGGCCCGTATGCGTTCTTGTTTGACCAGGGTAAGAAGGAGGTGAGGTGAATGCGCGAAGGCATGAGTGAAAATGTGTGGTAAGTGACAAGAAAATATTTCCACGCGAGAAATTCAAAACCTGAAATCATCGTAAAGAAAAATATTATTTTTTACGGATTTTTTTATATTTCGATATGTTAGTTACATATCGATATCGAAATAATTTGGACATATCGATATCGTATCGAAATATCTATATATTTGCCCATTCCTAAAAACCAATGTTTGAATGGAGGTCATTCAAATTTAGATGTTAAATCACATACACACATAATCACATACATATAATAGGCTAATATATTTAATAATAATAAGTGCTGGCCCAAATAACGTTTTAAGTTGGATTCTAACATTTTCACATTTTCCCTGGAATAATGTTATACCTACATTACATAAACCACCCAGTCTGCGATCTGTTCGTACTTTCATAAGATAAAGACTAGTGTAACAATTACATTTATATATTAAGTATGCGTGGAATAATGTTGCAGGTGCTTCAAATCGGCTCCTACAAAAAGGGGAAAACCGTCACAGAAAACGTGACTAGGTCCGTCATTCGGCCATGCGGTCCAATTATCCTGACAAAACCACTATTAATTCGCGATCGCAGAGCTTAGATACGCTTCCTAGCGAGTAAACTTGTCCCTTGAGCCGAGGAGTTATATTGATTGTCTAGCTTTGTGCACTTTGGACGATATTGCACTTACACTGTAAACAAGCTTTGTGCACTTTGGACGATATTGCACTTACACTGTAAACAAGCTTTGTGCACTTTGGACGATATTGCACTTGCACTGTAAGCAAGCTTTGTGCACTTTGGACGATATTGCACTTACACTGTAAACAAGCTTTGTGCACTTTTGACGATATTGCACTTACACTGTAAACAAGCTTTGTGTCCTTTGGACGATATTGCACTTACACTGTAAACAAGCTTTGTGCACTTTTGACGATATTGCACTTACACTGTAAACAAGCTTTGTGCACTTTGGACGATATTGCACTTACACTGTAAACAAGCTTTGTGCACTTTGGACGATATTGCACTTACACTGTAAACAAGCTTTGTGCCCTTTGGACGATATTGCACCTACACTGTAAACAAGCTTTGTGCACTCTGTGTGATATTGCACTTACACTGTAAACAAGCTTTGTGCACTTTGGACGATATTGCACTTACACTGTAAACAAGCTTTGTGCACTTTTGACGATATTGCACTTACACTGTAAACAAGCTTTGTGCACTTTGGACGATATTGCACTTACACTGTAAACAAGCTTTGTGCACTTTGGACGATATTGCACTTACACTGTAAACAAGCTTTGTGTACTTTGGACGATATTTCACTAACACTGTAAACAAGCTTTGTGTCCTTTGGACGATATTGCACTTACACTGTAAACAAGCTTTGTGTCCTTTGGACGATATTGCACTTACACTGTAAGCAAGCTTTGTGCACTTTGGACGATATTGCACTTACACTGTAAACAAGCTTTGTGCACTTTGGACGATATTGCACTTACACTGTAAACAAGCTTTGTGCACTTTGGACGATATTGCACTTACACTGTAAACAAGCTTTGTGCACTTTGGACGATATTTTACTTACACTGTAAACAAGCTTTGTGCACTTTGGACGATATTGCACTTACACTGTAAACAAGCTTTGTGCCCTTTGGACGATATTGCACTTGCACTGTAAACAAGCTTTGTGTCCTTTGGACGATATTGCACTTACACTGTAAACAAGCTTTGTGCCCTAAGGACGATATTGCACTTACACTGTAAACAAGCTTTGTGCACTTTGGACGATATTGCACTTACACTGTAAACAAGCTTTGTGCCCTTTGGACGATATTGCACTTGCACTGTAAACAAGCTTTGTGCCCTTTGGACGATATTGCACTTGCACTGTAAACAAGCTTTGTGCACTTTGGACAATATTGCACTTACACTGTAAACAAGCTTTGTGCACTTTGGACGATATTGCACTTACACTGTAAACAAGCTTTGTGCACTTTGGACGATATTGCACTTACACTGTAAACAAGCTTTGTGCACTTTGGACGATATTGCACTTGCACTGTAAACAAGCTTTGTGCACTTTGGACAATATTGCACTTACACTGTAAACAAGCTTTGTGCACTTTGGACGATATTGCACTTACACTGTAAACAAGCTTTGTGCACTTTGGACGATATTGCACTTACACTGTAAACAAGCTTTGTGCAGTTTGGACAATATTGCACTTACACTGTAAACAAGCTTTGTGCACTTTGGACGATATTGCACTTACACTGTAAACAAGCTTTGTGCACTTTGGACGATATTGCACTTACACTGTAAACAAGCTTTGTGCACTTTTGACGATATTGCACTTACACTGTAAACAAGCTTTGTGCACTTTGGACGGTATTGCACTTACACTGTAAACAAGCTTTGTGCACTTTGGACGATATTGCACTTACACTGTAAACAAGCTTTGTGCACTTTGGACAATATTGCAAATACACTGTAAACAAGCTTTGTGCACTTTGGACGATATTGCACTTACACTGTAAACAAGCTTAGTGCACTTTGGACGATATTGCACTTACACTGTAAACAAGCTTTGTGCACTTTGGACGATATTGCACTTACACTGTAAGCAAGCTTTGTGCACTTTGGACAATATTGCACTTACACTGTAAACAAGCTTTGTGCACTTTGGACAATATTGCACTTACACTGTAAACAAGCTTTGTGCACTTTGGACGATATTGCACTTACACTGTAAACAAGCTTTGTGCAGTTTGGACAATATTGCAATTACACTGTAAACAAGCTTTGTGCACTTTGGACGATATTGCACTTACACTGTAAACAAGCTTTGTGCCCTTTGGACGATATTGCACTTACACTGTAAGCAAGCTTTGTGCACTTTGGACGATATTGCACTTGTCTGTAAACAAAGACCACCAAACGTTTCACTCCTTGCAGCCATGTTAGATAATGAGGTCATGACAAACCGTTCTCGAGAGAGCGAATAGGAAACACGTGAATGTATTTATTATTACTGTATTTATTATTTTATTTCTTTATTTTTATTATTATTTTGGATGTGAAGTGTTAGACGGTAGACGTAATACTAGAGTAGTATAAGTTATGTTCTTGAAACTCAAAGAATTTGGCGGTGTTTTAGTCCTTTCAGAGGAACCTGCCCCATAATCGATATCCCATATGTGTTAAATGTTAAATGTAGTTTAGTTATTTGGGTCTGCACCCACTTTTGACGACATCCATATTTGTACTCTGTATGAATCAATCGGACTAATAAATACTTACTTACTTACTTACTTACTTACTTACTACCTATATTGTGAATGAAAGCGTGCAAACTCAATTCCACACTCATTCAATCAATCAATCCATCAATCCATCAATCGATAAGTAAGCGCAAGTTGGTTCGTACCAGTCTATGGTGCAGCAGTTAATGAGGGACGGAAACATGCGCAGACGGTTGCGGAATGCGTCTCCGATGGGGGACATGGCCAGCACAACGTGTAGGTTGGCCTTGACGCGCTCGATGAAGTAGTTGTATAGAGCGAGCGGGGTGATTTCAATCTTCTTGCCCTGTATGGAAAACAATTACATGGTTTCTTGAGGGATTATATGTACTTCAACATGGTCCAAGTCTTGTGGAGACATTTACTAATATAAAGGTCGATTTACTGTACACACTTATTTAAGATTTAAGATTTAAGAGTTAACAAAGTTTAATCAAGCCAAAAGCATTATGATATTTACACAACTTCTTAAGATTTAAGATTTAAGGGATAGCCCAAAACTTGTTTTAATCTTTGCTCTTTCACCTTAGGCCTAAATCAAGTGTGTAAACCGACCTTAAAATATCATAAACTACTATGCAATAGGATTAAACTTAAAGTGTAAAAAAAAATATGACGAAATTAAAAAAAAGTCATAGACCTAATTCAAATTCATAACTTGATAACTGTCCCAAGTGGGCAATTTTGACGTAACTACAAGCTATAGAAATAGCTAAAAAAAAAATCCAAAACAGAATTCAAATTATTGTTATTACTTTCAAATTTTGAGTTTTATTACATAAAAAATTTGGTCAAAAGAACTAATTATCAAAAAAAATATAGGTAGGTATATAAAAATAAAAAATTCACAAAGTTGTTAAACACAAAATGAAATTTATTAAAAAAATGGTGCCTGAATGGGCAAATTAAAAAAAATTAATAAAAGATAAAAAAAAAATATTAATTATAAATAATATTTTTCAAATTTATTAATATTATTAATTAATTAAATTAATTAAAAATTTCACAAATGACAGATGTTCCGATCGTCCGGGTTGGTCATACCGTGTCCCTGGTGACGGCCTGCATCTTCTCAAGTATCTCCGCCTTCTCGTCCGGCAGATAGAGGTTGGGCACGTCGCCCGTGTTCAGGATCATGTTGATGTCCTCGACAAACTGTTCGTCCTTGATCTGGTTGTCGGCAAACAGGAAGGTCGTGTTCTTCCCCTCCGCCCCCGCCTTGCGTAGCAGCTCCTTGAGGTCGTCACGCCACTCCCCCACGCCGTAGTTGCGCCCGATCTCGATCTGAAAGGGCCATTTGGATTCGTAATAACTCAATACTGTATCAAAATGATTTATGAGCTTGTAGTCATTATGGCTGTCATTGTTAATTAACTTTTGAATTAAGTTAGTTAAAAGTAACACAGCTTTAATTACACCACACTAACATATATTTGTCATACAGTTATTACTTGATTGAGTTATTACTTATTTTTAAAGTCCAAATTACACGTAATTTGTCACTTTTTCAAAGTTGTGTCTTGTTCTTGAGATATGACCAAAAATCGCTAATTACTTGCAGCTTAAATATTAGCACTAGGGTTAAGTGATACTAAAAATATAAAAAAATCTCAAATGAAAATATAGTTAGAAAAATAGAATACAAATCAGGAAAATTATAATATCATTTATGACGGTTGATTTCGTAATAACTTGTCTCAAGGAAACAATTATGAAGTAACCTACATAGGCCTATAGGCCGTACAAGTAATGGAAAAATCAGGAAAAAAATATCCTTTCCAAAGTAGAATTCAAACGTTTGTTTCTATTTAAAATTTTGGTTTTATAACAAACCCAAAATTTGGTCAATATTAACCATTCCCCTCACCCCCCTCAAAAAAAAAAAGTCAAAACTATTTTAAAAAATTTACATATTTGATTTGACTGATGCAAAAATAAAATCACAAAAAAAAAACTGTTTGTGAATAGGTTAATAAAGTACGAGGCCGCACCTGAAAGAGAGTGTACTCCGCCATGGCGGTGGCCAGCTTGGTAACGCTCTGCCGGCCGCTACCTCCGATGCCGACCAATAGCAAGTGTCCATTGTCTTGCTGCAGGACGCGGCTCACTCGAGACACGTGCTCGATGGCAAACTTGAACATGACCAGAGCCATGGGCGTGCGCGAGAGCAGGTTGTACTCGCTCAGATAGTATACCATCTTCTCGACCAGGATCTGGAACACGCACGGACAAGGCGCTATACAATGGTGTCAAAGACATTATGAGATAAATCAATCAATCAATCAATCAATCAATCAATCAATCAATCAATAAATAAATAAATAAATAAATAAATAAATAAATAAATAAATGAATAAATCATCTGTTGCCACCTCCAACTGTTGGGTCGGCATTGAAGATAAGCCTCTCCATCTTTTTCTATATATAAATAAATAAATAAATAAATAAACAAATAAATAAATAAATTAATAAATAAATAAATGAATGAATGAATGAATGAATGAATGAATGAATGAATAAATAAATAGAAGTCTATGAAAATGATTTTATTTTAGAGAGAATTTCGTTTTTGAAATAAATATTTGTGGTTCTTCGATACAAATTTTAATTGAGCAGTTTCATCTGTATCTCCTGTATATTTTACGCTCATAACTATTCACATGACTTATACATGCAATGCAGGGCCCGGATTCACATAATGGAAATTTCAGATTTTGTTGGACTTTTCGTCGAAAAAACAAACACAAAAAAACTAATTTCGACGGTACTCACCTCAAAGTCCAGCACCTCGTCGTAGACCTTGGGGTCAGCGTCCGGCTCTATGTAGTTGCCGAAGAACAGTCCTCGGAGGTGTTCGTCCCTGAGATCCGTCTCCCCCTCGAAGATGAGATCGGCCAGGATCTTCTCCAGATGCTGCCGGAAGTTCTGGTAACACGCGTTCCTCACGATCTCGAAACACAATCGTCTGGAACGAGTGCCGACAACAGTCGTTTCGGTAGTCGTCACACAAGGAGAATAATAATATGCGAAAGAGAACAACAAGAGAATTGCCGTTCGAATTGGCTCTTAAATATATTCAACTACTTCATAGTCATACCCGGAATAGTTTGTGTCGGTGTCCAAACTTTTTTGACATTGGGCCGCATTAACACTTAAAAATATTATGCGGGCCGTATGGAGTAAATTATTTGCATACGCTTTTTTATACGTGTTTGTAACCGTTCACTAAAAAAATGGTAGACCTAAATAATATTTAAAATTTGAAAGTAATGCAAGAGTACTTACATTTTGTCACGTAACAGCATTATTCAGCAACTCAGCAGATCCAAAAACATAATTTAAAAAATATTGTTTCTATTTACAATCAAAATAACTCTAAACTTGGACATTCAAAACACACAACATAAGTACCACTCGCCATGAAAATGTATTTTATAGCTATATGTACATTAATTCCAAAGTTTTTATGGTGAGCTCTGAGACACGTGGAGTTGTTCTGAATTAAGCTGCAAAAACAGTCGCTGAAATAAGGCGCGTGTACCGCTGACCACTGACTGACAAGTGTCAAGACGGCCAAAACAGCCCCTGCCTAACAAGGGTTAATTTTTATTGGGTGCCGTTAGAATGAATGGCTGAAAAGTCATCATCGCATAAGAGAAAAAAAAAAAAGTAAAACGTACTCTGACCCTCGTTCATAAAAGAGTAATACACAGGGGTAGGACATAACAGTAGTAGTGCGCATTGGTAGCAAACAGAAATAGTAGCGATATCGAGCTATCTTCAAATGAGCAGTTAAGAATTAAGAAAAATCTAACTCATTGGGCCCGATTAAAAGCAATTTCAATATCTTGTATGAAAAGAAGCCGCGGACCGGATGCGGCCCGCGGGCCATACTTTGGACACCACTGATTTAGAACATAGCATCCATGCATATTAGCAATAACATCAATTAATCAATTCAAATTAATCAATTAATTAATCAATTAATCGATTCCAAATCGATTTCGATTCCAAATTTGAAGAATCAGTTTCTCAAAATTTGTGTTGTGATGTTTAAACAATTACATTAATTGATATGTTAGCGTAGCAGACTAACGCAGCAACTAGTGACAATTAATTACAACAATTACCAATTGTTGTATTAGTCGGCTAAGCTACGAGGTTGGCGAGGCTAGTCGAGTAGCGTCAAAATAGAGATTTGAGACATGCCCTAAGAACGTAGTATTAACTAATGACTTCTAATATACCCGAACATACATTATGTGAACGGTCCACGTTACGTACAAAATTCATATATCTGTATAAATAATTAGGGCTGCCCAACGATATCGATAATTCGATACAATATCGATAATAGATAAATAATTCGTCATCGATATAGAATTAATATCGTACATACCACGATATCGATTTTGTGCCTAATAAGCAATTGATACAAAAAACCGATTATGTATCACGTCACGCCAACCACACCATCGATAGTGAGGGATCGATGGTGAGGGAGTTTCGTGTGAGGTATGGAGGGGTGGAGAATCTGAGGAAGCAGGGTAAGTGTGTTGGTGATGTGGCTGAAATGAATGTGGATGGACGAAAGATGTTTTACATGGTGAGTAAGGAAAGGTCGAGTGGGAAGCCGAGAGTGGAGGATGTGGAGGAATGTTTGAAGAGGCTGAGGCATAGGTGTGTGGAGGAAGGAGTGAAGAGGATAGGAATGCCTAGGGTTGGATGTGGATTGGATGGTTTGAGTTGGGTGATTGTGAGGAGCCTGATTGAGAGTGTGTTTGATGGGGCAGGGGTTGAGGTTGTGGTGTGTGTTAGGAATGAGCATAAGGTTGGGGGAGGGGGGAAGGGGGGTGGGAGGCAGAACAGTAGGTTGCTCATTGGGGATTCCATGATTCGGAATGCGGCGCGTGTGTGGGAGGCGAATGGAGGGGAGGCTGAGGTGTATGGGGGTGCCAGAGTGAGTGACCTGGTGGAGATTGTAGGCAGTAGGAAGGGTAGTGAAGATGTGAATGTGGTGGTGTTGAATGTGGGGACGAATGATCTGGGGAGTAAGGTGGATGTGAGAGTGGTGGCGGAGAGAGTGAGAGGGTTGGTGCGAGTGGTTAAGGAGAGGTATAGTAAGGCAAGGGTGGTGGTTGGGGGGATATTGGATAGAGTAGATGGGAGGGGCATAAGCAAAAGGATGATTGAGGAGGTGAATGAGAGAGTGGCTGAGGTGTGTGTGGTAGAGGATGCAACTTTTGTTAATAGCAGGTTGTGGGTGGGAAGGGGCTTACTGTCAGGGGATGGGTTGCATCTGAATAGGAGTGGGGCAAGAGAGCTAGGTAATCTTTTTGTTAGGATAGCAGGTAGTCTCGCGTGACAGGAGGATTGTCAAAGCAAAGGGAGGGATATTCAGGGGAGGGATAAGGGGAGGGATAAGGGGAGGGTTAAGATAATGTCAATTAATTGCAGGAGTGTAAGGAGTGGGGAAAGATTGGAGCAAATGTGGACGTTGATTGAAATGTACGAGCCGGATGTAGTGGTATGTGTGGAAACATGGTTGGATGACGAGATTTTGACTGTGGAGCTAGGGCGTAAGGGATATAATGTGTTTCGCAAGGATAGAAATAGATATGGGGGGGGGGTGATGATTGTCTGTAGGGAGAATGTCAAGGGCACATTGTTGTGGGTAGATAATGTGGTTGAAATGATGTGTGTGCAGGTAAGGGTGGGGGGAGGTCCTTGTGTGGATGTGGTGGGAGTATACAGGCCTAAGGATAGTGGGGAGTGGCAAGTGTTAGATAGGTTGGAAGAGATAGTGATGGGTGATAGAGGAAGAGTGTTAGTAATAGCTGGGGATCTAAACTTGCCTGGAGTTCACTGGGAGGGGGGGAGGGAGGATCTTGGAGGCAGAAGGCAGGAATGGGCATGTAAACTTATTAATGAGGGGTTAGTGCAAACGGTAGGAGAGGGGACGAGGATTTGTGGGGAGGGGAGGAATAACATTTTAGATGTAATATTAGTAAGGCCGGAGGAGGCATGGGTTCACTCGGAGGTAGTAGAGGGAATGAGCGATCATAGGGCCCCAATAGTAGAGTTAGCACTAGGTAGTGGGTGGGAGGGAAGGCAGGGAAATAATAGCGAAAGTAGGGACAAGACAATATGGAGATATGATAGAGCTGATGTTCAGGGTTTGCAAAGGGAGTTACTGGTAATGTATGAAGAGTGGTCTAGTAGGGATGTGGGAGTAAATGAAATGTGGGAAAGTTTTCTGCAGATATATAGGGGCTTGTTGGAAAGGTTTGTGCCGCAGGTGACTAAGGGGGGTGGGACTGACCCAGTATATTATAATAAAAGAATAAGGTGGTTGAAGAGGAAGTGCAGAGGGATATATAAGAGGTATAGGAAGACAGGTAAAGGTAAGGAGAAACTTAAGGAGTGGGAGGGAGTTCTTAATAGGGCAAAGGTCGATGCAAGGGATGATTATATGTTGCACTTAATGGATGATGAGGGATTCCAAGGTAAAGGGAGAAGGTTGTATCAACATCTAAGGAACCAGAAAGGGGGGGGCGAAATACCCACACTTAAAGGGACTGGGGATGAGTTATTTACTGGTGATAAGGATAAAGCGGAGGCTTTGAACGCACACTATGGGGAGGTATTCCAAGAGAGGGAAGATTCTAGTATGCGGTGGGAAGGGGGGAGGGGTAGCAATCCTCTCACTATAACGAATCGTGATATTCGAAAGGTTTTAGGAAAGATGGGAGGGAGAAAGGCATCGGGGCAGGATGGGTTGATGTGTAGATTTTTGAAAATTGGGGGGGAGGGGGTTGTTAGGTTTGTAGGGGATATTTGCAGGAAATCGTTAAGGGAAGGTACTATACCGGAGGGTTGGAGGGAAGGACTTGTAGTGCCAATACATAAGGGGGGGGATAGAAGTCAAGTAGGGAATTACAGACCTGTTAGTCTCACTTCGGTAGGGAGCAAGATAATGGAAAAGGTAGTAGCAAATTATGTTAGGGAGGTGTTGGAGGGGGAGGGATGGTTGGTAGATAGCCAGCATGGGTTTAGGGAGGGGTATTCTTGCGAGACACAATTGATAGGTCTTGTTCAGGACATAGGGGAGGCTCTAGATAAGGGGGAGGAGGTTGATGCAGTTTTCCTTGATTTTGAAAAGGCTTTTGATAAAGTGTCTCATGGGATTTTGATGAGGAAGGTTGATAGTGTGATTGCAGATAAAGGGGTTGTAAGGTGGATGGGAGATTTTCTAGCAAATAGGTCGCAGAGGGTAAGGGTGGGGGATAGCGTATCAACTACTATCGAAGTTACATCGGGGGTGCCGCAGGGGTCGGTGCTGGGACCGCTGTTATTTATAATGTTTATTAATGATATAGGAAGGGATATTGGGTCAAGATTAAGGTTGTTTGCTGATGATTGCGTCTTGTATAGGGTGATTAAGGGGGTGGAGGATGCTAAGTTGTTGCAGGATGATTTGAACAGGATAGAGGAGTGGGTTGATGTTAATAGGATGGGTTTGAATGCGGGAAAGTGCAAAGTGGTTGGGTTCACGCGTAAATTAAAAGGGGATGCGAGAGAGTATTTTCTTGAGGGGGTAGTTTTAGAAAAGGTAAAGAAGTACAAGTATTTGGGAATTGTATTGGCCGAAGATTTGGGATGGGGGGACCAGGTGCAGGAAAGTGTGAGAAAGGGATATAGAAACTTAGGGTTTGTTATGAGAAATTTGAAGGGAGCTAGTAGGGAGGTAAAGGATATGGCTTACAAGACAGTGGTACGGCCTATATTGGAATATGGTGGTGCGGTGTGGGATCCATATAGGAAGGGGGAGGTCATTGAATTAGAGAAGGTGCAGCGTAGGGCAGCAAGGAAGGTTACAGGACAAGTTAGGAGATGGAGGTATGTGGAAGATAGGGTAGGGAATGTGGTAAGGGCTTATGATAGTGTTACAGCAATGGTGGGGGAACTGGGTTGGGAGTCCTTAGAGGAGAGACGGAGGAGTAATAGGATGTGTAATCTATATAGAGCAGCTAGGGGGAAGGGAGGGTGGGGGGAAATCCAGAGCAGGTTGCAAGAAGGAGTTTATAGAGGGAGGGGGGATCATAATTGGAAGTTTCAGCGTCGGGTAGTGAGAAGTGATCTGGGTAGGTTTGGTTTTGTTGAGAGAACGGTAAGGGAATGGAATGAGTTACCCGAGGAGGTTGTTGAGAGCGAGTCAGTAAGGGAATTTAGAAATAGATTGACGAAAAGGAGGTGATGGGGGAGGGGGGAGGTTTGGGTTGATAGGTTGCCACCGGGTGGTTGTGGCCCATTTGCAGCCTTTAAGTGTTAAATCTTAATCTTAATCGCTGTTTTGTGTGGATATTTTACAATTTGAATAGTACAACAAACAAATTGACACACATAGAAAGACATTTCAAAGCTAAAATATTTCTTTACGTAAAATTGTTTAAAGAATGACCTCTAGCTGGCCTGTAAATCCTAAAAACAGACGAGAAAAGTTTCGATGTGGCGATATCGCCGATATCGATACGTCACTTGAAAACTTCGATATCGCAACGCGATATCGATATTTCTTCCCGCGATATCGATATGATTTTTTTTATCGTTGGGCAGCCCTATAAATAATAACACATCACCTATGCGTAGAGATAGCAAAAAATGGTAAATTAAGAGGAAGGACTATTCGCCAATATTATAACAACCCGCGAAATTAACGTATTTTCGTCATATCTCAATAACGCCACACAATATCGAAAAAGTGACAAATACGCTTATTTTGGATTCGTGAGAGCTCAATACCATATGGAAAAGATTTCGTAGATTGTAGTAATTATAGTTGTAATTTCTAATTAACTTGTGAATTAATTAAATTCAAAATAATAATTATAATTAGTGCAACTAATAAATCTTTTTCATATGGTATTGAGCTCTCACGAATCCAAAATAAGCGTATTTGTCACTTTTTCGATATTGTGTGGCGTTATTGAGATATGACGAAAATACGTTAATTTCGCGGGGTTTAATATTGGCGAGTAGTCTTTCCCCTTAAGAGGAAGGACTACTAGCCAATATTAAAACCCGCGAAATGAACGTATTTTCGTCATATCTCAATAACGCCACACAATATCAAAACAGTGACACCTACACACATTGTGGATTTGTGAGAGCTCAATACCAAGTAAAAAAGATTTATTAGTTTGCAGTAATTATAATTATTATTTGTAATTTAGCTAATTTACAAGTTAATTAGAAATTACAACTATAATTACTACAATCTACGAAATCTTTTTCATTTGGTATTGAGCTCTCACGAATCCGCAATGTGCGTAGGTGTCACTGTTTTGATATTGTGTGGCGTTATTGAGATATGACGAAAATACGTTAATTTTGCGGGGTTTAATATTGGCAAGTAGTCTTTCCCCTTAACAAAGTTTACAAAACGGCTAATTTAGGGCGCGTGATGTAATATCCTGTCCCGGTGAGCGCCCACCTGTCATCCTCGTCGATGAGCCGGTCGTAGAAGACCCGGTATGTCTCGTGGGTCCACAGCCGGATCAGCTTCTCCGGCTCCTTGAGGTGGGTGGCCGGTACGAGCAGGACTCCCCGGATCACCCGGGAGAAGTCCCGCAGGTTGAAGGTGTAGTGGGACTTGTTGGGCGTTGGCAGGAACGTAGCCATCGCCTCCTTGTACACGTCCATGGTGGCTCCCACCAGCATCTGGCACAACAGACAGCTTGTACAACAATGTTTAAGGTGAAGGTATCTAGGTAACTTAACTTTTTTAAATTAAAATTTTTTGATGAAGGTTGATAAATATTGATATAATGTCTGCAAAAAGTGGGTTTAAAAAAATTACACTTTTATTTTTTACGTGTACCGATAGCTTCAAAAGTCTTTACGTTCATGTAATAGCACCTCTAGACCATATATCAAGTAAACGAAAATGTAGTATGCTATAGGTTGCTATCTGAGGAATGATGGCATACAATTTTAAAACACAATTATGTGACCAGTTTTTTTATGAATTTTTTCATGTCCCGGTGAAAATGCACTTGAGTATATGCTGTTTTTACTATTCCATAACTTAATGATGAAAAGAGTCACTTACACGAAATAAAATGCATATCATGCGCTCGACCCTTATCTTCCCAAAATGCTTGCAGTCTCAAGCCTACGTAAAAAACTTTTCGAGTGTTGGTGAAATACGTACACGGATGTAAAGTGCACCAGTTTGCTCGTGTTGCAGTCCAGCCGTAACTACTTTACGGGTCTACTCTAGACAGGTAATTTGCGCAAAGAAATTGTCTCCTTGTGTCCTAGCACTGCTCAACAGTAGTTGAGAACGCAAATGTACAGATGCAATCCAAGTATTGGAGGGAAACATGACACCAAGTAAGCGGAGCGGCGCCTCGCCGGGCGTGACCTTCATTGACCAGAGCCAGCGCTCAACTGAAGTCAGAACGAAGCGCGCGGAGGTCAGTCGGAGTTGTTGTAGTGGGGGGGAGGAGGGGAACACTTCATACGTCACACATACACATTTACAAGTAGTTCATAGCAAAAGTGTTTTTTCAGGGGGGGTAGATTCACCTTAAATAGTAACACGTCACCTATGCATATTTTAACAAATTTTCACTTCGTGAATAGGCACCAAGTTTGGCCACTGCGGGCGCCAGTGAAAACGAATGAAGCGCTCAAGTGGCAATGTCGCGTAACAACCTGATAAAGCAGCGTCGTTCTTCATACGTCGATAATGGGAAATTTTGAAAATTGTTGAAATATATATGGTACAGCTTTTAAAAATGTTGGGCAGATTATGAATCCCATTAGCCCATCTTAAAAGACAAGGCGCCATTTAAATAAGGACACGTTTTCGACTCACAAACAACAAATAGCACTCAACAAACACAAACAAAACCAGACAATAAAAAACAAAAACAAGCACGAAACAAAACAACAAAATACAATAAATACACATCAACAAGAAAAAAACAAACAAAACAAAAAACAAGATATTTCGCAATAATATCCAGCACTATTTTCAAGCGCGGAATCAAATCTTCACCAATAAGTTGCTAAATTTGGCCACATATAGCGCTGTAGGCCTATGTACCAACACATGGTGCCTATAGTAAAAAACATAAAACCATGCAAGACTGATTTGCCACTGCCTTCGTAGTAGTGACGATATGAGGTACTCGGATATTCGATTCCTACCCTTGCAACATCCGATAAGTAATTGAACAGCTGGAAATAAAATACAATCCAGTACCTTGCTGAGGCGCGCCACGTTGGTGTCAAAATTCTTGGCAAAGTGCCAGTCCATGATGGAGCAGAAGATCTTGTCCAGCGTCTTGTCTTCGAACGAGTCTATGGAGATGATGAAGAGATGCCGGGTGAAGCGTCCGGTCACTTCGTTGGACCCTCCCCCAGGAGGACCCATCGCCGCCATGAACAACTGTGATAGAGCGATAGAGAGCGTTAGAGATAAGAGATGCTGGGTGAAGCGTCCCGTCACTTCGTTGGACCCTCCCCCAGGAGGACCCATCGCCGCCATGAACAACTGTGATAGAGCGATAGAGAGCGTTAGAGATAAGAGATGCCGGGTGAAGCGTCCTGTCACTTCGTTGGACCCTCCCCCAGGAGGACCCATCGCTGCCATGAACAACTGTGATAGAGCGATAGAGAGCGTTAGAGATAAGAGATGCCGGGTGAAGTGTCCGGTCACTTCGTTGGACCCTCCCCCAGGAGGACCCATCGCCGCCATGAACAACTGTGATAGAGCGATAGAGAGCGTTAGAGATAAGAGATGCCGGGTGAAGCGTCCCGTCACTTCGTTGGACCCTCCCCCAGGAGGACCCATCGCTGCCATGAACAACTGTGATAGAGCGATAGAGAGCGTTAGAGATAAGAGATGCCGGGTGAAGCGTCCCGTCACTTCGTTGGACCCTCCCCCAGGAGGACCCATCGCTGCCATGAACAACTGTGATAGAGCGATAGAGAGCGTTAGAGATTAGAGATGCCGGGTGAAGCGTCCCGTCACTTCGTTGGACCCTCCCCCAGGAGGACCCATCGCTGCCATGAACAACTGTGATAGAGCGATAGAGAGCGTTAGAGATAAGAGATGCCGGGTGAAGCGTCCCGTCACTTCGTTGCACCCTCCCCCAGGAGGACCCATCGCTGCCATGAACAACTGTGATAGAGCGATAGAGAGCGTTAGAGATAAGAGATGCCGGGTGAAGCGTCCCGTCACTTCGTTGGACCCTCCCCCAGGAGGACCCATCGCTGCCATGAACAACTGTGATAGAGCGATAGAGAGCGTTAGAGATAAGAGATGCCGGGTGAAGCGTCCCTTCACTTCGTTGCACCCTCCCCCAGGAGGACCCATCGCTGCCATGAACAACTGTGATAGAGCGATAGAGAGTGTTAGAGATAAGAGATGCCGGGTGAAGCGTCCCGTCACTTCGTTGGACCCTCCCCCAGGAGGACCCATCGCTGCCATGAACAACTGTGATAGAGCGATAGAGAGCGTTAGAGATAAGAGATGCCGGGTGAAGCGTCCTGTCACTTCGTTGGACCCTCCCCCAGGAGGACCCATCGCTGCCATGAACAACTGTGATAGAGCGATAGAGAGCGTTAGAGATAAGAGATGCCGGGTGAAGTGTCCGGTCACTTCGTTGGACCCTCCCCCAGGAGGACCCATCGCTGCCATAAACAACTGTGATAGAGCGATAGAGAGCGTTAGAGATAAGAGATGCCGGGTGAAGCGTCCGGTCACTTCGTTGGACCTTCCCCCAGGAGGACCCATCGCTGCCATGAACAACTGTGATAGAGCGATAGAGAGCGTTAGAGATAAGAGATGCCGGGTGAAGCGTCCCGTCACTTCGTTGGACCCTCCCCCAGGAGGACCCATCGCCACCATGAACAACTGTGATAGAGCGATAGAGGGCGTTAGCGAGTACCTTGACTTATTGGTTTATTTATTTATTTACTTTTTTGTTTCTTTAGCCTATTCATGTATGTATTAATTAATATCCGGATTTTTTACCCATGAGTCTGACAGTCAGACAGGTATTGTATTTGTCAATCCTAAAATTAAATGTATAAAATGAAATACCTACCTATATTAAGTGCCTATACATGTTACTACGGCAAGACAGAAAAGTAAAAGTAAATACATATAATATGTACAATTTTAGTTAAGACATTTAGTCTAGCTTGTCCTGTAAAAACTCGTACAAGAAGTGTCTTATCTACCTTATATACGATACAGGTGTACATGTAAATGGTGACTTTGGAGCATATAAATAATAAATAATAAAAAAGTACCCCACTGAAAATTAGTTATTGTAACTGTGTCAGTAGACTATCAATGCAAATTTATTTATTTAACGAAACTAGTTTTTGAGCAGAGAAATGAAAAAAGAAGAATGGGAAGACCTTGAGACAGATGGCAAGACCAGATGCAGGCATATGTGGAGGAGACAGGAGAGGAGTGGGCAGTGGTTGAGGAGAGAGAGAGAGAGGTGGTGGGAACAAAATTAAGGGCAATCGGGGCAATTATAATAATCTATAATGTACATGCTTTGCTACAGGACCCCTGCTTGCGAGTAGCTGCTACACTCATTGGGGTCCAGTTGTGTTACATATACCCATTTGTAATTATGTGTACTCATTCTGAAAAATGTAAATAAATAACATATAGGTCTAGAAACAAGCGCACGCAGTGACTTACGATGTCTACGAGCTCGAGTCTTGTGGTGTCCTTGAGGTCGTACCAGTTCTTGTGGTCGATCCACTGTCTGAGCAGCTCGATGGGAGGTTGAGCCCCGTAGACCTCCTTCTGAGGCATGCTAAGGTCGTCAACGAACAAGACGCACTTCTTGCCCATAGACGGACCGTAGACACCCTTGCGACGCCTGGACAGATAGACAGACAGACAGACAGACAGATAGATAGATAGATAGATAGATAGATGGATAGATAGATAGATAAAAAGATAGATAAATAGATAGATAGATAGATAGATAGATAGATGGATATGAAATTATAAGAATTAATATAATTTTTCGTTGGAATTTCCTGTTATAGAGTGCACACCAGCTTCACCTGATGTGCCCCTCTTCAGGTGACTAACTAGGTTATTAGGGTGTTTGGATGGTTAGGAAGGAATGTCCGAGAGCTGTTAGTAGGACTCAATCCCAACATTCGCCTTTACGACTGAGGGAAACCTCGGAAAAAACATTCAGTCAGGACTGCCGGTGGCCGGAATCGAACCGGCGACCTCTCGAATTAGAGTATCACGCCTAACCGCTGAGCTACCTCTATCGGTATGAAATTATAGAGATGATGCCTAAAAGGATAGAAGCCAATTTGTGAAACCATTATGCAGGCCACATAGCAAAGAAAACACAAATAACATAAACACAAAAATAAACTCTGGACGTTTCGCAGACTGTCTTGATCACCAGAGAAAGAACATTAAAACTACTTACTATGTACAGTTTATACAATGGTTGAACCCCGGTGCTGTTGGGGGTTGGGGTAGGGAAGGCGGTGGGGGGCGGGGCTACACAGACAGACAGACAGACAGATAGACAGACATTTTATTTTATTTGTTTGACAAGCACATCATAAATTGGATAAATGTCTCCTGAAGATCAGTTGTTGCGAGTGGGTACACGATAAATAAAAATGCATTTAAAAGCTATTTATTTATTTATTTAAAAAAGATGGACAGGGACCGACTACGATGGTATGGACACATGAGAAGAATGGGAAAACATAGAATCCCAAGACAAGCCTTCGAGTTAGTGAATAAGCGAAGAAGAGTGGGAAGACCTTTAGATAGATGGCAGGACCTGGTACAAGTAGATGTGGAGAGGAGTGGCCAGTGGTAGAGGATAGAGAAAAATGGTGGGAGGACAGAAAAAGGTGGAGAGAGTTGGTGGAACGGCAAGATGAATTCATTCATGAAGAGAATTAAGTTAAAAAGAAAATTATGTTTCGAGCTTGGCATGCCGATAGGCGATACCATTGAGTTTATTAGTGTAGGGTTAGAGACCCAGCGGCCATTGGCGGCTATCTACCAATAAATTTCCCGTGGACTCTAGTAGTACGAGCGCGTACCGCTAGAAAGCGCTACGTGTACCCACTGATGTCAGCGTTCCTGTGGAAAGAAAGGGATACTACGTAGTACGCGCAGATGCGAGGTCGGTTAGGTAGTAGTATCCAGATGGCGGTGGATATTGTTATTAAAGCATTATCATCTGTTCTGATAAACATGTCAAACGGGCACGAAGTTAACAATACGTAAACTAATACTTTATTACAACACATTATATAAGGTTTTATACATTATATAGGCTAGGCTGTAGTACTACGTTACTAATGTAGGCCTAGGCTTATTGTAGCCTAGTAATGGCCTAGACTAAAAGAGTTGGGCCTAGACCTAGGCTAGACCTAAGCCACGTGATCGTACTACGTAGTATCCCTTCTTTCCACAGGAACGCTGACATCAGTGGGTACGTGTAGCGCTTTCTAGCGGTACGCGCTCGTACTACTAGAGTCCACGGGAAATTTATTGGTAGATAGCCGCCAATGGCCGCTGGGTCTCTAACCCTACACTAATAAGCTCAATGCCGATACTGATTCCTGGGATGCCCAAGATCAATGGTGGAAACACCCCTTTACCCAACTAAATGATGTTGGAATAAAGAGTAGCGATATATGTATATATATATATATATATATTGAGACCCACGGCAACGTTAGCAGAAGTAACGAGTAAGACTCACCGGTCCAGTTTCGACATGATGATCTCCTGCGTCTGATTGGCGGAGGTCCTCGCGGAGAAGTTCACCACGTTGGCCAGGAACTTGTCCTTGGGCAGCGACACCAGGTGGTTGAGAACGATGGCAGACTTGCCGGTACCCGTCGGACCGACGAAACACATCGGGATCTGTTGCTTTAGGAACGTTGCCAGGAAGAAGCGCTGGACGGCCACCTCGTTGGTCTGGATTATCAGCTCGCTCACCTGAAACGACACGACGACGTTTCGTTCGTTCCTGCGTTGATAATGCTAGGAATAATTTATAATAGTAAGCCCTAATAATGTTTAACACTAGGCCTAGAGACATTCGAACCAAGTGCAAAACTAAGATTAAGAAGAGTCAAGTCAGTAAGTAGTTAATTAAAAAGAAACTTCATAGAACAGGTGAAATGCTATAAAACAACTAGCTGGACTACAAAATTTTCCTTGTCAAGATTCAAATCTAGCCCGTAGAAAAGTGCTAATTAGTGCTCAAAATATTGTGTTTTAACTTTTAATTTTAATCTTGACAAGGAACAGTGAATAATCTAACCATAGTTGTTGTACAAAAGTAAAAAGTGTTTCGTTTTTTATATTGATTAAAATGTAACAAACTGACAAACTCTATACCTTGTAAAAAGATCTCTTTGGCTGCTAATAAAAATGAACAAACAAACAAACAAACAAACATCGAGGAAGCTGTAGTTACATTACCTAATTTTTAGAGAGATTTTTGAATGACAGAGAGGAGAAGCATAAGTGTATGATACAAGTATAACTATAATAGTTCTTGGTACCCTCCACCACCACCACACACGACAGCACCTGCATCATGTAAGTTCACCCTATTTTTAAGAAGTTTAGTTTAGTTTTTCTACTCACACTGAGTGATCAAGACCATGAGTTGGCCGAAACGTCTCAGTATATTTATTTGTCTTCTTATCTATATATTTCTCAAAGTGACCTATCTACTTTCTCAGGTAAGTTGTCGTCCTTCTGTACCTTTTCCCTCACTAGAACATGTTTATCTTGTTCTGAGTTCCAATAGTTCTTAATAAGTTGCATCTGAGGCATCTTACTACCGCTACGATAGGCTTACACCAACTTTGTCGCAATCATGGCCACTATATGACATCATGTGGAAACCATAAATAGAAAGGGGGAAAAGAGGAAAAAAAAAGAAAAAAGAAAAGTGTATTTATTTACTAAGTAAAAAAAAAGAAAAAATCACATTTGGAGTCTACCCACCCAGTAACGAAACTGATTTTCAGTGGGGGACTTTAATTTAAAGCGACCAAACCAACCCTGTAGGCTCCAAACACCATCGACGGGTGAGCGATAACCAATCAAAGATCGATATTTCAAATATGAAACATGAATCAGTGATCGGACAGTGCGAATACCCGCGGAAAAATGTCAGAATCAACAACGCCGATTCAGAA
Organism: Isoperla grammatica; assembly: GCA_945910005.1. Classification (NCBI taxonomy): domain Eukaryota; kingdom Metazoa; phylum Arthropoda; class Insecta; order Plecoptera; family Perlodidae; genus Isoperla; species Isoperla grammatica. Next base: position 25,922,946 of record OX246742.1, on the reverse strand, counting down.
CAACTTTGAATTTATTGAGTGCTTCGTTGCTAGGACGGCTCCAAAGTCACCGTTTACTTATTCCTAAGATAAGAAGTAATGGAACTACAGTAAACCCTCGTTAATACGAAGATCAAGGGACCCAGAAATCGTCAGTTTGTAATATAAAAATTCGTAATATCGCAAAAACGTCGAAATTCAATTTACCAGCCAAAATAAACGTATGTACAAACAATCAATGTTTTCCAATGGATAGAAGCGCGCGGGTATGATGTTTTGTGCGTGCATAGTAGGCGGACTAAGCGGGCACGTTGCAGTGAGCAAGCCACGCCCCTCAACAGCTGTAAGGGCTGGCGCGCGCATCCGATCGCGCCTGCGGGCGGTTGGAGGGGGAAGGGAAAACCAAGCACCAACAACGACGTAGGCTCGGCGGACAAAAATCTTGATACCTACCCCTACTCTGCGAGTTGAACTCTCGGACACATTATTTTGTTTTTGTGGGTTCAAAATTATTAGTTCGTATTAAACAACGAACATTATGTATAAGTACCATTCGGGGGATAAATAATTAGTTCGTATTACGTATTATGCGAAATTCGTTATATCCGTTTTATTGAACATTGAATGTCCTATTTACACGGGCTGGGTCTTGCTTACTATTCGTATTATCTGAGAATTCGCACCAACCGAGTTCGTTTTACTGAGGGTTTACTGTACAACGAAGTAGAATGAAAGGAAAGAGTGCCGACCTTGGCGGTTGGCGCTAGTATGCCCTGAGCCTTGTCCATCGTGTCTATCCACGGGATCCAGGCGCCGTTGTTGCGCTTGTCGTAGAACCAGTCGAAGACGGTCTCGCGATCGGGAAACAGTTGGACCTTCGTGAGCTTGAAGTTCTTCGGACGGGGGTAGTCCGTGTTGCCGCCGTACAGAAGCTTCTTGAAGAACTCGTCGAAAGTGCGGCGACTGTCGCCTTCGGGAAACAGACCGTCGACCGTTATTAGTATTATTTTTATTACACATCTCCAACAACTACTCAAGAACAACACATGTTTCTATGAAAATGTCATTAAGGCTTAGAGATTGGCACATTTTGGTGGTGTATCGATGTATCGCCATTATCGAACATCGATATATCGAGTCAGGTGATAAGCATTGTATCAATACATCGAAAAACAATATTGATTTTGCTACATATTCCTTGGATAGGACTGAGGATTAAAGTTAGGAGATAGGTATATAATATGAAAATAGTAGGAGGATTTAAACCCATTCTCTTGCCAAAGGAAAAGTGTTTAATAACTTAACGAGGCTTCAAACTTTGCTTCGATATATGTATCGACTCATCAAGTATCGATGCAATTGATGTATTGCCGACTACAATATCGGTTCAAAATATCAATATATAGGGTCCCTGTATCGAAATATCGCTATAGTTTGCCCATTTCTATTAAGGCTGCATTGTATATAATGCAGCCTTAATAGAAATTCGGCACTAAATGTTGCAGATATGATCTCTGGCGGCGAAATCGTGAAGTAATAGCTAGAGGGCAACAGAGCCGCTGGATGTCATTTGTCAGTGTCATTTGTTAGTGTTTATATGAGAATGGCAACGATTTCAAAGAAACACAAGCGATATTGTTGCGTCAGTGAATATCCAGCTTTGCTGGATATTTGCTGGTTGCGTTTTGTATCCAAGATGCCTTTGATATTATGGGGATTTTGGATCAGGGGACACACCAAGTATCCAAAGGTCCGAAGTTCATGTTCTGATCATAATGTTAATTAACCACATGCAATTAAAAGGCCACCGATTAACACTGCCTCTCTTTCATTGAGGTTCCTTTGGGCTCTATTTGCTTTCATATATATATATATATATATATATATATATATATATATATATATATATATATATATATTTCAGAATAAAGTTAAAAACTTACTTTGCGCAATAACATGTTTAGGGGGATCCATGCTCTCCTGTCAGTTTGTTACCCTCTAACTGTCAGCCATGTTGCGCAGCAGTGGTGCTATCTCTTGACACATTTAGTGTCGAATAGGTTCTTACCTCAGTTACAAAGCATGATTTATGATGCTTAAAGTAATGCATAAGTATTAATTATACTTGGAAGTAATTAATTGGAGTCTAAAATGTTGTTCCTACTAGGAAGTGTATTATTTCTTTAAGAACTCGGGTGTTAAACAAGAAAATTTGTTCTTAGATATAACGATCATATCTTCTTAATTGTCATGCCATCTACACATCACACCTGAATTCAAACTAAAGTATATGAATATACATAACACAGAATTTGTAAAATAATTAAATAAATTAAAGATGCTTCCTAGAAAATGAGTTGTACGTATTACTAAAATCAATAGTAACTAAAAGTCTAGCCCTACAGATAATGCAACATGTAGGTCTTTTGGGGTATAAGATCTATAACTTATAGAAAACAAAAGAATTTACATACTGTAGATTGACACACAATTTACCCTACAATCATAAACATTAGCCATGTTTACATGGAGTAGGTATTGAGTATTGGATTGGGATGAACTTCTTATCCACTGCCATCTTTAACCTGGCTATCAGAAAGTGGATGCATTAGGGGGTGTAACGCAGGCGGTTGTGCCCTAACCTTACTTTTGTTTTGTTGTCATTTTACCTCTTCACATGACCACCCGTTTCGTTAAGACATTACTGCTCGTTTTTTTTAAGTGAGCACGCACAGTCCAATGTTTGTGTTTGCGGTATGACGCTTTAAAGCGCGGGCCGCTCGCCGTCACCTGTCACAATACACACGTACAACAACAAATAAAGATTGGCTATACTGGGGTGAATTCGATACGATACTAGGAAATCGTTTACATGCACAGATTCAATACAATCTCTCAATACGATCTTAGCTTTTCGAGAATTGGATTCAACCGATCCAATCCGTGTTTAAAGTGGTTACATGGAGGATTGAACAGTCGGATCGTACTCATATACCGTATTGAATTTTCATGTAAACATGGCTATTATTATATTTGAAAGTATGTAAATTCATTGTATATAGCTGACTTAAAACCAAATTTTGGGTAAGAATAATTTTAAGCAATATCTAGAAGCGTTATCAAGATATCAATAAAAAAAAACTTTAATTTAGCGAGCTCAGTCTTCTTTACACTTTACGATGCGAGCCCACGTTACCTGTCATTGTGGACCCCAGACCCCAGATGAGACAAAAGATGAACACGGACTGAAGTCCGATGGTGCTGATTTGCGTCTCTCCTTCCAACATGCACGTAAACAGCCGCGTGAAACACTGAAACACATAGCGTTCACTTAGGGCCCACGAAAATGGTTTTATTTTACAGTAAATTTAATTTTAATTTATTTATTCATAATCACAGCTTTCTACACAATCACACATTGCACATGACATTTCACATGCAAGTATAAGAATTATTTATCAAAGTGGAAATTTACATAATTAATTATTTACAAACTTAGAAGACATAATATCTTAATAATATGTAATTTAATTTCTTAATTTGTAAGAAAGTAATTGTCTTTAAAATGTATGTAACTGACATGTACGTAATACACCCCGAACACATACAGTGCAAGCATTACAGACTCACGTGATACTGGTGCAGCTCGGATGTGACAACGAACAGCCGGCAGTAGTGCGATATGAAGTCGAGGCACACGGGTATCAGCCAGTCTACTATTTCCTCCAACAGTTCCAGCTGCTCTGGTATTATCTTGTCCTTGAGTATGTTCACGTAAGAGTTGTGGAACGCCCTCCACCCGAGCTGTTTGGGCTCCAAGTAGATCATGCCACAGCGAGAGACGGTAGCGGGGGACGCCTGCTCCAGATCGGCAGGCTCGAAGATCAAATTCATCTTGTTGGACATCTAGACCAAACATTTATTGTGGTTTAGTAATAATAATAATAATAATAATATATATATATATATATATATATATATATAGTTTGCATGATTAGAAGAGGCCTAAATGGCTAGGATAAGTTGGACTAGAAACACAAATTAACATGTTCTAGTGAGGGGAAAGGTACAGAAGGACGACAGCTTACCTTAAAACGTTAGGTAGGTCGCACATAGACACAAGTAGATGAGTAGACAAGTTGCTGATACGTTTCGACCAACTAGTGGTCTTTATCACTCAGCGTGAGTAGAGGTACTAAAATTATCTAAAGCTAGTATGATATATGTACAATGAAGGCGCTGTCGAGGGTGGGTGGTGGCAGGTGGAACTAGGTCTAGGGGAAACAGAACACACCTGCTACCTGTTGTTCAGGTTGGGTAGCTGGCGAGATTTGGTGATGTGTTGGTGGGCTAGTTCCCAGTTTCTTAGTTCCAACTGTCTGCACGTATCGGGAAGTGACTTTATGACTCTCGTTGTGAAGCAGTCTTTGAGAGACAAGCTATGTCCAACAGCATGCTGGGCCACAGGTTTCTCAAGATCTTCCTGGTTCACACTTTGACGATGGCCAGTCATGCGAGTTCTCAGGTCGTTGGAGGTGAGGCCTACATATTCGGCCGGACACTGAGTACATTTTAGCTGGTATACCACGTTGGAGGTGAGGCAGGTGTTGTGGTGTTGAATGGGGTAGGTGATACCTGTGGCTTCAGCAGTGAATGTTTTGGTGGGTGGGTGCATCGGGCAAGTTTTGCACCTAGAGCGGTTGCATGGGTAAGATCCCGCTGGAAGAGCTCTCGGTTTGGGGACCTGTGACTGCAGAGTAGGGTCCCGTTTTATCAAGGAGTCTCCGATGTTAGGTGGTCGTCTGAAGAAGACCCGTGGTATTTTGCTGGCTAGATTCTGAGTCTTGGCGGCAGCTTCGAGTATGGGTAGTCCACTCTTGATGATGCCGTTAAGTTTGTGCAATCCTGGTTGCCAGCGTGTGACCAAGGGGATGACACTGTCGGGTTTGGCTATTTGGGTCTTCTGCATTTGTGGCCTGGAGATCCGCTGTCGAACTAGGTCACGTTCATAACCACGAGCTACGAAGGCGTCGGTGATTCTATCACAGTAGTTCGCGAGCCCTTCGTCATCAGAGCAAATGCGTCTACCTCGCACAGCTAGAGAGAATGGTAGGGCATGCTTGGTGTAAGTAGGGTGACAGCTGCTGTTGTGGAGGTATTGCTGGCTGTTCGTCGGTTTGAAGTGGACCTTGGTGCTAATGAGGCCTTCATTGAGGAAAATGTCTACGTCAAGGAAGGTGACGTGTACCGCAGACACATTCCACGTGAATTTTAAAGCCGAGAACGAGTTGAGGTCGTTTAGAAAAACATCAAGGCTCTCAGCACCGTGAGTCCAAATCCCGAAGAAGTCGTCTATAAATCTGTACAGGCAGAGTGGTAGTAGCTTCTGAGTCTTGATGAAGTCTGTCTCGAGCTTGCCCATAAAAAGATTGGCATATGACGGGGCCATGCGTGTCCCCATGGCTGTTCCCTTGATCTGCAAGAAGTGTTTGTTCTGGAAGCGAAAGTTATTCATACGTAACACCATGTGTGCAAGTTGCGTGAGGAACTGCGTACTGGGTTTGGTGTTGTGTGGACGTTTGTCAAGAAAAGATTCGAGCGCAGCTAGGCCTTGGATGGTCGGGATGTTGGTGTATAGCGAAGTGACATCCACAGTCACTAGTAGGGCACCGTCCGGCAGCGGGGTGTTGATCTCCTTGAGTTTCTCAAGGAAATGAAAACTGTCTTTGAGGTGGGTATCCAGGTTGGCGACAAATGGCTGGAGGTGGCTATCGACATAGGCCGAGATGCGTTCCGTGGAGGAGTTGTAACTGGAGACAATGGGTCGTCCAGGGTTACCTTCTTTATGGATTTTAGGCAGCAGGTAGAAGACGGGTGTACGTACCGATAGGGGCATAAGTGTCTTCAGGGTGGAGTCGTTGATTCCTTGTAGTTTCCCATGTAAATTGAGAAACTTGGTGATTTCCTTACCATGCTGGCCTGAAAGGTCCTCCTGCACCTGTCGGTACGTTGTGATATCCTCCAATTGGCGGTGGGCCTCAGTGATGTACGATGCTACATTTTGGACTACAATGGTGGACCCTTTGTCTGCTGGCAAGATGATTATGTCTGGGTTCCGCTGGAGTGATTTCACAGCCTTGGATTCTTGAGTGGACATGTTGTTGGTATTAGGCAAATTCTTCACGAAATCTTGAGAAGAAGCTATGGTAACAACATGTTTGATGAAGAGTTCCAAGGGGTGGTCTGGATGTAAAGGTGGGGGTTCCCAGTCAGATTTAGGCCTAAACTTGGCCAAGGCAGGGTCAATAGCCTTTGTCAGATCCGGTGTGAATGTATTTTCTTCAAAAAAGTGTTTAAGCCTAAGATTGCGCGCAAAGTTCAAGATATCTTTCACTAATGCGAAATGATTAAACATTGGGGTAGGGCAGAATGAGAGGCCTTTGCACCTGGGCATTGCGCCTCGGGGCCTCACCAAGAAGCTGCCGATCACAGGCCTACCTCAGTCCGTAAGACCGGCGATCGCTAGATTCCACCTCACCCAAAGCGTGGAACTCACTGCCTGTGTCTTGAAGCATTATTTGGACCTGAGGTCCCACCACACAGACATGCTCCTCTCTCTTGTAAAAATCTTGCTGATGCTTGAACCCCACCAAGGTCAAGCAGTCAACAAGATACTGGACCACGCTAATGTCGTCCTATCTCGGAACGCCAGTAATCATCTTGCCAAGCTAAACAGGCTGGCTAACAATTACTTGCACAACAACCACCCTTTGCCTACAGGACTGTGGAAACCACCGCCCAGCCTCCTAGGAGATAAGCCTAGCCTAGCTGACGTGTTCGGCCTAGGCAAACCCAAGCCTACTCCACCTAGGCTTCCTCAAGATTTACCACGCGAAATTAGGCCTAGTGCACAAGAATGTGTTGTCGACCCCATCACTGACCCTGTCCTAGGCCTACCTCAAGAGGACTCTACATCTAAACCTGCTTCAGCAGTTCTTAACCTCTCGACACATAACCTCACTTTTCACGAAAATAGTGTTCTAGCCAAAGGCCTCTCATTCTGCCCTACCCCAATGTTTAATCATTTCGCATTAGTGAAAGATATCTTGAACTTTGCGCGCAATCTTAGGCTTAAACACTTTTTTGAAGAAAATACATTCACACCGGATCTGACAAAGGCTATTGACCCTGCCTTGGCCAAGTTTAGGCCTAAATCTGACTGGGAACCCCCACCTTTACATCCAGACCACCCCTTGGAACTCTTCATCAAACATGTTGTTACCATAGCTTCTTCTCAAGATTTCGTGAAGAATTTGCCTAATACCAACAACATGTCCACTCAAGAATCCAAGGCTGTGAAATCACTCCAGCGGAACCCAGACATAATCATCTTGCCAGCAGACAAAGGGTCCACCATTGTAGTCCAAAATGTAGCATCGTACATCACTGAGGCCCACCGCCAATTGGAGGATATCACAACGTACCGACAGGTGCAGGAGGACCTTTCAGGCCAGCATGGTAAGGAAATCACCAAGTTTCTCAATTTACATGGGAAACTACAAGGAATCAACGACTCCACCCTGAAGACACTTATGCCCCTATCGGTACGTACACCCGTCTTCTACCTGCTGCCTAAAATCCATAAAGAAGGTAACCCTGGACGACCCATTGTCTCCAGTTACAACTCCTCCACGGAACGCATCTCGGCCTATGTCGATAGCCACCTCCAGCCATTTGTCGCCAACCTGGATACCCACCTCAAAGACAGTTTTCATTTCCTTGAGAAACTCAAGGAGATCAACACCCCGCTGCCGGACGGTGCCCTACTAGTGACTGTGGATGTCACTTCGCTATACACCAACATCCCGACCATCCAAGGCCTAGCTGCGCTCGAATCTTTTCTTGACAAACGTCCACACAACACCAAACCCAGTACGCAGTTCCTCACGCAACTTGCACACATGGTGTTACGTATGAATAACTTTCGCTTCCAGAACAAACACTTCTTGCAGATCAAGGGAACAGCCATGGGGACACGCATGGCCCCGTCATATGCCAATCTTTTTATGGGCAAGCTCGAGACAGACTTCATCAAGACTCAGAAGCTACTACCACTCTGCCTGTACAGATTTATAGACGACTTCTTCGGGATTTGGACTCACGGTGCTGAGAGCCTTGATGTTTTTCTAAACGACCTCAACTCGTTCTCGGCTTTAAAATTCACGTGGAATGTGTCTGCGGTACACGTCACCTTCCTTGACGTAGACATTTTCCTCAATGAAGGCCTCATTAGCACCAAGGTCCACTTCAAACCGACGAACAGCCAGCAATACCTCCACAACAGCAGCTGTCACCCTACTTACACCAAGCATGCCCTACCATTCTCTCTAGCTGTGCGAGGTAGACGCATTTGCTCTGATGACGAAGGGCTCGCGAACTACTGTGATAGAATCACCGACGCCTTCGTAGCTCGTGGTTATGAACGTGACCTAGTTCGACAGCGGATCTCCAGGCCACAAATGCAGAAGACCCAAATAGCCAAACCCGACAGTGTCATCCCCTTGGTCACACGCTGGCAACCAGGATTGCACAAACTTAACGGCATCATCAAGAGTGGACTACCCATACTCGAAGCTGCCGCCAAGACTCAGAATCTAGCCAGCAAAATACCACGGGTCTTCTTCAGACGACCACCTAACATCGGAGACTCCTTGATAAAACGGGACCCTACTCTGCAGTCACAGGTCCCCAAACCGAGAGCTCTTCCAGCGGGATCTTACCCATGCAACCGCTCTAGGTGCAAAACTTGCCCGATGCACCCACCCACCAAAACATTCACTGCTGAAGCCACAGGTATCACCTACCCCATTCAACACCACAACACCTGCCTCACCTCCAACGTGGTATACCAGCTAAAATGTACTCAGTGTCCGGCCGAATATGTAGGCCTCACCTCCAACGACCTGAGAACTCGCATGACTGGCCATCGTCAAAGTGTGAACCAGGAAGATCTTGAGAAACCTGTGGCCCAGCATGCTGTTGGACATAGCTTGTCTCTCAAAGACTGCTTCACAACGAGAGTCATAAAGTCACTTCCCGATACGTGCAGACAGTTGGAACTAAGAAACTGGGAACTAGCCCACCAACACATCACCAAATCTCGCCAGCTACCCAACCTGAACAACAGGTAGCAGGTGTGTTCTGTTTCCCCTAGACCTAGTTCCACCTGCCACCACCCACCCTCGACAGCGCCTTCATTGTACATATATCATACTAGCTTTAGATAATTTTAGTACCTCTACTCACGCTGAGTGATAAAGACCACTAGTTGGTCGAAACGTATCAGCAACTTGTCTACTCATCTACTTGTGTCTATGTGCGACCTACCTAACGTTTTAAGGTAAGCTGTCGTCCTTCTGTACCTTTCCCCTCACTAGAACATGTTAATTTGTGTTTCTAGTCCAACTTATATATATATATATATATATAAAGTAAGGATACATATATATATCTCTTGACCCCATTTCCAACATTAATAATCGGGTATTATAATAATAATAATAATAATAATAATTAATAATAATAATAATTGACAATCATAATAATAATGACAGTATTAAACTAATTGGTCTCCAACCGAACATATAGGCCTACATCGAGATGCAAAAAGCAATTATTTTGAACACGTGTAGGATAGTGCAAACATTTTTGAACTCAGAAGAATGAAGACATCAAGAAGTTCTCCATCCTGATGGTGGTTTTCGTGGTTTCCACCGTACAAAGAGCGAATGCTTGCATGAGTACAAATCGGCCACGACCGTACATAGCATCCACAGTTTGTTTTGAAAAAATAATATCGACAATGATATATTTAATTTGTTCTAAGTAGATTTTAATAAGGTAAACACATGGAAATACTTGACATTTATGTCCTTACAACATGTTTACGCGGGTTTTGACCGAGTTTGTATGTATTCGACACTAAATGTGTCAAGAGATAGCACCACTGCTGCGCAACATGGCTGACAGTTAGAGGGTAACAAACTGACAGGAGATCATGGATCCGCCTAAACATGTTATTGCGCAAAGTAAGTTTTTAACTTTATTCTGAAATATACATATATTTGAAAGCAAATAGAGCCCAAAGGAACCTCAATGAAAGAGAGGCAGTGTTAATCGGTGGCCTTTTAATTGCATGTGGTTAATTAACATTATGATCAGAACATGAACTTCGGACCTTTGGATACTTGGTGTGTCCCCTGATCCAAAATCCCCATAATATCAAAGGCATCTTGGATACAAAACGCAACCAGCGAATATCCAGCAAAGCTGGATATCCACTGACGCAACAATATCGCTTATGTTTCTTTGGAATCGTTGCCATTCTCATATAAACACTGACAAATGACACTGACAAATGACATCCAGCGGCTTTGTTGCCCTCTAGCTATTACTTCACAATTTCGCCACCAGAGATCATATCTGCAACATTTAGTGCCGAATTGCAACAATAAAATAATAATAATAATAATAATAATAATAATAATAATAATAATAATAGGCTAATAAAAATAATAATAATAATAATAATAATAATAATAATAATAATAATAATAATAATAATAATAATAATAATAATAATAATAATAATAATAATAATAATAAATATTAATATATTTATTTCAATTGAGAAAAAATGCAAATTTTAACTGCAATGGCTTCTCTTACAATTAACCTGAACTACCATAAATAAAAACAACAATGAATAATGCACAAAGTATGGACCTGGATGATCTCCCCCGACATGAGGCACAGCTTCTTGTTGTCGTCGAGCACTGTGTTCATGTTCTCGATCCAAACGGCATCGACCGGCCCGTCAAACATGATCCACTTGCGGTCGGGCGCCGTGCTCACTGCAAACTCTCGGAACGTGTTGGCCAGGACCCCGTCAGACCTGCAACCACTCTCTGTTAGGCTCGAGCACCTCTCAGCTCCAGCTAGTTATATTCTTGAAGGTGCATAAATGCTAGGGGTGTGTGAACCCTCATTTTTTTTCGAACCGAACCTTCATATCAGACCGAACTTCAAACTCCGAACTTCGAACTTCGAACTTCGAACTTTCTTTTAAAGTTTCTAAAGTTGTGGTTAAAACTACTGTAGAGTAAATGGGAGAAGAAATACGATCATGCGAATAAATTGGTTTTACTTGTTGATGGTGCTGATTCCATTTTTCTAAAATATTTATAACTTAAATGTGGCTGAAAAGTCATCATTGCGTAAGAGGAAAAAAAAAAAAAAAACATTATTTACAAGCCCGGAACACATTAAAGAGTTAAAATCAAGTTTAGGCAGGCTCAAACGGAACACTAACAGGATATAGGGGGAAAATGGGGTCCGAAAAGGCACTGCCTTTGTTCTGTTACTTACAACAGGTTGTGAATGACCATTTAGAAGGCATTACCTAGCCCAACAGTTTGAATTTAGGCAGGAAGGCGGCAAATACAAATAGTTCGTTTTCAAACATAGTTTTAATTTTTCGAACCGAACTCGAACTTTTAAAGTTGGTTCGAGTTCGGTTCGTTTTTGAACGGGTTCGCACACCCCTAATAAATGCCAACATAGCACTAACGTGGCCAGCGGCACTACTCTCACTAATGCGAATGCCGCATTAAAAGAGTTATTGGGAATGGATAGGATCCCAAGATGGCAATGTTAAGACTGTATGTTCACTTACCCCGCGGAACCTCCGATTTCTATCCATTAATTAGTTTTCAAATGTTTTAAAATTGTCAAAACAAAGTACATCATGTACAAGATGTGTGCAAGAGAACAGAGAACTCACCACTCGTGGGAGACCGCGTCGAACTGGCCGTACAGCTGGCCCATCGTGATGGCCTTGGGGTTCAGGATGCGATAGGTGACCTTGAACTCATGCATGGTTGCCCTTGGGACGATGCTCAGATCGCCCAGCGCGTCTGCTAGCGACTGTAACGAGAGCACACGACCGTACTACGCGGCCACTGACCGACAAGTAGGGAAGGGAAAAATCAGCTATTTTCCTAAACGTTTAAACCCCCACAAACTAATTGCATTTCAATAGTTACTGCCCCCGCCCCCACCACATAAAAAAAAAAATCTGTTTAAAATGTTGCCCTAACACTTCATAAATGATGTGTACTCCTCTCAGCTGGAAAGAAGACACTTAAAAACACTTGAAATCTTGTTGAAACTTGAGAGCTGTGATCTGTGATGAATAAGGGTCACTTCCCCCCCCCCCCCCCCCCCCCCCCCCCCGTCATCAAATGGCCACCCAACCAAAACATTTTCAATGTAAACAATAATAGTTTATGGATCAAATACAAACAGATGTCAAGATCAGAATTTTTATTATTTCATTTTTAAAAAGACTAACAGTAGCTAACCTTCTAACACATTCAATGACGTCTAACCCACCACTACATGTTTAAACATGTTTAAACGGTTGAACGTAAAACCTTCCCATCCCTAGTGACAAGTTATTGTAATATTCTTGTGGTAAGAACTAGTGACGACATCGGGTACTCGATTCCTACTTGATTCCTTTTGAAGTCGACTCCGTTCCGTTTACAAGGAGGCGATTCCTTCGAGTGTGGGTTGCCGTGACAGATATAGAACATCATTTTTCCCGTGAAGGAAGAATTGTAAACGAGCAGCGTGGAAACGTAAATAAATGTTTGAACTTTAAAATGTCTTAACATATTTGTTCATTTGTGTGTATACTATTCAGAATTTAAAATATCCACAAAAAACAGTGATATTGAGGTTGGTGTGACGTGATGTAATCGTTTTCTTTCTAAACAATTAGCTTATTAGGCGCAAGTTCGATATCGCGATATGTACGATATAATAATTCTATATCGATATCGAATTATTTTTCCATTATCGATATCGTATCGAATTATCGATATCGTTGGGCAGCCCTATAGATTATGCTGTTGTTCCATACATCTGTGATGTTCAATCAGAATTCGATTTAAATAAATAAATAAATAAATTAATTAATTAATTAATAAATAAATAAACAAATAGATAAATAAATAAATAAATAAATGAATAAATAAATAAATAAATAAATAAATAAATAAATAAATAAATTAATAAATAAATAAATAAATAAATAAATAAATAAATAAATAAATAAATAAATAAATAAATAAATAAATAAATAAATAAATAAATAAATAAATAAATAAATAAATAAATAAATAAATAAATAAATAAATAAATAAATAAATAAATAAATAAATAATTAATGTTCAATAAAAAAAAAAAGCAAAGTATTGTTACTTACCGCCTAACATTGTTATGTCTTTGGCTCCCCCCTGGAACAAATGCGGTCCGTGGAGGGTATTTAATCACCTAGGTCAAGGTTAAGTGCTTTTACCATAGCTTTTATCATAGCCGATTGAGGTGTTGACTCCTAAGCGATTCCCAAGCCTCTGGAGTCGACTCCAATATTTACTACCCGACGTCATCACTACTAAGAACGTTTTTGCATCTTCCCCCACGGACTACTTCTGTTTGAACAGCATCCTTCTTCAAATGTAGGCACAATGCTTGGATCAAAAAAAAATCCAGCCCAACCAGGAATCGAACCCTGGACTTTCTGCATTGTAAGCAGGAAAAAAACCCGTTAGATCAACGAGCCCCACTGCTATTTTGCATTCTATTTACATGTTTAATTTAAACTTTTGGTAAAACTTGCACACAGCTGATCCGGTGTTTTACTCACTTTTTTCCACTTTTTTCGTTCAAAACCACCAAAGTAGCGTTATAAAGTTGCGTCTCCGTGTAGGCCTAGGCCTACCTCATTTCCCTTTATTGTGGTTCAAGATCAACTATCCCCCTAACCTTTTGAACGTCTCTGTGCTCTTGCTCGTACGTCATATTGCCATATTTAACGTGATTCGCATGTAAAACAATGTATTTTAAAAATGGAAATTAACTAAAAAAAACGTACTATTTGCAAAAAAAACGGTGGAAGTTACAGATAAATAATCAGTAATTGAGCTAGGGAGAAGGACAGGAAGGAACCAACAGCTTACCTTGAAGTAGTTGCGGCTTTCGGAGTCGATAAAAACACAAAAGAGAAACACAAAACGTCGAGACAGTTTCGGCCTGACGTGGCCTTGATCACCCGACGAAGGTGGAGGAAAGACTGGGTTGGAAGTCTCTTTTGTAACGTGAGGATTCTCCCTAGCTCAATTATCTAACACATTCACAAGATAAATAATCAGATAATGTGTATGTACTAGGTACGTAATCAATCTCCCAAAGGAATACAAAAAAAAAGGTGAGTAGAACACCGGATCAGTTGTTCGCAAGAAATACCTTTAAACTTTTTTCAGAGCTTGGGGGGAAGGATAGGAAGGAACCAACAGCTTACCTGGTAGTAGTTGCGGCCTTCGGAGTAGAAAGAAACACAAAAAGATATATACAAAACGTCGAGACAGTTTCGGCCTGACGTGGCCTTGATCACCCGATGAAGGTGGAGGAAAGACTTTTTCTTTCCTCCACCTTCGTCGAGTGATCAAGGCCACGTCAGGCCGAAACTGTCTCGACGTTTTGTAGGTGGAGGAAAGACTTCTTTCCTCCACCTTCGTCGGGTGATCAAGGCCACGTCAGGCCGAAACTGTCTCGACATTTTGTATATATCTTTTTGTGTTTCTTTCTACTCCGAAGGCCGCAACTACTACCAGGTAAGCTGTTGGTTCCTTCCTATCCTTCCCCCCAAGCTCAAACCAGCCGTTAGGCAAACTTACACAAATTCACTTTAAACTTTTTTCACCATCAATGATGTAAACTGTGTGGGCGGTACCTGATAGGCGCAGGTCTTGCCCCCCATGGGCTCTCCCACTATCATGAGGCCGTGACGCACGAGGATCATCTCGTAGATCTGGACCACCTTCTCGATGTACCAGTCGGTGCCCTGCAGGTTGCGTTTCACCAGGTTGTTCTTGAGGCAGGTGATTAGCTCGTCTCGGTCGGGCTGAGGCAGGTCCACGCCGGGGAACAGATCCGAGAAGATTCCGTTGAACAGCGGGACGTCCTGCATTACACATTGTCTTGTATTCGTAACATACTTTATTTTATTTATTTTATTTAATAGTAAATAATTAACCTACATTAATTAGTGATATTGTAATTAATTATTTTTATTAATACTTTATTATATAAATGCATTAATTAAAATCAGTATATAATTAATTAATAAGATTATTATCAATTATTAATCTATTAATAAATATTAATAAAATACTGTATTTTATTTAATTAATAATTTAATTATGAAACAAAACAAACAATCAAAACATAATTTTGACCCCTCACACAAGAGTGCTTGGGGCATACTACATGTGATGGCAAATATTCTGGCTAGATCTAAAATAAGTTAGACTAAAAGAAGAACTATAGGTCATGGAATTTACTGACATTACATCCGTAACTGTCCATACAACATGTAAACACCGGCTTTGATCGAGATTGATGACTGTTTAAACTAGTAACAAGCGAAGATAAATAATGTCCAGACATTTGAAATTACGTCTATATAACATCTTAACACTGGTTTTGACCAGGCAATGATTCAATAAAAGAAAAAGAAAAAGAAAAAGAAATAGAAATAGAAAATGAAAATGAAAATGAAAAAGAAAAAGAAAAAGAAGAGAATGAAAAAGAAAAGAAAAAGAAAAAGAAAAAGAAAAAGAAAAAGAAAAAGAAAAAGAAAAAGAAAAAGAAAAAGAAAAAGAAAAAGAAAAAGAAAAAGAAAAAGAAAAAGAAAAAGAAAAAGAAAAAGAAAAAGAAAAAGAAAAAGAAAAAGAAAAAGAAAAAGAAAAAGAAAAAGAAAAAGAAAAAGAAAAAGAAAAAGAAAAAGAAAAAGAAAAAGAAAAAGAAAAAGAAAAAGAAAAAGAAAAAGAAAAAGAAAAAGAAAAAGAAAAAGAAAAAGAAAAAGAAAAAGAAAAAGAAAAAGAAAAAGAAAAAGAAAAAGAAAAAGAAAAAGAAAAAGAAAAAGAAAAAGAAAAAAAAGAAAAAAAAGTAAAAGAAAAAAGAAAGGAAAAGAAAAAGAAAAAGTAAAAGAAAAAAAGAAAGAAAAAGAAAAAAGAAAAAGTAAAAGAAAAAAAGAAAGAAAATAAAAAGAAAAAGAAAAGGAAGAAACCATACCTGTGCCAAGAACTTGGGCAGGTTAACGTCCACGATGGCGCGTAGTACGAGCACAGACTCGTCTTGGGTGGGATACTTTAGCTTCAGGTTGCCGGCTGCCGTCAGCACTGTCTTCACCGCTCGCATGCCGTAGTCGTAGTGACATTGCGACGAGAGCTGCTCCGAGCACAGCTTGTACGTGTCCACGATCTTCTCGGCCAGGCTGGAACAATGCGAGACCATCTCGGTAGAAACTAACGTAAATAATTAAATAACTTTATTTAAAATGTAAAAATTATAAATAAATAATAGTAAAGTATATTTAAGAACCAAAGGGGTTAATGGAGGGTGGCTGATGTGGGTATTGCGGATGCATCAACCACTTCACCTATAGTAATTCGGCAGTATAGATATAGCACTCAAACAAACAACTCATAGTGTAGGAAATTGCATGATGAAATTGCTACAATCGTAACTTCTCTAATTAATTCTATAATTTATAAACAATTAATTTCAGAAATAAATTATTAATTACAATTAAAATATTTAAAATATTTTTTGCATGAATTTGTTACAATCATTATTTTTTTAATTAATTCTATAAAATTAAAAAAATTAATTTCTGAAATAAAAATAACAATTGTTACAATTAAAATATTTTAAGCTCAAATTGTTTAGCAGGTACAAAACCAAAATGTCAGTTAAATAACTTTGTCAGGATCTTGAAGCATTCACAAGATATCAATAAAAAAACTGTCGGTTTAACGAGTTACCTGTGTAATTTCAATGTCCAGTTAAAGTGTCAAGTAAATTTAACTGTCAGGTAAGCCCAGTTTGGTGTATTTCTATTGGCCATTGTCATGGTGAAAACATTTTAACTGAAAAGTAGATTTTAACTGGACATTGAAATACCGAGCTCTCTAGTTTCTTTCACGTGACTGTGATGGCGACACGCTTACCTCCTGGCTATGACGAACCCCATCGAGTAGAGCGAGATCTCTCCAATCATGGCGTAGTCTGGCACCATCATGGCGACCGTACGGAACAGAACCTTCAGGTTGTCTGGCAGTTCCTGGCGGCCGGCGTACCTGAGACGGGGCAGAGTAACAGAGATCCATCGGTTGGAGAACAGGTACACGTACGTGTACATAGATTATGAATGACTTCGGGTACCCGGAATCCGGATTGGAATCGGTTTTATCGAGATACGGATCCGACTTACATCGTTGTTCAAAAGTTGCTTGTAAAATATTAACCCCGTTAACATGGCGGACTGAGTCCGGTACTGAGTACGGTCCACGCCATGTAAACATCTGGAAAATGGGACCGAACCAACTGGGTCCGGTCCCCCCAAAAAGCTAAACTAGATCGAAAGACCGTACTGAGTCCTTTATCTAGCCTAAACGGGTAGAGCGGACTGACTGAAGAACTGAAACTTTGAACGAACGCTGTTGAATAAGGTGGAAAAGGTGGAAAATGATTGGCTATGATTGGGACAAAGGGATAATTATTAAAAATAATAATAATAATAAAAAAAAAAAAAATACATAAATAAATAAATAAATATATATATATCTTGACCCCATTTCCAACATTAATAAATATCCAAATTAAATAAAGAAAGAAAGAAAGAAAGAAAATAAATAAATAAATAGTTAAATACATACATACATAAATAAATAAATAAATAAATAAATAAATAAATAAATAAATAAATAAATAAATAAATAAATAAATAAATAAATAAATAAATAAATAAATAAATAAATAAATAAATAAATAAATAAATAAATAAATAAATTAATAAATAAATAAATAAATAAATAAATAAATAAATAAATAAATAAATAAATAAATAAATAAATAAATAAATAAATAAATAAATAAATAAATAAATAAATAAATAAATAAATAAATAAATAAATAAATAAATAAATAAATAAATAAATAAATAAATAAATATATTAGGGCTGCCCAACGATATCGATAATTCGATACAATATCGATAATAGATAAATAATTCGATATCGATATAGAATTAATATATCGTACATACCACGATATCGAACTTGTTCCTAATAAGCTAATTGATACAAAAAACCGATTACGTATCACGTCCCGCCAACCAAACCATCGCTGTTTTGTGTGGATATTTTACAATTTGAATAGTACAACAAACAAATTGACACACATAGTAAGACATTTCAAAGCTAAAATATTTCTTTACATAATATTGTTTAAAGAATGACCTCTAGCTGGCCTGTAAATCCTAAAAACAGACGAGAAAAGTTTCGATGTGGCGATATCGCCGATATCGATACGTCACTTGAAAACTTCGATATCGCGACGCGATATCGATATTTCTTCTCGCGATATCGATATGATTTTTTTTATCGTTGGGCAGCCCTAAAATATATATATATCTTGACCCCGTTTCCAACATTAATTATCGGGTAGGGGGGAGTTACAAAGTACTCCATGTCTTGGGCTAATGTCTTCGTTGCCGGCTAGCCAGGCCTGACACAACCACCTCCTCAACCTCTTCCTTGATCACTTCTTCCGTTACCAGAGGGCTGTTTAGTAGTTCCCTCCACCTCTCACGGTTTTCCCATAGTCTTTCTGCTTCAACTTCGTTCCATGATCTTCCTCTATTCTCCACACTGTCTTTGATCTGATTCATCCACTTGTCTCTTGGTCTGCCTACTTTCTTCTTATGCCCTTCTTCTTGTTGTTGTTCAAACTCTCTTCTTGGTATCCTAGTCAGGTCCATCCTTTTCATATGTCCAAACCAACGAAGACGTTCTCTCTCCAATCTTACCTTCACGCTTTCAACACCTAATCTTTCTCTGATCACACTACTGCTAATCCTGTCATGCTTTGTCACACCCAGTGTGCTTCTCAAGAACTTCATTTCTGCTGCCACTATTCGATTTTCCGCTTTGAATCCCATGGGCATGGTCCATGTAACTGTGGCATATGTCAGTATTGGTAGAAAGTATAGTTTGTATATAAGAAGTTTGCATTGTCTTGGGATTTCATCTTTCCAAAGTAGCTTCCTGACAGACTGGTAGAAGCTTTCTGCCAATGTGGTTCTTCTTAAAACTTCTGCATCTATTGTTGCAATTTTAGATATCATACTTCCTAGATAATTAAAAGATTCTTTTGTGGTCAACTCTTTGTCCCTCAGTAAAAGTTTGCCATCTCCGGGTAAGCGTCTCTTTGTCATGGTTACCAGTTCGCTCTTCTCTTGGCTGATTCGCATACAAAATGTTTCTGTTGCCTTGCTCCACTTATCCAGTTCTTCTTGTACTTGTTCTAGTATCTTGCCACATATGACTATATCATCTACATATATCATTGTTCTTGGTCCTTTATCTTCTTCCGGTTTGACCACCCGTAGTACTTCGTCAATTACTATGATGAACAGTGTTGGTGAGAGTACACTTCCTTGTCTTAGACCATTGTTGATTTCAAACCATTCCGTGTTCCCAAATGCTGTCCGCACACAACTGGTGCCTTTTTTGTATGTAGATTGAATGCGTTCTACGAGGTCGTTCTCTACATCTTTCTTACCTAGTGATTCCCACACTTTTTCCCTCGGCAGCTTATCGAAGGCCTTTTCTAGGTCAAGAAACAGCATTAACATTTCCCCACCTTTCTCCCATTGGTTCTCCATTAGTTGTCTGATAGTAAAAATTAGGTATTTTAATTTTTAATATTTATTTTATTTATTTATTTTTTAGTATTTTAATATAAGTATATTAGGTATTTATAAATAAATAAATAAATAAATAAATAAATAAATAAATAAATAAATAAATAAATAAATAAATAAATAAATAAATAAATAAATAAATAAATAAATAAATAAATAAATAAATAAATAAATAAATAAATAAATAAATAAATAAATAAATAAATAAATAAATAAATAAATAAGTAAAAAATTTCTCCCTTCAACTGATTGCTGTTGTTTTGTTCTTTTGTCATTGTTGTTTGGGCCACTGTTTATGGTATTTCCAATGTTGTTCTAATTGTTTAAGGCGCACTCAGTACACGCGGTCCAGTGCACGTAGCATTGAGACATGACACGAGGGTCCGGCCGGTATTCTTGGTATGCAGTACAGTCATTTGTTTGTCTACAACAATGACTTCGTGTACGGGATGGTGGCCGCTATGTGTAGGAACTGCAATACCACATGTACGGGAATATGGCCGCCAACAATGTCACTGTCGTCACGTGAATATAGGCACCGTGTGTTAGTACATACAGCGCTATATGTGGCCAAATTTAGCAACTAGCTGCTCAAGATTTCATTCTGCGATTGAAAATAGTGCTGGATATTATTGTGATATATCTTGTTTTTTGTTTGGTGTTTGTTTTGTTTTTTATTGTTGATGGGGGTAGTGTGTTTATTTTCTATTGTGTTTTTGTTTTGGCTTTTATTCTCTTGTTTTGTTTGTGTTTGTTGTGTGTTATTTGTTGTTTGTATGTCTAAAACATTTACTAATTAAAATGGTGGCTTGCCTTTTTAAGATTTACTGATGGGATTCATAATCTGCTCACAAATTTTAAAAGCCGTATTTAATTAAACAATTTTAACAATTTGCCATTATCAACGTAGGAAGAACGACGCTGCTTCATCAGGTTGTTGCGCGACATTGCCACTTTGAGCGCTTCATTCGTTTTCACTAGCGCCATCAGTGGCCAATCTTGGTGCCTATAAAGAATAGTGAGAGTTTCCTCCTCACCCGGGATTCATCGTGATGAAGATGCAGCAAGTGGGGTCGAGCGAGATGTCGGTCCCCTCGAATATGAACCGCTTGAGCTTCATCTGCACCGCCAGCTGTATGCTGAGAATCTGTTGCGCGACCACGGACAACACCTCCAGCTCGATCCGATTGAACTCGTCGAAACAGGCCCACGCTCCGGCCGACGCCAGACCCTTGAAGAACTTGCCCATCGCCTGCAAGTTTTCAACAAATAATAATAACCTTTATTGGTCTCTGCAGCCATAGCTGTTGCCGTAAGACTAGGGATGAACATCGATAAAATAAAAACTATCGATAATCGAAAAGATGACTGCATTATCGATCGATAATATCGAACGATAATAAATTTACAAAATTGAAGTAATCTTTTACAGTTTCAGTGATATGTCGCCTAATCGAGCACATAAGGATATGGCAACATTACTTGGACACATCTGACGTGACACTGCTGAGAGTATAATCACATTTTACGAGGCCCGAGGCCTAGTATTTTGGCAGTATCTTGGAGTATTTCAATACTAGAAAGGTCCGAGAAGAACGAAATAATGCTTTACGAACCTGCTTTTTTAGAAATCAGACCATTCGATAATATTTGTATTATCGATTATCGAAATTTTATTGCATATCGGATATCGAACGATAATATCGATTATCGTGTGCATCCCTACGTAAGACACAGAATAACATACAATCTATATCAAAAAGAAAATAGAAACAAATTACACTTATACACAACAGTTATTACAAAATACAATTTATATATAAACTAAACAAAATTAAGAATACAAATGGTGCCTAAAGATGAAAATAGACTATCGTTATACGGCCAGAACAATTTCTTCAGTGAGACTTGATGGTAATTTGAACGTCTTCCGGAATTCCTCGAAAAAGTCGGGGATTGTACCCCTAGCACATATCATAAGACCTATAACTCTGATATTCTTCAGATTGTAATAGGTCTTATAATAGGCACCAGTCAGGTTATAAATCCTCTGCTTTTCACGATCAACCACCTCCGCTTGTCCCAGGTGATCCTCAGCAAATTGAGGGATCTAGAAGTATCCCTCTGACATCCCCCTAATTGCTATGATAACGATTCCCCTCGTGCCCCCTGGCGTTGAAAGACCATGCACCTCATCATAGACTTCATTTTAAGTTGTTCTTTTGTTTTGAAGATTCAATATTAATTTTAAAGCTGCATTCACATCTTATTAATGTTTGTAAATTTAAGTCTGAAAATTTCACCAATTTGTCAAATTTAGACAGACGCTAGTTGTTCACAATTTATGAAATTAGCAAAATTAACTTCAACCAACCAATCAGAATATTTCTGGCAGTGGGAGTTCGTTCTGCGCGTGCGGCAATTAACCATTCTGTCAAATCGGAGAAAAAGTTGAATTCAATTCAACTTCCGCCACGGCTTCGCTTGGCGTGCACCTAGCGTTAATTTGCCTAATTTCAATGTAGACGGAGCCATTTGATTTGTACAGGCTCGAATTGTGGGTAAGTGTAAACTAAGTTAATCTGTGAGCGTTAAGTGAATGGAAACACAGCTTAATTGTTAAATTTTGTTTTACAAAATAAAATATGTTTTGTATTATAGGGCACTAGCAACACCAAAAGACAACAATGAAACAAATGAACGATTTGATGAACTAACATGAACTGATGATAACATGAACTGATGGACAAACAACAAGCTGTAAAAAAATAATTTCTTCTGATTTTGGAAAACAAAACAAAAAACAAACAAATAGCCTACACATAAAAAACTTTCACTTCGTCGTTGTCTATCATTAAAAGTTTTAAATGGCGAGCAGTTACTATTGCTACACTTGTTTTTATTTCTATGGTTGGAATTTTATTATTTTGACAGCTGATGGTTTGTCCATCAGTTCAATTCATTTGTTCCATTGTTGTCTTTTGGTGTTGCTAGTGCCCTATTGATTAGTATACTGGAGCCCTGTGGTAATCTTTTTCTTAATAAAGGTTGATTTTTCTTCTTTGGTTCACCTTGTAGTCGAGTCCGTCCGAGCAGTTGAATACAACGCACTGCTTGGCCATGGCTTTGGCCAAGTCCTTGGTTGTCTCAGTCTTACCGGTGCCGGCAGGACCCTCTGGGGCCCCTCCAAGGTGAAGACGCAACGCACCCATCAGCGTCCTGCAACCGAGCGTGCAATCTGATCCCGTCAGGAGACAATGGTACCAATTACTAGTTCAAACAAATAAAATAATCTTAAAACTTGAAAAATTGTCTAATGCTGGGAGGAACAAGTTTCGAACAGCAAGTGCAAAGTGCAGTTCGGTTGATTTTTCAATTGTAACAACAATCTCTAAATATCCAGAAGCTAAATATTGTTATATAACAATTTAAATTTTCTTGGTATGCAACATCAAATTGAGGCCTAATTCGGTAGGTACTCGAACCTTTTTGTGGTTTGTAAACAGTAGACTCGGGTCTGGTCTGTCGAGTTGAGGGGGGAAAGGTAGCTTGGAGAAAAATCTACACCTGGGGTTCATCTCTAGTTGAAGGACGGAATAGATATCCAGTACTACCTGGAACCACCTATAACACTTGAACCCACCTGTAACACCTGAACCCACCTGTAACACCTGATTAATCTGTAACACCTGAACCCACCTGTAACACCTATCCGTAAGCGGGGTGATCACGAGGCGAGGAGTGTTACCCAAGTACTCGAAGCCGTAACACACGTCTGTGGTGATCATTGACACAATGACCATGTTGTCTCGCCAGTAGTAGCGTAGCTGACTTATCCAGTTGAAGTCGCCTGTGGAACTGATGCCGAGTTGCACCAGTTTGGCCACCACGTCGCGAGCTGGACACAGAACGAACAAAAGACAATGCAAGTATAATATAGCAATTAAATACCAGTAGGCCCTATGACAAGTACAGAAAGAAAGCCCTGTCGAAGAAACCTGGGCTTAATTGAATTCACAAGAGGTTCCAAATCTAAATTAAATTAACTTATTTAACTTAACTTATTGTCTGTTTCTTTGCCCAAATCTGAAACCTACTTTCAGTATGTACTATTTTCTATTTATCTTTTATCTATTGACTTGTACGCTATATTATGTATCACTGAGATTAAATTAGTTTAAGAAATGACATGTTTTATATACGTCCCAAGCACACTATGTGAGGGGTCAACAATTACGCAAATAAATACAACGCAATACAATACTATTCATAGGTTGCACGTACGTCACATCTTTGCACGTGGCGGCCACATTTGTGATCAAACTTTGACGTTGCCATGGAGAAACAATTGAAGGCTGTTATGGTAGAACACAGAAATTCTTAGTTCTTTAAAATTCAGCGTGTTTTTTAAATAAAATTGGTATGTCATAATTTTTGTATTACTTATGTTTACTTTTTAAATTCTAAATTAGGCTTATTTATTGAATTTGAATAGTATTTGACTATGATCTAGGATTGGTCCTTATCATCATCTCATCATTGGTCCTCATCAATCATGGCCGCTGTGACGTCACGTGGGAACTATGAACTTCTGTGTTCTTAACTCTAAGACCAGCCTAACTTTGGGCGTCTTGCGTTGTGACTCACCGTGAACGTCGATGACGATTAGTGCGCAGATGGTGACTCGTGCGCCGGGGCTGAGTTTCCCTCTTACGAGCTCGACAGTGTCGTCGATCTGACCGTTGCTCTTCGTCAAGTAGGCCTGCGGGAGAGACACTTCCGTCAACTCTATGTGTATTGTTTAAATAATGTTTAAAACACTTTCCGGTCGACTGTCGGTTCACAGCCGACATCGGTAGTCCTGCAGTGGGTTGCATTTTAAATTTTGAAAAAAAAATTGCAATTTATTTATTTAAACAATGAAAATAGAAAAAAATTATCTCCTCTCTTTTTTAGTTCAGAAGTTCGATTGATTGATAAGATACTTGGGCTTAACGTCTCATGTTTTTGCAACTTGGCTAATCGAGATGATGAGTAGGTGAAATGTGAAAATGAAATGAAGGGGCTATTTGGAGGAAAGGGAAAGTGGGAGTAAAAGGGAGTGGGAGGGATGTGGACTGCATTTCGTCTGACTTCTTCTCCTCGACCTGTCCGGCTAGGGTGGCCCTACCAGAAGCATACGCTTCCGCCGGCATAGCTCTCGGGATCACGGAAGCACGCAAACCTGTCCACCACGATAAGGTAACAGTCCCAGGGCAGGTTCAGAAGTTCAAGTTCAGTTCGAAAGTCAAAAACCAAGGTTCGTCCATCTCTAACTTTTTTTTCTTCTACTTGTACCAAAATGGCTTTTTCAGCCATGCTTTTGTCTAACTATCCAATACAAAACAGCTTCCTTTTCTGGCCTGCTCATGTCATTGGGCAGGGAGTCAATAAAAACCTTGAAGGCAGCACATCTGATGTGCCTTGTCTTGTCCATCTCTAACGACTACAGTAGCAAGTGTGTGAATGTCTGACCGGCAGCGAGCCCTCGTCTATGGCCTCCGACACCTCCGACGTCCAGTGGACGCAGCTGCCGCAGATGGCCACTTGGCCCGGCCACGCCAGGAGCCAATTGGAGCGCTCGTTGGTGAAGTAGTCGGTGATGGCTTCCATGCAGATGTCCTTCATTGAGACGATCATCTGCTCCTCCACCTGGGCCAGCCACTTCTCCACCATACCCTGCAAATGCAAACAGACCATGAGGACTAATCATTTTTTTTCTTTATAACAGAATAAAAAAAGAATAAAAAAATAATTAAGTTCTTGAGAAGCACACTGGGTGTGACAAAGCATGACAGGATTAGAAGTAGTGTGATCAGAGAAAGATTAGGTGTTGAAAGCGTGAAGGTAAGATTGGAGAGAGAACGTCTTCGTTGGTTTGGACTTTGGACATATGAAAAAGATGGATCTGACTAGGATACCAAGAAGAGAGTTTGAACAACAACAAGAAGAAGGGCATAAGAAGAAAGTAGGCAGACCAAGAGACAAGTGGATGAATCAGATCAAAGACAGTGTGGAGAATAGAGGAAGATCATGGAACGAAGTTGAAGCAGAAAGACTATGGGAAAACCGTGAGAGATGGAGGGAACTACTAAACAGCCCTCTGGTAACGGAAGAAGTGATCGAGGAAGAGGTTGAGGAGGTGGTTGTGTCAGGCCTGGCTAGCCGGCAACGAA